>CP136066.1:54992099-55489793 GCA_032622095.1 Siphonodentalium dalli | reverse complement strand
CATTTGTGAACAAAAGACAACCCTGGTCACCATTATAGATGTGATGTTAATATTGGATCAATCTAATCCTCATGAATGTGGAATTACTATTTATGATATTGTCAATGGTACTATTATCAAAGTTAACTTTCAAGGCACATGACTATACATTCCCATATAAATTCATAATTTTCAGACAGAAATATATGGATGGACAGATGATTGATGTATCGTACACATACAAAAAAATATCGCCAATTCAATAATACAACACCATTTGTCAGTGTGACAAAAGAACTTCAGTTTCTATTTACTATGTCTTTGGGTGATTTATAAAACAAAACAAACTTGAAGGAGATCAGGAAATTTGTTAGACGTTGATGCAAGCACTATATATATAGAGTTGTCCTTTTCTTCCATTGTGTGCATACACACAAAATACACAGATGACAACCTAAAGTTCTGGGAACGAAACGTATGCTAAATGTTCTGAAATTAATTTTTAACTTCGGATTTCTGTTTAACTCGTTTTGGACGTGATTCTTTTGGGGAAAAACATTAATACTCACAGACGAGATTGTTTGTAGAAATGCTTACTTTTATATCATTTTATAGCAATTTATGCATATATTTAATGTTGGGTCAGACCATTTGTCATGGCAGAATTCTCTTGTGACAACTCATACTATATGGGTGATCATCTGTAGTCTATAAATCTTCCAGAAATTTTGGGTAAATACCAGCAAATTGCGACCGGTTGCCATGGCAACCAATTTTTGGAACATTATGCTTTTGGGGGCTGTAATTTCACTATCAGACGAAATTTGTGCAACATTTTGAATAAAATATAAATGATTTCCAAAGTTTAAATGATCCAGGAATATCTTGCCAATATCTGGAACTAGCCTGCTCGAAAATCACCCTCACCGACAGAGGGTGCCATTCAAAATGGCCCGTCAAACCTCCATTTTCTAACGTTATTTAAATGCTTACTTTAGGCCAAAACAAAAAGGTTTTGATTCTCGGGCATAGCCGCGTCTGGAAAAAAGGCCCGCGTTGACCCATTTTTATTACGATTTTGACGATGCTGTCAAATGATAACACGAAAAATAGGAAACTAGAAAACGGAAATTAGTTATGTTTCAAACATCGAATATGATAGACATACAATGGTGTATGTGTTGGTATTCAGAAACAGACACTAGGCAACGATAACTACCATGTATATTGTCACCACAAGCTGCCCAAACCCCAAGTTTATTAAGTCAAATGGTTGGTTGGTTGGTTGGTATAATTCGACGTTGCTAAACGGTCCACCTATGCGTACGAAATCACGAACGCAAAACGCACCGGAACGGCGGAATGTAATGTTCAAATATTTCGGGAATGCATACAGGAAAGTAATATGGTGTGTATTGGCGATGTGTATGCTGGTTTAATATAATAGTATTGAAGTTTTTATGGCTAGCATATATAGTTTACTATATTTTAGATGGATAAATATTAAAGTATATAGATAGATATAAATAGATATACCGTACTATAAAAAGGTACATACCGGGGGATCTTCCCCCCCGGGGGGGGGGAGATATCCTAGGATATCTTCCCCCCCACCCTGGATATCTTCCCCCTCATGTACGACTAAAAAATAATTTCACTCATTTGATATCGTTTGGTTCTGAAATGGCCAGAAAAATGTTTTTTGAGATAAATTTTTTTTTTTTTTTTTTTTTTTATTTAAAAAAAAAAAGTGACAAAATTATTGTTTTCACGAATTTGATTGTCTTTTTTTTTTCTTTCAAATGTCCAGGCTTAGATATTCCACCACCCCCCCCCCCCCCACCCAGCACCTACATAACAAACAAATCATCTTATGGTTTTATCGCTTATTTTGCTTTATATATTCATGAGTCAGGGTTTGGGGTGGGGGGAAGATGTCCAGGTCAGGATATCTCCCCCCCCCCACCCCAGCACCTACATGACAAAAAAAATAATCTTATGGTTTTTATCGCTCGTTTTGCTTTATATAGTCAAGAAACAGCGAGAAATTAACTTCTTCTGAGAACAAGTTGTTTGAGTCAGGGTTTGGGTGGGGGGGGGAAATGTCCAGGTCAGGATATCTCCCCCCCCCACCCAGCACCTACATGACAAAAAAAATAATCTTATGGTTTTATCGCTTGTTTTGCTTTATATAGTCATGAAACAGCGAGAAATTAACTTCTTCTGAGAACAAGTTGTTTGAGTCAGGGTTTGGGGTGGGGGGGGAAGATGTCCAGGTCAGGATAATCTTCCCCCCCCCCCCCACCCAGCACCTACATGACAAAAAAATAATCTTATGGTTTATTGCTTGTTTTGCTTTATATAGTCATGAAACAGCGAGAAATTAACTTCTTCTGAGAACAAGTTGTTTGAGTCAGGGTTTTGGGGTGGGGGGGAAGATGTCCAGGTCAGGATATTCCCCCCCCCCACCCAGCACCTACATGACAAAAAAAAAATCTTATGGTTTTATCGCTTGTTTTGCCTTTATATAGTCATGAAACAGCGAGAAATTAACTTCTTCTGAGAACAAGTTGTTTGAGTCAGGGTTTGGGGTGGGGGGGGAAGATGTCCAGGTCAGGATATCTTCCCCACCCCTCCCCCCCCCCCCCCCACCCAGCACCTACATGACAAAAATATAATCTTATGGTTTTATTGCTTGTTTTGCTTTATATAGTCATGAAACAGCGAGAAATTAACTTCTTCTGAGAACAAGTTGTTTGAGTCAGGGTTTGGGGTGGGGGGGGAAGATATCCAGGTCAGGATATCCCCCCCCCCCCCCCCCCCCCACCCCAGCACCTACATGACAAAAAAATAATCTTATGGTTTTATCGCTTGTTTTGCTTTATATAGTCATGAAACAGCGAGAAATTAACTTCTTCTGAGAACAAGTTGTTTGAGTCAGGTTTGGGGTGGGGGGGAAATGTCCAGGTCAGGATATCTTCCCCACCCCTCCCCCCCCCCCCCCCCCCCCCCCCCAGCACCTACATGACCAAAAAATAATCTTATGGGTTTTATTGCTTGTTTTGCTTTATATAGTCATGAAACAGCGAGAAATTAACTTCTTCTGAGAACAAGTTGTTTGAGTCAGAGTTTGGGTGGGGGGGGGAGATGTCCAGGTCAGGATATCTCCCCCCCACCCAGCACCTACATGACAAAAAAAATAATCTTATGGTTTTATCGCTTGTTTTGCTTTATATAGTCATGAAACAGCGAGAAATTAACTTCTTCTGAGAACAAGTTGTTTGAGTCAGGGTTTGGGGTGGGGGGGGAAGATGTCCAGGTCAGGATATCTTCCCCCCCCCCCCCCCCCCCCACCCAGCACCTACATGACAAAAAAATAATCTTATGGTTTATTGCTTGTTTTGCTTTATATAGTCACGAACAGCGAGAAATTAACTTCTTCTGAGAACAAGTTGTTTGAGTCAGGGTTTGGGTGGGGGGGGTGGGGGGGGGGGGGAGATGTCCAGGTCAGGATATCTCCCCCCCCCTCCCCCCACCCAGCACCTACATGACAAAAAAATAATCTTATGGTTTTATCGCTTGTTTTGCTTTATATAGTCATGAAACAGCGAGAAATTAACTTCTTCTGAGAACAAGTTGTTTGAGGTCAGGGTTTGGGGTGGGGGGGTAGATGTCCAGGTCAGAATATCTTCCCCCCCCCACCCCCCCCACCCAGCACCTACATGACAAAAAAATAATCTTATGGTTTTATTGCTTGTTTTGCTTTATATAGTCATGAAACAGCGAGAAATTAACTTCTTCTGAGAACAAGTTGTTTGAGTCAGGGTTTGGGGTGGGGGGGGGAAGATGTCCAGGTCAGGATATTCCCCCCCCCCCCCCCCCACCCAGCACCTACATGACAAAAAAATAATCTTATGGTTTTATCGCTTGTTTTGCTTTATATAGTCATGAAACAGCGAGAAATTAACTTCTTCTGAGAACAAGTTGTTTGAGTCAGGGTTTGGGGTGGGGGGGGAAGATGTCCAGGTCAGGATATCTTCCCCACCCCTCCCCCCCCCCCCCCCCCCCCACCCAGCACCTACATGACAAAAAAATAATCTTATGGTTTTATTGCTTGTTTTGCTTTATTAGTCATGAAACAGCGAGAAATTAACTTCTTCTGAGAACAAGTTGTTTGAGTCAGGGTTTGGGGTGGGGGGGAAATGTCCAGGTCAGGATATCTCCCCCCCACCCAGCACCTACATGACAAAAAAATAATCTTATGGTTTTATCGCTTGTTTTGCTTTATATAGTCATGAAACAGCGAGAAATTAACTTCTTCTGAGAACAAGTTGTTTGAGTCAGGGTTTGGGGTGGGGGGGAAGATGTCCAGGTCAGGATATCTTCCCCCCCCCCCCACCCAGCACCTACATGACAAAAAAATAATCTTATGGTTTTATTGCTTGTTTTGCTTTATATAGTCATGAAACAGCGAGAAATTAACTTCTTCTGAGAACAAGTTGTTTGAGTCAGGGTTTGGGGTGGGGGGGAAGATGTCCAGGTCAGGATATCTTCCCCCCCCCCCCACCCAACAAAAAAATATCCTGACCTGGACATTTCCCCCCCCCCACCCCCAAACCCTGACTCAAACAACTTGTTCTCAGAAGAAGTTAATTTCTCGCTGTTTCATGACTATATAAAGCAAAACAAGCGATAACACCATAAGATTATTTTTTTGTCATGTAGGTGCTGGGTGGGGGGAGGGGTGGGGAAGATATCCTGACCTGGACATTTCCCCCCCCCACCCCAAACCCTGAATCAAACAACTTGTTGTCAGAAGAAGTTAATTTCTCGCTGTTTCATGACTATATAAAGCAAAACGAGCGATAAAACCATAAGATTATTTTTTTGTCATGTAGGTGCTGGGTGGGGGGGGGGGAGATATCCTGACCTGGATATTTCCCCCCCCCACCCAAACCCTGACTCAAACAACTTGTTCTCAGAAGAAGTTAATTTCTCGCTGTTTCATGACTATATAAAGCAAAACAAGCGATAAAACCAGCGAAATTAGTAGGTGCTGGGTGGGGGGGGGGAAGATATCCTGACCTGGACATTTCCCCCCCCCCACCCCAAACCCTGACTCAAAAAACTTTTTCTCAGAAGAAGTTAATTTCTCGCTGTTTCATGAATATATAAAGCAAAACAAGCAATAAATCCATACAATGATTTATTTGTCATGTAGGTGCTGGGTGGGGGGGGTGGATATCCTGACCTGGACATCTCCCCCCCCCCCCCCCCCCACCCCAAACCCTGACTCAAACAACTTTCTCTTGGAGAAGCTAATTTCTCGCTGTTTCATTACTATATAAAGCAAAATAAGCGATAAAACGGGGGGGGGGGGGGGGGGGGTGGAATATCCAAGCCTGGACGTTTGAAAGAAAAGAAAAATTTGAATTAAAAAAAATTAAAAATTCTGGTCATTTCATGAACAGACAATCAAATTCGTGAAAAAACTAATTTTGTCACTTTTTTTTTTTTATATAAAAAAAAAATTAATGTTTTTTTTTTTAATTTCCAAAAACATTTTTCTGGCCATTTCAGAACCAAACGATATCATATGAGTGAAATTATTTTTTAGTCGTACATGGGGGGGGGGAAGATATCCAGGGTGGGGGGGAAGATATCCTAGGACATCTTCCCCCCGGACATTTCCCCCCCCCCAAACCCTGACTCAAACAACTTGTTCTCAGAAGAAGTTAATTTCTCGCTGTTTCATGACTATATAAAGCAAAACAAGCAATAAATCCATACAATGATTTATTTGTCATGTGGTTTGAATTAAAAAAAATTAAAAATTCTGGTCATTTCATGAACAGACAATCAAATTCGTGAAAAAACTAATTTTGTCACTTTTTTTTTTTTTAAATAAAAAAAAAATTAATGTTTTTTTTTTAATTTCCAAAAACATTTTTCTGGCCATTTCAGAACCAAACGATATCATATGAGTGAAATTATTTTTTAGTCGTACATGGGGGGGGGGGAAGATATCCAGGGTGGGGGGGAAGATATCCTAGGACATCTTCCCCCCCCGGACATTTCCCCCCCCCAAACCCTGACTCAAACAACTTGTTCTCAGAAGAAGTTAATTTCTCGCTGTTTCATGACTATATAAAGCAAAACAAGCGATAAAACCATAAGATTATTTTTTTGTCATGTAGGTGCTGGGTGGGGGGGGGGGGATGATCCTGACCTGGACATCTCCCCCCCCCCCCCCCCCCCCCCCCACCCCAAACCCTGACTCAAACAACTTTCTCTTGGAGAAGCTAATTTCTCGCTGTTTCATTACTATATAAAGCAAAATAAGCGATAAAACCATAAGATTATTTTTTTGTCATGTAGGTGCTGGGTGGGGGGGAAGATTATCCTGACCTGGACATCTCCCCCCCACCCCAAACCCTGACTCAAAAAAACTTGTTCTCAGAAGAAGTTAATTTCTCGCTGTTTCATGACTATATAAAGCAAAAACAAGCGATAAAACCATAAGATTATTTTTTTTGTCATGTAGGTGCTAGGTGGGGGGGGGGGGGGGGGGGAGATATCCTGACCTGGACATCTCCCCCCCCCCCCACCCCAAACCCTGACTCAAAAAAGTTGTTCTCAGAAGAAGTTAATTTCTCCCTGTTTCATGACTATATAAAGCAAAATGAGCGATAAAACCATAAGATTATTTTTTTGTCATGTAGGTGCTGGGTGGGGGGGGGAAGATATCCTGACCTGGACATCTTCCCCCCACCCAAACCCTGACTCATGTAGGTGCTGGGTGGGGGGGGAAGATATCCTGACCTGGACATTTCCCCCCCCCCCCCACCCCAAACCCTGACTCAAAAAACTTTTTCTCAGAAGAAGTTAATTTCTCGCTGTTTCATGAATATATAAAGCAAAACAAGCAATAAATCCATACAATGATTTATTTGTCATGTAGGTGCTGGGTGGGGGGGGGGGTGGATATCCTGCCTGGACATCTCCCCCCCCCCCCCACCCAAAACCCTGACTCAAACAACTTTCTCTTGGAGAAGCTAATTTCTCGCTGTTTCATTTACTATATAAAGCAAAATAAGCGATAAAACCATAAGATGATTTTTTTGTCATGTAGGTGCGGGGTGGGGGGTGGAATATCCAAGCCTGGACGTTTGAAAGAAAAGAAAAAATTTGAATTAAAAAAATAAAAAATTCTGGTCATTTCATGAACAGACAATCAAATTCGTGAAAAAACCTAATTTTGTCACCTTTTTTTTTTTTAAATAAAAAAAAAAAAAAAAAATTTTTTTTTTAATTTCCAAAAACATTTTTCTGGCCATTTCAGAACCAAACGATATCATATGAGTGAAATTATTTTTTAGTCGTACATGGGGGGGAAGATATCCAGGGTGGGGGGGGAAGATATCCTAGGACATCTTCCCCCCCGGGGGGGAAGATATCCTGGGGGGGAAGATGACGTGTTACACCGGTACATATATCAAAAATATCAACAACAGTAAATTGAAATATTCATTGTACATATATATCAGTCTGGTAAATCCCTATATGATGTACGGAGAGTACAATGTCATATATTTATGTAATTCTTTATTCCAGATTTGATGTAGGGGTAGTACAATGTGATAATTGGCCAATTTTTATAGTGGAATACATTAGTTTATATCAAAACATTGTTCTCCTTACATTTACATGTACTTAACCTGGGAAACCCATGCTAACTATGTGCATTATCCCCATAATAAAAAATAAAAATAAAACCCTCGCTCCCTCAACGATTCTCCAAAAAAATTGCCCGAGAATCAAAAAACTTTTTGTTTTTTGCCTTAATATCATTTTATAGCAATTTATGCATTTATTTAATGCTCGGTCAGACCTGAATCTCCACATGACAACTCATACTATATGGAAAAATTATGCGTTTGGGGGCTGTCATTTCACTATATGATGAGACGTTTGCGACATTTTGAATCAAATATAATTTTATTTTCAAAGTTATAGGATCCAGAAATATACTTAAATTGCTCTCTCTTAGAACTTGTTCCTTCCACTGAAGGGGTCAAGATCCATCTGCCAGGAACCGACCTAGCAAGTCGCCAGCACTTATTGGCGTTTATTGTCCCCCGAAAATTAATTTCGGGGGACTACAGAAATCATCACCTTCCATCTGTCCGCCATCCGTGTGTCTGTGCGTCCATCGATCTGGTCGTAAGCGCAATAACTTGAACAAATATTAACAGATTTCAATCATTTTTGTTTATGAGTTGGTTGCCACAATATCTTGGACGAGTTTGAAAACCAGGTTTGTCCTATTTTTCTTACTCAAGTTATGCCCCTTATTTTGACGATTTCTCGCCATTTTCTTCTCGTAAGTGCAATAACTCGAACAAATATTAACCGATTTCAACAATTTTTGGTTTATGAGTTGGTTGCCACAATATCTCAGACGAGTTCGAAAACCAGTTTCGTCTTGACTTTTCTTACCTGATTTATGATCTTTAGTTTGACGATTTCTCCCCATTTTTTTATCGTAAGCACAATAACTTGAAGAAATATTAACCAATTTCAATAACACTGCCAATCTCGGAGTTAGCCATCTCGGAGTTAGCCACTGTTTCGCGGGGACGCTGTGGTCAGTGACCTTTTATATCTATTGTTATGGCGTGTAAAAGTTGAATACAGGCATGTAGTCTGGCGCGCGCGTGTACTTTGACTGTGGTGTTTTACTACCAATGTCCATGGCATTGTAAATGCTAAACAAAGTGAGGAAACGACATGCAGTTTAATCCAACTACTAGGCTAAACGATAAAGGAGATATGTTGATTAATATAATGTCCCAATGTATAAGTGCAATAGATTATGATAGCACATGTAAACAGAAAATACACATCAATTAAAACAAATTACTGGACCCATTTGAACCGAATTTGTTAATAATTATTGCTATGACTCACTCATGACATCACGTTTATATTGTTATAAATACTCTCCAAAGGGTTAAAGTGATATCTTATTATATACCGAGAGGTAATTGCTGGTCAAGACCAACATATTTGCTGGCTCAATCGGTTGGGGGTACAACACCAAACCATCTCACCCTCCAGCGCTGACGATGAGGTTCAAATCCACATGTTTCTATGATGGACTTTGCAACTCGAAATCGGTATCTGGTGGAGTTACCAGTTACTCACCAGTGGTTTGCCGCACATGGTCGATGGATTTATCAGCCATTGAAATTAGCCGTAAGTGTGCGGATTTCCTCCACCACTATTGCTGGCAATGTCGTGATATGGCCTTAGTTGCTGAAAGCGACATTAAAAACCCCAATCAATCAATCAATGAACCAACATTTTTCGTGAAATGTAACTTTCTTCGGTCTTTTAAAAAAAAATATCTGCCCATTGGACAAATATGACCACCGACAGCATGTACCCTGTATCCTGTTCTCTATCTATAGACTAAGTCATATTATAACCTATCTATCATGGGAGTGACAGGCCAGCTTTATGTGCTTTTTTCCCCAACTGTATCATATGTCATCTATTCTTTGGTGTGCTGTTAATGACTAGATTATTAACCAGTGTATTGTTTTTTTTCTGCTTTTAATACCTGGTCATACATTATATTCTGTCAATATTATAAACTACAAATGTGTGAGTCATAGCAGGCACAAATGTGTTATGTGATGAGAAACAAATAGCAGGTCACCTGGTTCCCAACAATTAACCTTTCATGACTGAAGCTTCCTGAATGTTTGCGAAAACCCTGTGACAATGCATTCTCTTGTATATGTATATGTGAGTCGCCCATAGGGTGCCTCGCATATAATATGATAATATGCCAGGCATATAAAGAACGACCCCGACAAAATAGTAAGAAGATGGACAATGCAAAGGATCGTGCAAATAGTCGTGGAACTATATGCATATAGGCCTATATATTAGGCCTATACGCATGTCAGCGATGCGAATGCTTGATTGTTAGTGCAGATCGTTTTGGATGCCAGTGGACTTCGATGAGTACATTATGCCTTAATATAGCCTATCGGCCTTTGATAATAAAAGCCTCTATATTGTAATGTATATAGTGAATGCTATAGACTACAGTGTACGTAGCTGCGATTAAGCGAAGACGAGTTAGATGACACAATTCGTCCAGTCATGTCTGGATTCTGACCCGCAGAGACAAATGACGTTTTGACGTCACGACGCCTTAACTGCCTTCATTTAGCTAACAAATGAAACTGATTTAATATTAACCTTTGCATGACATATTCATAACAACTTACTGTTTATAAATAAATACTTCAGTTGTCCATTGCCACATATCGGAAGTTGTGAAGTAGTAAATTCGTTTCATTGCTGATTCCGTGATTTTGTGAAACCACTGCCGGAAGTCACGTGATTTTTCCACGAAAATGTTGTGTGAATAAAAATTTATCCTTCACGGTATACTGTAATTTATGTGTGACGTCACAAGTACGTGCTTCCATCTGTTACCTATACACGACCCGAGGCCGAGCGGGGTCGTTATGAGAGAATATGTTGGCCTAACAATATTTACCTTGATCTTGTAAGGCAGTGCATTCTCATATATATACGAGGCTCCCTGTGGGAGACTCGCATATATTAGAGAATGCACTGGCAGAGGGTCTTTAATGCTGCATCAGCGCAGCTCCCGTCATGAAAGGGTTAAGAAACAAAAACGAAATGACCTTTAATTTTAATTGTATTTCATTGATAAGAATTTCAGAAAACACTCAGTTTGAACAGGTTTCTGATTGATAGAAAATTAATCAAGTTTCTGTAAATATTTCAAATGCAAGCAACTGAGGGTGTGACCAACTTCTTCATTCTTTCATGAATGAATGTAAGTTTGTCTTTCATTGAGAGTCTGATAGAACACTTGGACATGCACACAGCGTTATTATAGCCCCACTCCCCCTGCAACTATGTGTTTATTACCACATTTTTCGGTCAACTTTTGTGAACCTTGGCACAGATATTTAGTACCATGGGAACCTTTGCACTTGTGATTATGAGGTCCGTCTGACTTTGTTTTTTGTCGAGTTATCCCACATTTTCGACTTGGAAAATAAAATAAAGAATCATCATTTTGTCCGAGGTTTATTCCTACATTTTTCAGTCAATTTTTTGGAAACTTGGCACAGATATTGAGTACCATGGGAACCTGTGCACCTGCGATTATGAGGTCTGTCCATCCGTCAGTTAACATCATTGTTTTGTTTCCGACTGATAACTCCAGTTTGGATTATTTGATATGAACCAAAGTTGGTATGTGTATTTCCCAGAAAAAAATACAGGCAAGTTCGAATATGGGTTCCATCCAATTATTTTTACATGAGTTACAGCCCTTTTTTGACTTAGAATTTGACAGATTAACATTTCATTTTCCAACCGATAACTCCTATATGGATTATTTGATTTGAACCAAAGTTGGTGTGTGTGTTTCCCAGCTAGAATTACAGGCCAAGTTTCAATATGGGTTCTGGTCAAATATTTTCACATGAGTTACGGCCCTTTTTTACTTAGAATTTGACCTCATTTTGGCATTGAAATTTGGGGTGCAAATGGAAAAAAACTTGTGAGTTTGGTCTGGATCAAGGGGAAGGGGGGAGTTCAGTTGGAAATTTCAAGGTGAACACCCCCCCCCCAACAAAGACCCTCTAGCCACAACCCTGCTTGTAAGCCAGTGCATTCTCTTATATATGCGAGGCCCCCCCTATGGGAGACTCTCATTTATAATATATATGAGAATGCACTGGCACAGGATCTTTAATGCTACACCAGCGCAGCTCCAGTCATCAAATGATTAACCCATTCTATATATTAAATGGATTCTCCCAATCAATTATAAAATTTTACCATTGGAATGGTCTATTATTCATTTGGAGGGGTGTTAATGAAAAATTAGCAGATGACAGACAGACGTAAAGATAATAGAAGTGCAGATGGATTCATATTCATTGGAGGGAAATGTTTAGATAATAAGTTCAACAAATGACCTTGAACTTATTATCTGAACATTTCATAAGTGAACTACTCGTTAATGAGTATTTAGTATATAAAGGGTTGAGGTGGGGTTACAAGAACTCAGCCTTCATAAAAACAAACAAATATATTATGCAGCACAGAAGAAGATAAGGCCATGGTTAATTAAGTTTATGTTTAGCATATCATCCAGGAATCATTATTTTTTATTGGTTTCTGAAGTTACTTTAAAGGCCCAATTAATTTTCGAGTCACCGATTATTATTTTTTAATAGTGCCTTGATATTTGGTTTAATAACAATCTATGACATAAAATATGATTGAAATACTGTAATGCATCACCATTTGGAACATCTAGATTAATAGAAAATAGCTGAAATTATCACTCCCAGAATGCAACAGAATTCAAACTAAGATATAAGAGTACAATCCAGATGAAACTTAACAACAGAAAACACGTCGGTACCTCAACAAAAACAATATATTCACAGTTTATTACACCGGATAAGTTGATAATACAGTGTTTTGGAGCTTCCTCTTCCAAATGGTATATAATATGGCATATGTTGTATATGATGTGATCTGGGGATTCGAAAATTAAGTGGGCCTTTAATATATAGTACAATGTAATTAAAATATGAATATTAACACTAATCTTGTTTACATTCGTTTTATGCGAATTAAGCATGTGTTTAGTGACAAAGAGTAAATGTTCCTATCTGCATTTTCACCGAGGACTCTCTTTGGACAATGGAATTTTGTATTGTGCCAATAATTAAAGGCATGGATGGCCTTGGTTTTAGGTTATAATTTAGAGATAAATACCAAATTATGAACATTTCCTCAAGAATATACAAATAGTATAGTATAACGATAGTATGAATACAATATTATCCACAAAACTCTCTTGTGTGAGCCGAGTGTTTGTTTATATACAGTACATAAAGAGTGTGTAATAAGTAAAACACTCAACACTGGTGGTGTTATTTTGGGAGGTTGATTCGCACTGACCCATTTAACACCGAAATATCGAGTGGTGAAGGTTAGCGCGTACTATAATGGTACCGATATGTTGTAAATAACATGGTACATTTTTAACCAAAGTTCAATCATTGGGATTTCCCCGGTGTTGAGTGTTTTGCACGCTCTTTATGGCACTGTACTGTAGTATAACATGGCTTTTGTTTACTAACACTTCGTAAGATATTGACAATAACATGATATTATGCGATATTTATGATTGGTATAAGAAAAAAATTTATTACATGATCCTACCCTTATTCCATTCAATAAACCCATTCTATAAATTGTGATATTAAATGTTCGTTTAATAACAGGAAATAGTGCCAGGTGACCTTTGACTTACTGTTTATTTTTTCAACAAACTATATTGAATGAAGAGTTTGAAAAGTTATGTCATTAAATATACGCCATTAATTACGCCAAAGAGTCTTTATTTATCTGGGACTATTTCTTTACGTGGGTAAACAACGGATAGTTATGTTAAACATCATCGCATGCCTTATAGAAGCCGATGTTAGTTTTGCGTCCAATCTGTTGATTTAAGTATGTTTTTTCGAGGTTTTGGATCATGTAATAAATAGATTATCTACAAACTCGGCCCCAGTTTATAGCGGAATTTACAAAACGCGTCTAGTAAATTAGGTCTGGACCTCGCCAAAGGATCGTTCCAGACCTAATTTACTGGACTCTGTGGTAAATACCGCTATAAACTGGGGACGAGTTGTAGATCCTCTATAAGTCTATATTTTAATATATGTTTATGGTGGTTTTAGCAGATGTGACTATTTTAACAGCAATACCCATCACGAAGGCCATCTGTATCTTTAATCAAATGCATGATTATTTTCTGCCAAAAAAAGGAAATGTGGCAAATAAATCAAAACATACAATTAATTAATCATGACATAAAGATTCTCATCAGTATACGATAGTATAATTACATACACCTGATATCGCTTCCGTATTCCCCATAGTGTTACGGTAGCCACGCACCGGAGTCAATGTGTTCATAAACCTATGAACGTAACGTGAAGTCACTTTCAATGTCGTTCATAGGTTTATGAACACATTGATCCCGGAAATCACCGGGGATTGTCGGACATGAACAACTGCTTGAGTATTCAGCACGTCCCGATTTTGCAAGAAATTTGTTTTGGTCTGTAATCAGTGTTGTTACCTACCCTGCACCTAAAACTCATCTCCTCTGAGTACACCAGGGGGGAGTCGTAAACAAATTTGCAGGCACGTATGCTGATTTTTGACTTTCGACCCTTGTTGGGACCCACCCACCCTTGCATCCAAATTTTTTTCCGTTTTCGGCAGTTTTTTCCGACCATTTTTGGACACACACCCCCCTTTTAACACTAAAACAGAGATTTGCGGGGGGAAATTCACTGTAAACAGCTGTATATGAATTTCTGTGCATACTATTTGTCATGGATGTTAACATTGACATGTAAATAGGAGCGAGTCATTTTGGGGTCATTCGGTCAAAAAAAACATGGCTGCCAGCAGCCATCTTGGATTTCAAAATAAAATTCAATACATTAGCATGGGCTACAGGCTATACTGTTTGTCTGATCATCATGAAATTTGTCATTTGTGTTAATATTGACATATAGATGTGTTTTAAGCCAAACTCATTGGCAGGAAAAATATTTTTGAGTTAGGGAAAAATTTGTTTGTTGGTCCTATCGACCACCCACCCACCCCGGTATACGTGCCCGGGAGCGTTGTAGGAAATAGGCGCTAAATTAATTTGTCATGCAGTTCAGGTTGAGTGTGAATAGAAGTAACAAATGTTGATTTTGTCGTGAAAGTGCATGTTGTGGGTGTAGAGTCGAGACTTAAATAAAGGCTCCCAAATGGAGCCTGTTTCAGTTAGTATATAGTAATAAAGTACAATATCTTGATTGTTGCGTTCTGTGTGTGCATGCATATACATGTATATATGTGGGTTGGGGAGAAGGGGGGGATACAGTTTTATTTCAAATAAAGTGTTCCCACAAATGGGCCTGTGATTCTTAGGCTGCATGCTGAATGCAGGCTCCCAAGGGGATCCGTTTAAGATCAACATGTGCCGCAAGTCCCCTTCGTCGCTGAATAAACGTTCCCTAATTGAGTATGTTTCAGTTAGTATATAGTAATATTTAAAGTATGCTGATTTTGTGTCGTTCAATACGTGCATGTGTATATGTGGGGTGGGTACTAGAATGTGTAGAAATACAGTTTTAGTGAAATAAAGTGTTTCCTCGCGCATCCAGTGACAAAAAAGAGAAGCATGACCATTGCATTTCCTATATAGAAATGAGAATTTGTTCATGACCGCGGACACTAGAAAGTAACAAAGAACATTTGTATACCCGTCATTTTGTGACGGTCAACCCCCTAGTAACATTATAATGCAGCTAATATTGAAATACCGCAGACAAATACACAACCGAGCGACCATGTTACATACAATACGTTTCATGTTACAATTTCTTATCCAAAGCCGAAACTTAATTGTTAGTTTGATATTTTATCATTCTTGAAATCAACACGAGTCGTCTACATTCATTACAAGCTGAACAAGACATTTCGTCATTATGTGTATACTTTACTGTGAAATTGCATTTTTTTTTAGCTCTCCGTTAACGGATTCTCACAATGTTTGGTTTTCTAAAAAGCGAGGATCCGAACTGATCGAACTGAACTGCATGCGTTCATTTAAAGTTGAATAAATAGTGGGAAAGACAGACAATCCTAGTTCATAATGAATTTTGTATATAAATATAAATAATAAACAGCGGATTCAACGTGGTCATGGGTTTTGACGCGATAAAAATTTAGCAAACTCCGCATGATTCGGGGTTCATGCAGTTTGCTGAATTTTTCTCGCAGTCATAATCGCATGACCACATTGAAACCACCGTTCATTTCTTATAAATACATGTACACCTGAAAACTCACCTACCGTATACACTCTTGGTATCATATCATTATATGATGTACTTACTAATATAATTTCTTGTATTCTTTGATTGCTGAAGACTACATGTTTACATGTACATGTAGGTAGACACCCTCCAACAGTGCATACACTTACAGGCGATCGGTTCGTTCCCATATGGGTTACGCAAAATAAAAGTTAACAATGGATGGGTTAACCCTTTACCCAACAAACCGGCCAAAACCGGCCAAATAAAGCTTCAACAGCCTAAAATATCTTCGGTGTGTCTCAATAGAACCATACAAATATGGATATCATTGGAATCGGCTCATTGACCACATTGTGATGGTTATAGTTATGCCCTGTGCCAATGCATTCTCTTATATATGCGAGTCGACCATAGGTCGCCTCGCATATATAAGAGAATGCATTGGCCTAAAACAAATCTTTTTTTAACACTTTTTACCATTTTTTCTTACATTCTTTAACAATTTTATAATTTTTAATGTGTTAAGCCAATGCATTCTCTTATATATGCGAGGCGACCTATGGTCGACTCGCATATATAAGAGAATGCATTGGCACAGGGCCCTTCTGTTGGGTAAAGGGTTAACGTGACCAAGCTGGGCAAACATTGCCCTATTCAGTGCTAATTATTGGCAGATTTGTGGACTACACTTTACATGACTGAATTGCTAGGAGGCAAAGCTGACTGCTAAAATTTGTGACCCGCCATATCAAATCCAGTCGTAAGTCGGGATTTTTTTTACCCTGTGCCAATGCATTCTCTTATATATGCGATATGGTCGCCTCGCACATATAAGAGAATGCATTGGCCTAACAATATTTTATCCTTTTTTTTAAATAAATGTTTCTTACAATTTTTAGGACATAAAATAAAAAACATCCATTAACCTGCAGGGAGCCCCACACATATATAGAAGCATATAGGAGAGTGTCGTCTGCTCATGTTTGTCTGGTGCTCTGTATGGGTGAAATTATAAAATTGTTAAAGAATACATGAAAAAATTATTAAAATTGTAAAATATTGTTAGGCCAATGCATTCTCTTACATAATGTATGCGAGGTGACCTATGGTCGACTCGCATATATAAGAGAAAGCATTGGCACAGGGTAAAAAAAAATCCCGACTTACGACTGGATTTGATATGGCGGGTCACATATGCCCAAGAGACATACTATGTAATACTCATTCAAAATCGTTGCTCAAATTCTATAGGGGGTCTTGGCCCAAAAAATTGGGTTAAACATTTTTTGCTGCATGACCAAACAATTTGAAGGGGAAGAGATTACAGATATATAGGGCCCTCAGGCTTCACATCTATTTGATCTGGTGACCTCATTTGAACAAATCTTAATGTGAGTCACCTAAGTAACACCAGATATGAACTTATTTGGTCTTATGGTTCCCGAAAAGAAAATTGTTGGCAGACAGACGAACAGATGACGAGTAATAATTACAGCTCGTTGTCTCAGGTGAGCTAAAAATCATTCAAATTCTACAGCTTCCTTCTGGAGGTGATCCTAAACATAACATCTATCCCCCCACCCCATACCCTCAAACTCTGACTATAAAAAGCAAAATAAGTAATAAAACCATAAGAGGATTTTTTGTCATGTAAGTGCTGGGTGGGGGTGTGATATCCAGGTCTGGACATTCCCCCCTACCCCCCCCCCCCCCCACCCCCAAACTCTGACTCAAACATTTTGTACCAATTTTAGGATCAAGCGATATCAAATGAGTAAAATATTTTATTATTCATAAGTGGGGGAAGATATTCAGAGTGGAGGTGTCATATCCAGGGGGCAGATGACTTGCTACATTGTCTTTAATTGCTCTTAATTGACTGATTACTGTCAGGTCGACAGATTTCCTTTTATTGTCATTTACACTGAAGGTTACCACCTAACTTTGAAATCATTCATATCATGTTCAGGAAAATTAAAATGGCTTTATTGCTTAAACGATTATACATGTGTGCTATGATTATACCCGTGTGCTACGATTACACCTGTGTGCTACGATTATACCTGTGTGCTACGATTACACCTGTGTGCTACGATTATACCCATGTGCTATGATTATACATGTGTGCTATGATTACACCTGTGTGCTACAATTATACCCGTGTGCTACGATTATACCTGTGTGCTACGATTATACATGTGTGCTATGATTATACCTGTGTGCTATGATTATACCCGTGTGCTATGATTACACCTGTGTGCTATGATTATACATGTGTGTTAGGATTATACCTGTGTGCTACGATTACACATGTGTGCTACGATTACACCTGTGTGCTACGATTATACCCGTGTACTATGATTACACCTGTGTGCTATGATTATACCCGTGTGCTATGATTATACCTGTGTGTTAGGATTATGCCTGTGTGCTACAATTATACCCGTGTGCTATGATTACACCTGTGTGCTACTATTATACCTGTGTGCTACAATTATACCTGTGTGCTACGATTATACCCGTGTGCTATGATTATACATGTGTGCTATGATTATACCTGTGTGCTACGATTATACCCGTGTGCTATGATTATACCTGTGTGCTATGATTATACATGTGTGCTAAGATTACACCTGTGTGCTACGATTATACATGTGTGCTATGATTATACATGTGTGCTATGATTATACATGTGTGCTACGATTACACCTGTGTGCTACGATTATACCCGTGTGCTACGATTATACATGTGTGCTATGATTATACCTGTGTGTTAGGATTATACATGTCTGCTATGATTATACATGTGTGCTATGATTATACATGTGTGCTATGATTATACATGTGTGCTACGATTACACATGTGTGCTACGATTATACCCGTGTGCTACGATTATACATGTGTGCTATGATTATACCTGTGTGTTAGGATTATACCTGTGTGCTACGATTATACCTGTGTGTTATGATTACACCTGTGTCCTACGATTATCCTTGTATGCTACGATTACACATGTGTGCTATGGTTACACCTGTGCGCTCATGGATTGATTATCGATGGATAATTGGGTTTGTTCGGCACAGCATTAATACACTGCAGTGTCCACACGATTTTCTTGAGACAAATAATCTTAAAAGTTTGTATTGGACTATTGAACCGATGTATAACATTCATACCAGATATTATCCGTTAGTTAACCCTTTCATGACTGTAGCTGGGCTGGTGCAGCATTATAAAAGCTCCTGTGCCAGTGCATTCTCTTATATATGCGAATCTCTCATAGGGAGACTCGCATATACAAGAGAAGGCACTGGATTACAAGGTCAAAGTAAACATTGTTAGGCCAATGTATTCTCTTATATAATCGAGGCTCCCTATGGGAGACTCGCATATATAAGAGAAGACATTGGCACAGTTTTTTTGAAAAATTTCAGGAAGCTCCAGTCATGTAAGGATTAAGAAACATGGTCATAAACCAAACAATAATTAATATATTTTCCCAATATGGGAAAAAGTTAAAGGATGGGTTCCTAAACCAGGCTATTAAATACAAGCCTTGAAATAGTGTGTCTGTCATTTGCAGAATGAGGTCCCCAGAGGGTGAATTTAGTGATGCTACCCCTGCATAGCGGGCTAGCATCACCAAATTCACCCTCTGGGAACCTCATTCTGCTGAGGTGTAAGCAGAATGAGATCCTCAGAGGGTGAATTTGGTGATGCTAGCCCGCTATGCGGGGTAGCATCACTAAATTCACCCTCTGGGGACCTCATTCTGCAAATGACAGGCACACTATTTCAAGGCTTGTATTTAACTAAAGGTCCTTGCTGAACTGCTTGGCATTCCAGATAATAACGCCAACAAAAACCCATTATGACATGCATTGCAATAAAACCACAATCGATTCAAATCTATATTTCTTGTCGTCTTTGCAACTGCGATCTAGACGTCAATTGATTTTCATGTTCTGCCTAATAGAGCTTTGAATTATTAATCTTGCTGAGATATTAACTCACCCACAATGTGCTTATTGAATAGAATCAAAGCCCTTGGCTAAGTATATAGGCCCACTTCATGCTTGCTGTTTGTAATAGATAGTGGCAGGTAGAGCTGTTATCATTGTACCATGACAATTGTGACCCGCCATATCAAATCCAGTCGTAAGTCGGGATTTTTTTTACCCTGTGCCAATGCATTCTCTTATATATGCGAGTCGACCATAGGTCGCCTCGCATATATAAGAGAATGCATTGGCCTAACAATTTTAATAATTTTTTTCTTGTATTCTTTAACAATTTTATAATTTCACCCATACAGAGCCCCAGACAAACATGAGCAGACGACACTCTTCTATATGCTTCTATATATGTGTGGGGCTCCCTGCAGGGTAATGGATGTTTTTTATTTTATGTCCTAAAAATTGTAAGAAACATTTATTTAAAAAAAATGATAAAAAATTGTTAGGCCAATGCATTCTCTTATATATGCGAGGCGACCTATGGTCGACTCGCATATATAAGAGAATGCATTGGCACAGGGTAAAAAAAACTTACGACTGGATTTGATATGGCGGGTCACAATTGGTCTATTCTTCTTTTAACTCTTTAGTTCCCACACTAGCTGTGTTAACCACCCCGTCATGTCCCTGCTGCTGTATCATAACCCCGATGGCATGTACCCGGCCATATATCAGTACCAGACCATATTTCCCCAGGAGTTCTGGCTCATCAGATAGTAACCCGTTGCTCCATAAATGGTGATAAACATGTTTCTGTGTTGATGCAATGAGGATAATCTGTTGGAGTGACAGTTCCAACTGGGCATAATGCGCACAAGCCGGGACATGTGCGTAATTTGATAAAAGTCAACACCTGCATGAGAACAAGAGCCCTGGGCAAGAAAGCATCTTTGACCTTTTCATTAGGATTAGTGTTATGTGTTATGAAAGTACAATGTTTTTTTTTTTGTGGTAACGAGTTTCTGTTGCTACTGCGAGAAATAATGTATTTCCACCAGAGAAAAGTACTAGTCGCTTGCAAAAATAAATGGTATCAATTAAAAAACGCTAGATATCCTCTGTTGTTTTTAGCCAAATAACGCGATGTCGCATTACAAAGTTCAAATATGTTTTAAAATATAATGGTCTGTTCAGGGCTGTTTGCGATTGTTATTATTCATTGGTAATTCGCTGTACGAACACGTGTACATACCGGTAGATTGGTTCCGCTTCTGACGTGGGTAGTTCTTAAATCTATAGCTCGAACGGCTTCTTATTTATTAGCACAAATTAATAGTCATCTAATCTTCCTATATCAATGTTCAGGGTATAGTATAGGCATACATGTATGTCATTGAATTTTCGGAGGGTACGTTGCTTCAACTTTGTTTCGACTTAAAAAAAGGCATGTATCTTGCTAAGTGTGGAATTTGGAAGTTCAACTTTCTGCAAACACATTATGGCATCACCATTTAAAATTTAGCACGGACATTGGTTGCTACTAATTCATGTTTCGAAGAATTTTTTTATCTCTGTGGTCCTGGTGGTTTGGAGTAAGGGGATTACATTACTGATACATCAGAGGCAAACACTGCAACCCCAAAGGTAACCCTTGTCATCTAAATTATATTCAGTGACCTACGTACAGTTACCTGTACAGTGTTATTGTAAGATTATGCCGAATCTGGCTCCAAAACAAACCCTATCCAATATAAATGTGTACGATTACATATCGGGATTTAAATACATGCACATAATGAATACATGCAACGTGTAGTCAATTAATTGGTGCATATTTGAATATAAGATTCCAGCTGTACATATACATGTATATAGTGAGGTCTCGCTTGGAGGGTGTGTTCATGAAACTTGTAGCAGAAGAATAGGTGTGGATAATATGTGTTTGCATGTAAGTTGTAACACTGAACCACTCTATGGTGAACGTATATTATAAACATGCTTCTGTGATAAATAAGTGGAATAGTTTGTTGTGAGGTTAAAATGAACCAACATGGAGCTTGTAGGCTACCCGTACACACCAAGTCCTGTAGAGCAGTGTCATGCTTGTATATTGAATACCACATCAATGATATAATATAAGAGAAATTTAACAATCCATATATACAGTAATGCTCTAATTAATCGAGTCCTTAAACACAGCAGAATTATGGGTAACTTTTCAGGATTTAGTCGGAAATATGGCTTGTTGCCATTCATCGGAAAGCTCTCCCCGAGAGCTTTCCAATGAATGGCAACAGGAGTCGATTAATTAGAGCATTACTGTATAGCATATGCGAATACACAATATTTTACCACATAAGTCATTTGGTGACATCAGAAACATATTGTCGTATCAGTATGAAATTCCTCTAGTATAACTGGCTCTGTCTCATGGGTAATTGGCTGTAGGGATACCTTTTGAAGTGTATTTGATCAGCCAATTGGGTTAACCCTTTCAGTGCCAGGTCCGATTTTTGTATCAACCGATATACCCTGTGCCAATGCATTCTCTTATATATGCGAGTCGACCATAGGTCGCCTCGCATATATAAGAGAATGCATTGGCATTTTTCATCATTTGTTATTATTTTTTACAATTTTAATAATTTGTTCTTATTTTCTTTAACAGACTTATTTTGTAGGTTTAGTGCCAGGGAATCTTACGTTTTACATGGGCATCAAAATTATTACTATGAATACTTGGTGATAGTTTTGAGTTATAACATGCCCCTAAGGTTTTATCCAGTTTGTTTTTAAATTTGCTATAGCATGCTTAAGCATACCCAAAACAAAATTCAACCCAAAAAAATCAAAAAACAAAAAACAAAAAAAACAATTTATTTTTTATTTTTTTAGGGCCGATTTTACAGACCGTAAATTAGGGCCGATGAGATCGGCCCCTGGCACTGAAAGGGTTAATATTCAAGAATCCATCTGCGCTGGGTGACACATTGCTGTTGGTAGCCAGTACTTAGAATGATACCACTCACACCTGCCTCCAATATACTAGTAGACCCCAATTAACACAGCAGGAATCCCATGCTTTGCCCATGATGACACATGGGCCAACTCATTAGTACAGTCTGTCACCAGTGTGGCCCCATGGAGCGCTTGTGGGGAAATCTGGTAACACACTCTTAGGCATGGGGGGTGTGACTAATTAGTGCCCGGGCACGTCCGGGCAAGCCCGGGCACGCCCGGGCAGGTCCGGGTGTTCTCATGGGCCCGCAGACAGTCTAATATGATGCCACATGGTAGTAGGATACAGAATATGCATATATTGTGAAAATTGACTTGCTGTGTCGTCCACCGGTGGGTTTATTAACCATTTAAATGCCGATATTGACTAAAAGAACCCGGGAGAGCCCAGACGGACGCATAGACCCGACCATATTATATATTGATGACTAATGGTAGCGAGGCACTTACTAAAGGTATATATTGCAAATATTGACTCGCTATCTCGTTCGCGGCCGGCTTCATTAACCCCTTAAATGACGATATGCGCCAGAAGAACATGGCGCAAGTCCGGGCACGCCCGGGCAGGCCCTGGTGATCTCATGGACCCGCAGACAGTCTAATATGATGTCATATGGTAGTAGGATACAGAATAAGCATATATATTATAAAAATTGACTTGCTGTGTCGTCCACCGGTGGGTTTATTAACCATTTAAATGCCGATATTGACTAAAAGAACCCGGGAGAGCCCAGACGGACGCATAGACCCGACCATATTATATATTGATGACTAATGGTTGCGAGGCACTTACTAAAGGTATATTGCAAATATTGACTCGCTATCTCGTTCGCGGCCGGCTTCATTAACCCCTTAAATGACGATATGTGCCAGACGAACTTGGCGCAAGCCCGGGCACGCCCGGGCAGGCCCTGGTGGTCTCATGGGCCCGCAGACAGTCTAATATGATGTCATATGGTAGTAGGATACAGAATAAGCATATATTTTGAAAATTGACTTGCTGTGTCGTCCACCGGCGGGTTTATTAACCCTCTAAATATCGATATTAACTAAAAGAACCCGGGAGAGACCGGACGGACACAGAAACCTGATAATATTATATATTGATGACTAATGGTAGCGAGGCACTTACTAAAGGTATATTGCAAATATTGACTCGCTATCTCGTTCGCCGCCGGCTTCATTAACCCCTTAAATAACGATATGCGCCAGAAGAACGCGGTAAGCCCGGACAGGCCCTGGCTGCCTCCTGAACCCGCGGACAGTCTAATATGATTCCGTACGGTAGTAGGATTCTGAATAAGCATGCAAATTTACTTGCTGTGTCATCAACCGGTGGGTTTATTAACACTTTAAATGCCGATATTAACTTAAAGAACCCGGGAGAGCCTCGACTGACACAGCGACCCGATAATATTATATATTGATGAATATATAATGGGATCGAGGCACTTACTAAAGGTATATTGCAAATATTGACTCGCTATTTCGTTCGCGGCCGGCTTTATTAATCCCTTAAATGACGATCTGCACCAAGAGAGCACGGGAAAGCCCGGGCAAGTCCGGGCAGGCCCTGATGGCCTCATGGGCCCGCGGACAGTCTAATATGATGTCGTATGGTAGTAGGATATATACAGAATAAGCATAGATTATGAAAATTGACTTGCTGTGTCGTCCACCGGCGGGTTAATTAACCATTTAAATGCCGATATTAACTAGAAGAACCCAGGAGACTTCTCGGGTTCGGTGATACCTTCGGGTTTGGCGATATACCACGTACACGGGGTGAACTACGGGAATAAATAATAAGGTTTTAGAGAACTTATAAACTTTATTTCATCTAAACGGCACTATCAGTAAATAAAAAAAATATATATATATATATATCACATCACCTTGAAACATTTTATACATAAATATATTTGCAAGTAAAAATCATACTGTGCACAACATTTCCCGGAAATAGAATCGCTTGAATGATATTACTATAATGGAGACAGAAGTACGATAACAAAACTCCATCCAAATAATTGTCATTTCAATTTCAGAAATGAAACTATGCGTCATGCATAATTTATATTCCATTAATCTCTATATTTTCCCTTTTGGTAAGTTATAGAACTTAAAATTGCAGGACATTTTGTCCGAGAAAAACAGAATAGCTATCTTCAAATAAGTTGTTCTGTGTATAGATCAGTTAAAATTTCTAAATTCTCAAATAAACAGAATATTTGTGTATACGCGTATAATTTCCAGGAATGTTCGGGAAACAATATGTACATGATAGTTTAAAAGCATTTATGGGGAAAACTCACAACAGCTGAAACGAAAAATGTCCACCAACAGTACTATATAAGACACACATATATACACGTGTTTGCAATATAGGGCAAATGAATATAATTTTGTCAAATTGTTTAGAACATTTCCCGGAAATCTAATCACTCGAACTTCGATATATATGTGTATTTTCGACAGATTTATCGGACATTTTCAAATGTTTACAGTTAACAAAGGATGCTAAAACTAGTTAGTAACAATTGGGTGATTGGCGGAATGTTCATATGTTAAACTTCAAGAGTGATTGATTTCTAACTAATTTGTTTCTCACAGTTCGTGCATATATGATATCCAGGAATGTTCATGAAACAATTTATGAATAATAATAACAAGCAAAACAAATATGAGAACCACAAGATATATAACAATCATACCTACTATTATTACCACTTTATAGGGCGTTCTCTAGGCCATTGGTAATGTTTTTCGGGGCGTTCCAAATAGCGTATTGTCACCAAAACAGCGGGCCGCGGGCCGATATTGAGAAGCCTAGTTCATTATCGGCCCGCCGCCCGGAAACTATAGATCTCGTTTATTATCGCGAGAGTTACGTCCCTTCAACTTCCGATCTGGCGTGTTTATTTCAAGAAAATAATGGGAAGATGCATCCGATTTTCTCGACACTATATAGTGGTTTTATGATTGGAATTCACGCTATATGATTGAATTATTGTATCAAGCGTATGTATGCATTGATAATTTTAACTGTCAACCTCTCATTGGTTATTACTCGTCTCCAATGCTGGTTTTTCCCCTGTCCTATTTTCGAGACTCCGTCAGTCCGTGTCAGCTGACAAGTCAAATAATATCAAATTTAAATGTTCTTGAAAATATTTCTCTCTTAATCTACTTCATTATTCCACTAAATCCTCAAATGGGTCAAATGTCCAAAACTGTGGTAATAATAGTAATAACACGATTTCATCGGGCATTATGGTTTATTAACGGCCCTCTGGAATGATTAATAGCCCTCGGGCATATTAGCGGCCCTCGACTTCGTTTCGGGCCGCTAATAGGCCCTTGGGCTGTTAATCATTCCAGCCGGGCCGTTAATAAACCATAACGCCCTCAAAAATCATGTTATTGTTATAATAGCACAATTGAAAGTATAATATATACATACACGTGAATAGATATATAATTCAAAACTTTTTCAAACTGTTTGCATAGTTCTACCCAATAACATAGCTTTCTGCACAAGGTCTTCGTCAGTGATGATATATCATCACGGATGAAGGCCTGGTGCCGAAAGCTATGTTATTGAACAGATCTAACTAGATGTGCATCTACTACACGGCCCCTGTCTTAGTGGGTGACCCATGATGTGCCAGATGTTTGCAATATTGTATAAGAATGGTATCGCTTATTTGAAGTTGATACCATATTGACGTATTTTCAAAATACACTGAGGTTGATCGAATGTTTAAAACTTTAACAGAATACTAGCTACTGGCTGTACATATCAAACATGTCAAACCTGGTGTTGTAGCATAACAATTTGCGTAAATGGGTGAATTCCAGGACATTGTAGTATTCAAATAAAATTTCAGAAAAGTAAGCTACTCTAAAGAAAATCGGAATATAACTATGTATATATATGTGATTTAATACATGACCTTTTTTTCGCTAAGGATAGTAACGATGCTCTCTCTTCAAAACTGACCGAACTATGTTATTGTCAATGCTTATTACATTATTTGTATGTATCACACGCTCGATCAGACTGTTTAAAATTCAGAACCACTAGAATTGAAACATTGGACTTGGAAACAAACATTGAAACATCGATTGAACTATCAAATTAAAATCACATAGACACTATATAGTCACTATCAAATAAGAAGTATTGTCAGTTTTTTTGTCTTTTCGGTGCGCTGGATGTCTTTGCCGATTGTGTACGTTTTTTCTGCGATGGTTTTCGTGCAGTTGGTGTTGTTCGTGGAACGGTTAGTGTACCATCTGTTGATGTTACTGTGCTTGATTTCCAGCAAATTTTTCGACTGCATTGGGGGTTAAATTAAGTTTTTCACAAAAAAATATGCGGTTGTATATAGGAACGTATAAAGGATGGCCAATAATGCCGCCAATTCCTGATCGAGTAGGCACCAATATTATAAATGAACCCGCCGTGAACGATATATAACGGCAGTAAATGTTCATACCAGCCACCCTACCGCCATAAGGCATCACACTATACCGATCACTGGTCCATGGTGCCACCCGGACTTCCCCGAGCTCTCTCGTGATCGGGCTTTTTGCGCGTGTTCTTCTGGCGCATATCGTCATTTAAGGGGTTAATGAAGCCGGCCGCGAACGAGATAGCGAGTCAATATTTGCAATATATACCTTTAGTAAGTGCCTCGCTACCATTAGTCATCAATATATAATATGGTCGGGTCTATGCGTCCGTCTGGGCTCTCCCGGGTTCTTTTAGTCAATATCGGCATTTAAATGGTTAATAAACCCGCCGGTGGACGACACAGCAAGTCAATTTTCCTAATATATGCTTATTCTGTATCCTACTACCATATGGCATCATTTTAGACTGTCTGCGGGCCCATGAGACAACCAAGACCTGCCCGGGCGTGCCCGGACTTGCGCCATGTTCTTCTGGCGCATATCGTCATTTAAGGGGTTAATGAAGCCGGCCGCGAACGAGATAGCAAGTCAATATTTGCAATATATACCTTTAGTAAGTGCCTCGCTACCATTAGTCATCAATATATAATATGGTCGGGTCTATGCGTCCGTCTGGGCTCTCCCGGGTTCTTTTAGTCAATATCGGCATTTAAATGGTTAATAAACCCGCCGGTGGACGACACAGCAAGTCAATTTTCCTAATATATGTTTATTCTGTATCCTACTACCATATGGCATCATATTAGACTGTCTGCGGGCCCATGAGACCACCAAGACCTGCCCGGGCGTGCCCGGACTTGCGCCATGTTCTTCTGGCGCATATCGTCATTTAAGGGGTTAATGAAGCCGGCCGCGAACGAGATAGCGAGTCAATATTTGCAATATATACCTTTAGTAAGTGCCTCGCTACCATTAGTCATCAATATATAATATGGTCGGGGTCTATGCGTCCGTCTGGGCTCTCCCGGGTTCTTTTAGTCAATATCGGCATTTAAATGGTTAATAAACCCGCCGGTGGACGACACAGCAAGTCAATTTTCCTAATATATGCTTATTCTGTATCCTACTACCATATGGCATCATATTAGACTGTCTGCGGGCCCATGAGACAACCAAGACCTGCCCGGGCGTGCCTGGACTTGCGCCATGTTCTTCTGGCGCATATTGTCATTTAAGGGGTTAATGAAGCCGGCCGCGAACGAGATAGCAAGTCAATATTTGCAATATATACCTTTAGTAAGTGCCTCGCTACCATTAGTCATCAATATATAATATGGTCGGGTCTATGCGTCCGTCTGGGCTCTCCCGGGTTCTTTAGTCAATATCGGCATTTAAATGGTTAATAAACCCGCCGGTGGACGACACAGCAAGTCAATTTTCCTAATATATGCTTATTCTGTATCCTACTACCATATGGCATCATATTAGACTGTCTGCGGGCCCATGAGGACCACCAAGACCCTGCCCGGGCGTGCCCGGACTTGCGCCATGTTCTTCTGGCGCATATCGTCATTTAAGGGGTTAATGAAGCCGGCCGCGAACGAGATAGCAAGTCAATATTTGCAATATATACCTTTAGTAAGTGCCTCGCTACCATTAGTCATCAATATATAATATGGTCGGGTCTATGCGTCCGTCTGGGCTCTCCCGGGTTCTTTTAGTCAATATCGGCATTTAAATGGTTAATAAACCCGCCGGTGGACGACACAGCAAGTCAATTTTCCTAATATATGTTTATTCTGTATCCTACTACCATATGGCATCATATTAGACTGTCTGCGGGCCCATGAGACCACCAAGACCTGCCCGGGCGTGCCCGGACTTGCGCCATGTTCTTCTGGCGCATATCGTCATTTAAGGGGTTAATGAAGCCGGCCCGCGAACGAGATAGCGAGTCAATATTTGCAATATATACCTTTAGTAAGTGCCTCGCTACCATTAGTCATCAATATATAATATGGTCGGGTCTATGCGTCCGTCTGGGCTCTCCCGGGTTCTTTTAGTCAATATCGGCATTTAAATAGTTAATAAACCCGCCGGTGGGACGACACAGCAAGTCAATTTTCCTAATATATGCTTATTCTGTATCCTACTACGATATGGCATCATATTAGACTGTCTGCGGGCCCATGAGACAACCAAGACCTGCCCGGGCGTGCCCGGACTTGCGCCATGTTCTTCTGGCGCATATCGTCATTTAAGGGGTTAATGAAGCCGGCCGCGAACGAGATAGCAAGTCAATATTTGCAATATATACCTTTAGTAAGTGCCTCGCTACCATTAGTCATCAATATATAATATGGTCGGGTCTATGCGTCCGTCTGGGCTCTCCCGGTTCTTTTAGTCAATATCGGCATTTAAATGGTTAATAAACCCGCCGGTGGACGACACAGCAAGTCAATTTTCCTAATATATGTTTATTCTGTATCCTACTACCATATGGCATCATATTAGACTGTCTGCGGGCCCATGAGACCACCAAGACCTGCCCGGGCGTGCCCGGACTTGCGCCATGTTCTTCTGGCGCATATCGTCATTTAAGGGGTTAATGAAGCCGGCCGTGAACGAGATAGCGAGTCAATATTTGCAATATATACCTTTAGTAAGTGCCTCGCTACCATTAGTCATCAATATATAATATGGTCGGGTCTATGCGTCCGTCTGGGCTCTCCCGGGTTCTTTTAGTCAATATCGGCATTTAAATGGTTAATAAACCCGCCGGTGGACGACACAGCAAGTCAATTTTCCTAATATATGCTTATTCTGTATCCTACTACCATATGGCATCATTTTAGACTGTCTGCGGGCCCATGAGACAACCAAGACCTGCCCGGGCGTGCCCGGACTTGCGCCATGTTCTTCTGGCGCATATCGTCATTTAAGGGGTTAATGAAGCCGGCCGCGAACGAGATAGCAAGTCAATATTTGCAATATATACCTTTAGTAAGTGCCTCGCTACCATTAGTCATCAATATATAATATGGTCGGGTCTATGCGTCCGTCTGGGCTCTCCCGGGTTCTTTTAGTCAATATCGGCATTTAAATGGTTAATAAACCCGCCGGTGGACGACACAGCAAGTCAATTTTCCTAATATATGTTTATTCTGTATCCAACTACCATATGGCATCATATTAGACTGTCTGCGGGCCCATGAGACCACCAAGACCTGCCCGGGCGTGCCCGGACTTGCGCCATGTTCTTCTGGCGCATATCGTCATTTAAGGGGTTAATGAAGCCGGCCGCGAACGAGATAGCGAGTCAATATTTGCAATATATACCTTTAGTAAGTGCCTCGCTACCATTAGTCATCAATATATAATATGGTCGGGTCTATGCGTCCGTCTGGGCTCTCCCGGGTTCTTTTAGTCAATATCGGCATTTAAATGGTTAATAAACCCGCCGGTGGACGACACAGCAAGTCAATTTTCCTAATATATGCTTATTCTGTATCCTACTACCATATGGCATCATATTAGACTGTCTGCGGGCCCATGAGACAACCAAGACCTGCCCGGGCGTGCCTGGACTTGCGCCATGTTCTTCTGGCGCATATTGTCATTTAAGGGGTTAATGAAGCCGGCCGCGAACGAGATAGCAAGTCAATATTTGCAATATATACCTTTAGTAAGTGCCTCGCTACCATTAGTCATCAATATATAATATGGTCGGGTCTATGCGTCCGTCTGGGCTCTCCCGGGTTCTTTTAGTCAATATCGGCATTTAAATGGTTAATAAACCCGCCGGTGGACGACACAGCAAGTCAATTTTCCTAATATATGCTTATTCTGTATCCTACTACCATATGGCATCATATTAGACTGTCTGCGGGCCCATGAGACCACCAAGACCTGCCCGGGCGTGCCCGGACTTGCGCCATGTTCTTCTGGCGCATATCGTCATTTAAGGGGTTAATGAAGCCGGCCGCGAACGAGATAGCAAGTCAATATTTGCAATATATACCTTTAGTAAGTGCCTCGCTACCATTAGTCATCAATATATAATATGGTCGGGTCTATGCGTCCGTCTGGGCTCTCCCGGGTTCTTTTAGTCAATATCGGCAATTAAATGGTTAATAAACCCGCCGGTGGACGACACAGCAAGTCAATTTCCCTAATATATGCTTATTCTGTATCCTACTACCATATGGCATCATATTAGACTGTCTGCGGGCCCATGAGACCACCAAGACCTACCCGGGCGTGCCCGGACTTGCGCCATGTTCTTCTGGCGCATATCGTCATTTAAGGGGTTAATGAAGCCGGCCGCGAACGAGATAGCAAGTCAATATTTGCAATATATACCTTTAGTAAGTGCCTCGCTACCATTAGTCATCAATATATAATATGGTCGGGTCTATGCGTCCGTCTGGGCTCTCCCGGGTTCTTTTAGTCAATATCGGCATTTAAATGGTTAATAAACCCGCCGGTGGACGACACAGCAAGTCAATTTTCCTAATATATGCTTATTCTGTATCCTACTACCATATGACATCATATTAGACTGTCTGCGGGCCCATGAGACAACCAAGACCTGCCCGGGCGTGCCCGGACTTGCGCCATGTTCTTCTGGCGCATATCGTCATTTAAGGGGTTAATGAAGCCGGCCGCGAACGAGATAGCAAGTCAATATTTGCAATATATACCTTTAGTAAGTGCCTCGCTACCATTAGTCATCAATATATAATATGGTCGGGTCTATGCGTCCGTCTGGGCTCTCCCGGGTTCTTTTAGTCAATATCGGCATTTAAATGGTTAATAAACCCGCCGGTGGACGACACAGCAAGTCAATTTTCCTAATATATGCTTATTCTGTATCCTACTACCATATGGCATCATATTAGACTGTCTGCGGGCCCATGAGACCACCAAGACCTGCCCGGGCGTGCCCGGACTTGCGCCATGTTCTTCTGGCGCATATCGTCATTTAACTCTTTCGCTGCCACCCCCGCCACACGGACATACTCCCCAGTGCCAAGCATTCTGGGTGTAAATACAAGTATTTTATGTATATGTGGGTAATGCAATGATTATCGGGTAATTATCGGTGTATTTAGTTGAAACTTCACATGTGGGTATATATGACAATGACCTATCACCTGCCCCGACGTGGAGACCCATTCAATGTCAAAGCCTTTGGGTCACGTGCCATTGGTGGCCATCTTGGATTTGCTTTAATTTATGTTTTTCGGTAAATATTTTCAATTCATATATGATTAAATGTTTGTTTTTTGTTCTATTGTTCTATCCCATTAATTAATGCTTCACCAGTTAATCATATTCCGGCTACTATTCCGTATTTTTCACCGACCTCATTCCGACGCTAAACTGATCAGCAGGAAGGAGGCCGCCAAGTTAATTATGATGTTTATTTTCCACTCATATATCGCATCCATGCACCAAAAGTTAATTTGTCAATGGTATATTCTGGCTCGGACTGTACTCATAGAACTTCAGGAGTAGCATGACTTTGACTGACCTTTCTTCTAAATTGTCAGCGCACACCAGCACTCTACATAAAATAAATGAAACCCCGTTGTAATGCAACAAAACAATATAATTACGACCCGTAAACCAGGTGCACCCCCGAACTCGCATAAATGCGTATTTGGCAGCGACTGGGTAACTCGCATTTATGCGAGCTTGGCATCGAAAGAGTTAAGGGGTTAATGAAGCCGGCCGCGAACGAGATAGCAGTCAATATTTGCAATATATACCTTTAGTAAGTGCCTCGCTACCATTAGTCATCAATATATAATATGGTCGGGTCTATGCGTCCGTCTGGGCTCTCCCGGGTTCTTTTAGTCAATATCGGCATTTAAATAGTTAATAAACCCGCCGGTGGACGACACAGCAAGTCAATTTTCCTAATATATGCTTATTCTGTATCCTACTACCATATGGCATCATATTAGACTGTCTGCGGGCCCATGAGACCACCAAGACCTGCCCGGGCGTGCCCGGACTTGCGCCATGTTCTTCTGGCGCATATCGTCATTTAAGGGGTTAATGAAGCCGGCCGCGAACGAGATAGCAAGTCAATATTTGCAATATATACCTTTAGTAAGTGCCTCGCTACCATTAGTCATCAATATATAATATGGTCGGGTCTATGCGTCCGTCTGGGCTCTCCCGGGTTCTTTTAGTCAATATCGGCATTTAAATGGTTAATAAACCCGCCGGTGGACGACACAGCATGTCAATTTTCCTAATATATGCTCATTCTGTATCCTACTACCATATGGCATCATATTAGACTGTCTGCGGGCCCATGAGACCACCAAGACCTGCCCGGGCGTGCCCGGGCTTGCCCGGGCGTGCCCGGGCTTGCCCGGGCACTAATTAGTCACACCGGGCATGGGGAGTCAACAATTAACCCTTCCATGACTGGAGCTTCCTGAAATATTGCGAAAACCCGGGTGCCAGTGCATTCTCATATATATATATATATATATATACATATATATGTGATTCCCATAGGGAGCCTCACATACAGTAATGCCCTAAATAATCGACTCCTTAACAATGGCAGAATTATGGGTAATTTTTACGGATTTAGTCAGAAATATGGCTTGTTGCCATTCATTGGAAAGCTGTGAGAGCTTTCCGATGAATGGCAACAAGCCATATTTCCAACTAAATCCTGAAAAATTACCCAAATTCTGCTGTGGTTAAGGAGTCGATTATTTAGGGCATTACTGTATATAAGAGTATGCATGGGCCTAACAATATTTACCTCGGATCTTGTAAGCCAGTGCATCCTCATATATGCGAGGCTCCCAATGGGAGACTCATGTACATGTATATAAGAGAATGCACTGGCACAGAATATTTAATTCTGCACCAGCTCCCATCATGAAAAGGTTAAATATAACTGGCTATATAAACACCTCAAAACAATTAAGTTCCCCACTGATATGTTCTAGGTTATTTTTAGATGTGCATGTAGTCAGAATGGAAAGAAACTTTGGTAATATAATCTCTTATATGTTCCCAATATATCTTTTGAATAATGACTTTGGGAGTGGCTACATGCTTGAATGAACACCATTTGAATGGGAAGAGTCTATTGGCAGCCATATGCCAAATGTCCATTCATTGTAATAAGGGCAGGGTGCCTCCAAGTCTTGCCTAAAACTTCCACACCTTGCAATGGCATGCGGTTATATTCAGAGTTAATTCAGCATATCATGGTGTTACATGTAGCACTAAATTGTTCTGCACATGCATATTTAAATGAGTTTTGCTCCCTCAAAAAGTTTTGTGACTTTTAAACTGAGCACTATCTCCATACAAATGTTCCTCACTCAATCATGCAAGTACAGTAATGCCCTAAGTAATCGACCCCTTAACCACAGCAGAATTTGGGTAATTTTTCAGGATTTATTCGGAAATATGGCTTGTTGCCATTCATCGGAAAGCTCTCCCCGAGAGCTTTCCGATGAATGGCAACAAGCCATATTTCCGACTAAATCCTGAAAAGTTACCCATAATGTGGTTAAGGGGTCGATTACTTAGGGCATTACTGTACTCAAGCATTCAGCGCAGTCATCATTATTCATCTCAGCTCATTAGTTTTATGATACCGATACTGCTCACACAGGCCCCTGGGGAAACATACATGTATAGAGGATCTACAATGAGTCCCCGGTTTATAGCGAAATTTACAAAACTCGTCTAGTAAATTAGGGCTGGACTGAACCAAATGACTAAATTATGTAAATTTACAATACTCGTCCAGTAAATTAGGTCTGGACCGAGAGCCAAATGACTAAATTTTGTAAATTTACAAACTCCATTAAATTTCCCCTACAAGCAATTATCCCACATGATGATAACACATATTCGCAACACTATGTAGATTACTAGCTTATAGGCTGATTTCCATTTTAACAAGAACCATCTGGAGTTCAGTTCTAATATATACAGAGCACACGAGTTCCGTTGGTAGATAGAATGATTTCTTAGTCCCATCATGCAGTCTGGTACATGTAAACGTGTGCATTCAGTGCCCATTTCCAATTGAACATTGTTTCAGAGTCAAATCCACACTGATTGATGACAGCCAATCTGGGATGTCTACACACTCCGGTAATACAAAGCTTTTTGCCATATGCCTGGAAATGAACATCGACAAAGCCAGTGATATTTCAAATAAAATTTTCAAAACAATTTATGTAAATTGGAATAACCATTTCCTAATGAAATGTTAGGAATCTGCAATTATGAAAAGTTGACAACTCTCTGTAATCTATTGTATAATTATATGAAATGTACACAATATAACCAATCTTGTATACATCTCTGCATCACAGAGAATGCGGAACAAACCAACTTTATTTCATGTGATTTACACAATTTCACACATTCTGAACCATAGACTGAGAATTTCAAATTATTTCGTGGACAAAACGATGTTACCATCCTCGACGCAGCAGTTTACAATAATATAACTGCGTGCTGTTACACATGTATAGTAAGATGATAACCACAATTGATCTCACAATTTCGGAAATTATGTATACGTTTGTTTCATTGACTGATCCGTGTGCATATATGTATATTTATTCTAATATATATACATCAGTTCACCAACCCATTTATGGCACATTGTCAATAGCCAAGAAGAATTATACTTATCTTCAATCTTATAACTCCTCACCGATTCTCCACCACAATTGCTCAACCAGACGATTCCCTTTAAGAAGTCATCAGAGTATGCAGCTATATTGATGTACTGTATAACTTCTGAATTTGATGCACAACAGCGCAAGGCGAACTGGTAATGTCTCACTCAATCAAGCCGGTCAACAACGATTACACCATGCATGTAGTCGTCACACTAATCAGATAAGCTCACAGTGACCAACACCCGTGTCATGTCATCAGCGTAAACATGCCATTGTCCGTTCGATTTGGTTATTGAGTTAATGTATGAATCTGTAATGCTATGTCTTGGTGGCTTCAATATATTTTAACTTCAGCAAAGGTTCCCATTCAATATGGCTACTCTACAAAATTTAGGCAGTCCACACCCGAAGACGGCAGCAACACAGATGATAATAACCTCTCGCTTACGAGAAGTGCCACATTCGGCGATTTCGTCTTTCACCGCTAGGGGAAAGTACTTTAACTCTAATGACCTCTTGTCAAAGGATTCAAAGAATATTCAGGTCTCGACCGATTCTTGGGCCTAGACCTTATTTACTGGATGAGATTTGTAAATTTCACTATAAACTGGGGAGGAGTTGTGGATTTTATTTATTACTTGATCAAGAACCTCTATAAAACATACTTAAATCAATAAACGGGATGTGAAAGTAACAACGGCTTCTATCAGGCCTGCGATGACCTTTCGTGTAACTATATGCATTGTTTGCCCACGTATAGAATTTTTTAAATAATATTTTATTTTATTTTTTTTTATAAATTTAAATTAGATTGAACTCCTTGTTGAATTTAATTTTTTTTTTTTAAAGTTAACTAAATTTTAAAAACTAACACCATCGCCAAGGGTACTCCTAGTCACCACACCAAATTTGGTTTAAATCGGTTCAAAATCTTGTGTTATGTACGGGTAAATTTGTTTGGAGAGATATTAACCCAATTCACCAATTCCATCCCAATTGCCTTTGGACTACTTAGCTATTAATATTGCTATATCATTTTCTGATGTCTCTTATGCCAAAGCGCAGATAAAGAAAGCTATGGTATCTAATTTAAAAAAAGTTTCAACAATACACATGACATGCTATTAACAGTAGACTAGAAAATCGTGCTGCATTGCACAGCTGAGTATGGTATATCACTCTACAGATGGTCTGAGGTCATTATAAATGTTATAGGTTTAATAGAGATGCCAACCTGTGTCTTATCTTGATAGCTGTGTTGTTGGTAGAATTTGATACATTATCATTGTTAACTTAAATTGGACTCTATTAACCCAAGTATTCCATGTCAGGGTCATCTTTTCACATTTAATCCAAGGCTGTGCTTGTGCAGCATTACAGATTCTGTGCCAGTGCATTCTCTTATAAATGCGATTGAGTCATAAATTCCAATAAATTGTGTTATGTACATTTGTCTATAATTGTACATAAGAGTATACTCTATAATTCAACATCAAAACTCTCATTTATGATTCCGATCATAGTAATTTACTATCGCCAAGGGATGGGTTAAACATCTGCCGATCGTGATCGGCCTCTCGTTCATTAATAGTTTTCTAATTTTATCTTGGAACACGTTCATACACGGTTATTTATTACACCCCTTCATCACTATCTACACTGTTTCATTGTATGCACATAAAGGTAACTTAACATGCAGCATTCTAATTGTAAACTAGACCATTTTTTTTTTTGGGAAAATTATATTTTAGGGTGTGGGGTTAAGTTTACACCCATAGAGCATTTTCATCATTAAAATAGTTGTGCATGGTCTTGTTGGCAACATTTGAGTCGTTGCGGGTCAATAGCCTATGTGTGTTATAGCCAATTATATGTGACATGTTTTTTTCTTCTCAAAATCCAAGTCATTTTTCGCAATTTCAACAGATTTCAAGATATTTATCCCATTTTTTCTAACTAGCTTATATATTGTAATTTTATGATCATTTCTAATTAATATAAACGATATCTTGTTCAGTCTATAACCACAGTAATTAATGTTTATGCAATGACACTTGGACTCGAGGAAATTGTTATTTTATCATAGGGGTAAGAGATATCTCCCATGAAAACTCTATTTTGGGACACTTATTGAAGCTGGCAACTAGCAAAATCAGATGTGTCATGTAATGTCCTTTAATTTGATATATAAGATAAGATGAGATAAGATTCATAAAAACAAACCATAAAACAATAATATAACATAATATATATACAATATACATCTGAGAAAGAAATCATATATTTGGTGACTATAAATTGACTATAATAGGTGAAACATATGTGGAGGACCCTGTCAGTCTAGAGAACATGAAATAAATTCACATATCAGTTTTCTTTCGCATGCTGTGTCTGGGCTAAGAAGACCTCGAAAATTATTGAAAGATTCTTTTGATCCTTGTTGTAAAGTTTTTGGTTCAACTTGTTGATTGAGTTTTACAAATAAATTATTTCTTTGGTTAATATTCTTCATACAGAAAAGGAAAAAATGTTCTTCATCTTCTAAAATATATAGAAACCTTTGTATAACTTTAAGAACAAATTCCTTCTATTTTTTTTTTCAGGTTCTATTTTCAAATTACTGGTTAAACAAATTAAATTTTCCAGCAGCTGTACCGACCACAAACACCTTTCGTATCTTTAAAAGATATCTAATGACCCTACCACCATAAATATATCACTCAATGCGTCCACCTTCCAAGCATGACACAGCGAAACAACAACAAGTTATTTTCTGTCACCAATTCAAAAGAACCTTCTTCATCTTCCCTTATCTGAAAAGCATCATCCATTAACATTGTCTAATAATAGTCTTAAATTGTTTTTTTCAGTACTGGGTCACTGCAAACCTGACGTCATTGAATGTTAGCATCTTCAAAGAACTCAAGATCCAAGAAGCTATAAACAGCATTGATTCAATATGGAGGAACAGATTAAGATCATTGTGTATTTCTTAATGTATGATCCACTTCAAACTAATGGTATCTGATTCCAAAATAGGGATTTGGTGCCTGTTGTTTAACAACTAATTGTTCTGATGCATATAATAAAACAATGAGTCCATCGTTGTGGTCATTGTGTTAAGTACAGTCATATTTGTGGGACATCCGTTTCTTTTGTCCACATTACTTTGAGAATATTTCTGGACCAAGAGCTATAAACAGAATTTAACCCTTTCTATACTAAATGGATTCTCCCGCTCAAGTTATCAAAGTATGCATTTGAATGGTCTATTATTCAACTGGAGGGGTGTTCAGGATAAATTAGCAGATGACAGTCAGACAGAAAAGATAATACAAGTGCTGAAGTATTCAATGATGGGAAATGTTCCGATAACAAGTTAATAGGTTTTATATGAATACAGTAATGCTCTAAATAATCAACTCCTTAACCACAGCAGAATTATGGATAATTTTTCAGGATTTAGTCGGAAATATGGCTTGTTGCCATTCATCGGAAAGCTCTCAGTGACTAAATCCTGAAAAATTACCCATAATTCTACTGTGGTTAAGGAGTCGATTATTTAGAGCATTACTGTAATTCATCAATGAGTGTTTAGTATAGGAAGGGTTAAAGGTACACAATCCGATTTGATGATCCCCATATCATCAGATTCCAACAACAACAACAGTTCATCAAATATTTTCCAAAACATGTTATATATATCAACATTTTGTTCAGCACAATTTGGTATCGAGAGTATGCATCGGTTGGCTCGTCGAATATTCCAGGTGGTGAAAATAACAGTTTTCAAAAATCGATATCTGATAACTCTGAGCTTTGATGGGTGGGTTCCTTGACTCAAATCAAATATTTTTTACCCCCAAAGCCTAAAGAAGTAGTAATTTAGTGGCGTTAAATCGGATTATGCATCTTTAAGTACAGACATGTTTTTGGGACATTTTGATTTGTCCACATTAGTTTTTCTTTTAGAATATTGACCTTGTAAGCCAGTGCATTCTCTTATATATGTGAGCCTCCTATGGGAGACTCACATATATAAGAGAATGCAGTGGCACAGGATCTTTAATGCTGCACCAGCGTGGCTCCCATCATGAAAGGGTTAATGTTGATTGCTTCCAGTGAACAATGACTTCACCCATATGATCATTGTCAGGAATTCTTATGTCATTTTGGCGAAAGGGTCCTGGGCCCTTTGCTTTCAGAAAATGTATGTAAAACATCATTGGTATTTCCTGTTATCAACAGAAGTTAGGAACAAGTATTATCATGGTGAAAATCAGTGTGATCCACCAGTTTAATTTCTTTATATAATAGAATGTTTATTTATATTTTATACAAACCATAAAAATATCTTGATAACATCAAGAGGAAATCCTATGTTTTGTTCTCCAACAAAGGGTTTTTGTAAATTGGAAATTTTAGGGTTCAGAAATTGGGAGAAAAAACCTGACTATTTCCCTTAGGGAACCGGGCCAATCTGTTACCCGAAAAAAATCCCAGATTTATATATTAACCCTTTCATGATGGGAGCTGCGCTGGTGCAGCATTAAAGATCCTGTGCAAGTGCATTCTCTTATATATGTGAATCTCCCATAGGGACAGCGTTTTCAAGAATTTCATGGAAGGATTAAGTACAGTCCAATTTTGGGTGAGGTATAGCGTGTAGTGGGCTATGGCATCCCAGAAGATGAGGCCTAAGCAGAATGAGGTCCTCAGAGGGTGAATTTGGTGATGCTATCCATCCCGCTGTGTGGGCTAGCATCACTAAATTCACCATCTGGGGACCTCATTCTACAAATGACAGACACACTATTTTCAGGCTTGCCAACCAAGAGTTTATGTGAATTGGGAATTTTAGGGGTCAGAAATTGGGGGAAAAACCTTGCTATTTCGCATTCAGGCCCTGTCGTTGCCCTGATTATATTAAAGTGTTGTGAAACACTCTGGTAGGGTGATCAAATAGAAATAATCGAATAATCTTGCTCAAAGTAGTTATTTTTACGAATATAAATCCAAATTACTTCACACACCATCATTCTTACATTGTCATATCAATTAAATTTAATGACTCTTGATGACGAAATAATTTGCGCTGGTTTATCACCGTTTGTTTCATCCCGAATCGAGATGTAAATATTTACAATTGCGCGTTGTTCAGGCGATATTTTCTAACGAGTGGTGTGGTTGATTTCATTGAGATTTTTCGGCGATGTTAGTAGAATTCTACATTCCCCCAGTTGGCACAGTGCCTGAGTACAATGTACTAACTTATCAGTTTCATGCACCCGAATAATTCCATAATATGTCTTTATGTACAGTCCAATTTTGGAACAATCTGCAGTCATAATCACCAGACATAACTATTTTATATACTAGGTGGGTTTATTTCTAAGTCAGAATTTAGTGTGTCTGACATTTGCAGAATGAGGTCCCCAGAGGGCTAATTTAGTGATGCTATCCCGCACAATAGGCTAGCATCACCAAATTCAGCCTCTGTGGACCTCAATCTGCTAAGGCCTTATCTTCTGGGAAATATCTAGTCTCAAATTAACATTGTTTTAGTTACTTTTTCCGTCCTGTTGAGTCTCTATATCAGAAGATAAATTGCATAATTGAGGTAACTAATGTGTGAACATCACTAACTTCAACTGGGGAACTTCAATCTGATCCTAGATCTCCCATAACAGTTGAGGCCTGAGCAGAATGAGGTCCCCTGAGGGTGAATTTGGTGATGCTAGCCTGCTGTGGCTTTTTGTCAAATCTGATTTGATTTGAACCAATTTGATTTACTGGTGAGCAGCCGACTGTACTCTTAAGTCTAGAATATTCTCAATTAATGCATAAACCAAAGCTGCTAAATTTACAGGGTATCTGTTATCTTCTCTAGCTTCTGCAGTACACATTCTCATTTCAAACCCTCTTGATTGGATAGTCTACTGTGGCGATGTATATACGATAAGCAACCACATATACAGTAATGCCCTAAATAATCAACTCCTTAACCACAGCAGAATTATGGTTAATTTTTCAGGATTTAGTCTGAAATATGGCTAAATATGGGAAATATTTCCGACTAAATCCTGAAAAGTTACCCATAATTCTGCTGTGGTTAACTCTTTCACTGCCGATCGCGACTACAGTCGAAATACCCATACACTGCCGATAGCGACTTGAGTCGAAATCGGGTACATGCTACCAGCAGGACGGGTGCATGTGGTGTAGATATGGCCGTCCAGTGAATATGACTGATATGAGTTCCAGTGATGGGCACATACATGACATTTTTATAAGTTCCAGACTATATGACACCAGGAAAAGAGGCAGTCTCTGTGTATATATATATATATAGGACTATAATAATAATAATGCATATCATTACGTGCGCTCGCGCAACAGTATGGCGATCAGACAGATTCGTAGGTTGGTGTCACTCCGTTTCACCCCATGACGTCACCAAAAACGACGTAAAACGTCGTGGCGTTCTGACATTTTTACTGTGCCGCGTTTTTGCTATGTTTATTTTATGTGTTGTTTTCGATTATTTGTTTGTCGCCGATATCGCCATTTGTCGGGATTCCCTGTTTCTATATTTAAAACTGGCATGCTCGTAGTGAGCCTCGATTTCGATTTTTTCTCCCAGGTCAAAATACGTCAGAGTTATGACAAAAATAGATCGACCTACATTTTCTCCATCAGAACTCTACATCAAAGAGTCTATAGACTCCTTCGGGACATACATAGACTCCTTCATTTGGGTATTTTTACTTATAATTGGGAAGTTTTATCATTTTTGGTTCGTGCGAAGACCTCTTTTTATCGTGCGGGAAAAGAGAGACATTCAAAACGCGATTTCGTAATTCGACGCAATAGGCTGAATAGCCTAACCTTCAGCCGAGTTCCGGGTCAAATACGACGAATAACGTAACACAAAACAAAACGCATTTGTTGACACAAACACCGTTTGAAGAGTTTATTATTACATAAAATGATCGTTATTGATTAATTATTGATTAATTATTTATATTTATTGTTGCATATTGGCTGCTATCAATATTTACACAAATAGTATTAATTATTTCTTATAATTGCTCCTTTGGTCAACTTTGACTATCGGAAAATGAAAATGAAAATATGCCGCTGAAAAAAATGTAATCGATATTAAAGTCTCATCCTTTCGGCAACATGGAATTGGTTTTAATTACTTAAATGATTAATATAGTAATTTGCCTTTTATCTGTGATGAAATGAGAAATGGTAATTGTCTTTTTTTGCTAACATTAAATTAAATAAATTAAGTAAAATACAGTGAAATTATTTTTTTAATTATTGTTTATTACATTTTTGCGCACGTTGGCATCTCTCTGAGTGCATTCTAGTTTATATAGTGCTTAATCCCTGGTGTAGCTCTAAGCGCTTACATTATTACCCCAGCTGTTTTTTATGGGTAATGCCGAGTCTTTGTGCCTGCTGCCATTTTACAGGCGCTTCACTAGAGCGGCTTACGGATACCCAACAACCAGGTACCTATTTCTCGTCTAGGTACGACGAAGCGAGCACAGTACAAGTGACCTTGCCCAAGGGTCAGAACCTGGCGCGAGATTTGAAACAGCGTGTGGCTATATATAGCACACACACCGCTCAATTCGGCCAAGCCACTGTTGTGGAGACAATAGTCCACCGAGCGAGGCGCGAACTCACGCCGGTGCATTAACACCATTACAAGTCCGACACTCTACCCACTGGGCTACCACATCCATATAACTATATAACTATATGACAACTATATAACGTGAACCGTTATATAAGGGCACTTGGTGATGCCATGGTCACGTGGTCTTTTCATAGGTCATGTGTGTATCTCTAGCTATCACATTTTTACCAATAATATAAAATGGAATCTCAAATACAGCAACCTACCCAATATGACATGTCCATCAAATGCTTATAACATAATGAAGTCGGAAAATACCCAAAACATACGGCCATACTGGTGTTATATGTAGATCCAATATGGCCACCAAGGTCACGTGACCAATTTGAGGTGGCCAATGTGGCTCCAACATATCAATATGTCTATGGTCCAACAACAAATGTCAGACATTTACGATATATTGAAATGTTAATGCATTACCCGCACCTATACATGTATGTACATGGTATGTGACCACTCATGCATACGTTCATGGTAATCACCACGGTCACTTGACCTATTCAAATATGGGTATATATAGCACATTTTGTACGGGTAAGGGTCCCTCCCTGAAAGATGACAACTAACGTAAGAAATAAGTATTGAGAATGACCAATGGCAATTTTCTGCTTCGATAGCACCCAAATATACCCATATACGCATGAATTGGCATGAAACATATCCATTAGTGTGTAAACCAAGATGGCCACCAAGGTCACGTGACCTCTATGGTGGTGGCGTGAGTGGCTATGAACTTGCGATGTCTAGTCACATATGAAGTTTCAATACATTATTCCAAGCGATACTTGAGATACCCTATGTTACTTATATACACCCATAATGCTTGTATACATGTACATGTATTGTATGCTTGGCAGTGGGGAATCCGTCTGTGGTGCTGAGTCGCAGTGAAAGAGTTAAGGAGTCGATTATTTAGGTAAATTACTGTGCACTGGGTATTGAGCCAGTCTGGATGTAGTGTGTCTGACATTTGCAGAATTTAGTGAGTCAAATCCCTCACATTCATAGAATTGTACATGCATTAATTCAGAATATACTAGACTTACAGTAGTCATGTGCTCACCAGTAAATCAAATTGGTTCAGCCTAACATTAGATATTTGATATAAAGCCATTATAGAATGTTCACTGCTATTGTGTGTCATGAATGTTTACTTGATGTACATAATATGCAAATTAACCACTTTGAATTTCTGATTTGGTCTTTGTTGAGTATTTCATGGTTACATGTCATACATGCGGTGTGTGTGCTGTGTGTAATGCATGTTGACCAGTTATGTTGCAAAGAACTTAAGGTGACGCTGTGGTGACTAATTTGTTTCACCCTAGTAGAAATTTCATTTTCTCACAGGTGGAGATAAAAAGATTTGTTAACAGTATCTGCCCTGGGGCAAAATTAGATTAGATTTTATTTTGATAACAATCATTTTCATGTTGACAGTGCAATGTTACAGAAAAATAGTATAACATTATATGTATATAAACTGTGTGTAGAACATAAGTAAAATCGTTTTCTATATATTATACTGTGATGTATAATATATGTCATAATCTCATTTAAAGCTGTGATGTGTAATAGTAAGAGCTCAGAATATAGAAAATCATTTGGGTGCACTGTCATGTGACTGAATGTTATCGGGGATAAAATAATAAGCAGACCACTGAGCAGGCCACGCCCATTTATTTCCATTATGGTCCCCGGAAAAATTGGGTCATTCTTAATATTTTTTGAGCCATTTGAAAAAGCCTTGGGTCATTTATTATTTTAGCAATGCAAATCTGACTAAAACTGAAATGGATGTAATATATTGTTTTTGACAGATATAACGTCACTCCTACCCCCAACTTCGGTAAAATTGTTCACACAGTTGGAAATATCATGGACACAACATTGGTTGGATATTTTACACCACATATAGCTTGAAATTGTTCTCATTTGATTATACAACCAGTAATTTGTGGGGAATTGGTTGCTTTTAGAACAACAGTAGCATATTTTTCTACTTTTGGACTTAATTTGGTCTGAAATGGAGGTCAGTTCGAAATTTTCCAATTTTCCTTGTGGGGGGGGGGGGGGGGGCGTGTCTTGGAAAGCTGGAGGAGGTACCAGTCGGAAAGTTCTAACCGAATGGCATGGAATTATGCAAAACTGTTCAACGGGGGGGGGGGGGGTGCAGATGAAAATTATTATTACATTTGCTTCAGTGAAAGGGAATTGATTTTATATATGCACTATATGCACTGAAGACTTGTTTGTGACCATACAATGTTAGGTTGTCATAGAATCAGGTCGATAGGGTGTAATTGTCGTTTATGCAATCCATCCCTTAAGGCCTATCTTGATATAGTATCAATTGATAACAGCAGGTCCACAATAGCGCACTTCATCAGTGCTAGGATGGTGAATACACATGTAAAGTTTCCTGACAATCGGCATCCGGATTCTCGAAATACAGTGTAATATGTCAGGGTGAAACTTACTTATTTGAGGTGTTTATAAATCAATGTCCTCAAATCCATTGAATATCCAGCTGCTGTAAACAACTGACATTTAAGCCAGGGTCGAAAAATTTTCATCTATCTTACTTATTTTGAGGTGTTTATAAATCAATGTCATCAAACAACTGACATTTAACCCTCTCAGACCAGGAGCCTGCACTGGCTAAACTTTAAAGCCCCTCTGCCAATGCATTCTCTTATACAGTAATGCCCTAAATAATCGACTCCTTAACCATAGCAGAATTATGGGTAATTTTTCAGGATTTAATCAGAAAATGGCTTTTTGCCATTCATCGGAAAGCTCTCAGTGAGAGTTTTCCAATGAATGGCAACAAGCCATATTTCTGACTACCGGTAAATCATGAAAAAATACCCATAATTCTCCTTTGGTTAAGGAGTCGATTATTTAGGGCATTACTGTACATGCGAGTCTCCCACAGGAAACCTCACATATATAGGAGAATGCACTGGCTATAATTAGAAGGTAAATGTTGTTAGTCCAATGCATTCTCTTATATATGCGAGGCTCCCTATGGGAGACTCGCATATATAAAATATTGCATTGGCACAGGCTAGGGTTTCTCGCAAAATTTCAAGAAGCTCCCAGTCACGGAAGTGTTAAGTGAGGTGGGAAATTGTTCATCTATCATACTTATTTGATGTGTTTATAAATTAATGTCATCAAATCCACTGAATATCAAGCTGCTGTAAACGACTGACATTTAACCCTTTACCCAACAAACCGGCCAAAACCGGCCAAATAAAGCTTCAACAGCCTAAAATATCTTGGGTCTGTCTCAATAGAACCATACAAATATGGATATCATTGGAACCGGCTCCTTGACCACATTGTGATAGTTACAGTTATGCCCTGTGCCAATGCATTCTCTTATATATGCGAGTCGACCATAGGTCGCCTCGCATATATAAGAGAATGCATTGGCCTAAAAAAAATCTTTTTTAACACTTTTTACCATTTTTTCTTACATTCTTTAACAATTTTATAATTTTTAATGTGTTAAGCCAATGCATTCTCTTATATATGCGAGGCGACCTATGGTCGACTCGCATATATAACAGAATACATTGGCACAGGGCCCTTCTGTTGGGTAAAGGGTTAAGCGAGGGTGGAAAATTGTTCATCTGCTCTTTATGAGCTGTTTGTGAATGGTTTATGGTGTACATTAAAGCTGAAAATTACCTGAGGACAGGTCTTAACATTAACTTTGCTTTTGTTGATCATTTATCGTTCAGATACCATGGAGACCTCAAATGACCTTAGAGAATTTTCATTAACCCTTTAACCAACAAACCGGCCAGAACCGGCCAAATAAAGCTTCAACAGCCTAAAATATCTTCGGTCTGTCTCAATAGAACCATACAAATATGGATATCATTGGAACCGGCTCCTTGACCACATTGTGATAGTTACAATTATCCCTGTGCCAATGCATTCTCTTATATATGCGAGTCGACCATAGGTCGCCTCGCATATATAAGAGAATGCATTGGCCTAAAAAAAATCTTTTTTTAACACTTTTTACCATTTTTATGTTTACCCATACCATAGTATGGTAAACATAGTGTCGTTGCCCGGATTGACCACTCGTCGTTGGTCTGTCTGTCCGTCTGTCTGTCCGTCTGTCCGTAGACACTTTACGAGTAATGCGATAACTCAAACATTTTTTATCTGATCGAAACCAAATTTGGTATGTTAGTTTCACAGCCCAAAATACAGATCGAGTTCGAATATGGGTTTGATCCGATTAATTTTAAAGGAGTTATGACCCTTTTTCGAGAATTTTTTTTTTTAACAAAAATTCATTTTTTTCAGATTTAGCTCCTTGCTAAATTTAGCATATACAGATATTAAATTTTGTGTTTGAACTTTAATAACAATAAAAAAAAATTTGACACTTTCATTTATTTTAGTTTTATACGATTAATTAGGTGTGAATCCGTGTGATATCCTGTTTTGAAAATATGAAGATTTTATTGCAATAGTTTCATGTAATATAATGATATCAATAAATTACCATGTAATCCAACATCCAGAGTATATCAGAGGATTTTTATAGATGTTGTCATTCCAAGTGAAATCTGTTATGAAATGAGTGATGACATATGATACAGAGCTCTGGTGGGTCAAGCAAGATACACAACACTGGTGGCTGGCTGTTTGTTTATTCTAACTGTCAAATTGATTAATGGCAGCACAAGACAGGTGTTTTTCCTATTCTTGAAATTTCATTACAGGATGAGATAAGGGCCCCCTCACCTATATAAGTGTCTTCTAAATTCCATTAATTTGCTTCAAAAATAATTAACCCTTTCCAAGGTTTCCATAGACACATGCTATAATGTACATGGACTCTTCCTCATATCTCTTAATATATATTGGGTATCTTTGCACACTTCTATCAATTTTGGTATTGACTGATTAATTGAATTTTGAAAAATATATTAACCCTTCAGACACGTGCTTTCAAAATTAAAACAACAGCTGATAGCCAATTTGATTTATCTATGCAATGGGGAAACAGGCAGATAAATATACATGACTATTGTAAGTGATGACTTGTTTTGAAAATCAATATGGTAGATGTTAGTATTTCCAGGAACCTTATTTTCCCATTTGTTCACATTTTCATGGTTGATTGAATTTTAGGGGCCACAGAGCACTTAGAAGATTAACATTGAAGGTTGTGGCTTTAGTGCCCAAGCTACTTGTAAAACATTGTAATGTGTGAAACCATTCAAATGAGGGCTAACTTACTTTCTTTTATATGAACGATTTAGTGGTCATCCCCATCATATTATGTCTGTATAACATTATATAGATAATACTTTTGAATTGTATAAACTACATATATTTTTGAAAAACACACCCCTGTTATGAAACACTTAATCTTATTTAATACACAGGTCAGATCTGATCTTATATCTGTCCATGTTTGATAAACAAATAACTGGGGAGAATGCGGGAAGGGGGGGGGGGGGGTAATTAAAGTACCATTTAAATACGAGATGGAATCCCCTACATATATGTCGTTCTAAGCAGTCTGGCTTGTCAACAATTATAATTTCTCTTTAGAAGTGAATAATAAATTTTGAATATCTGGCATGTCAAAAGTGGCAAAGATAGGGATTTATCACTTTTGCTTCCAATGAATTAACTTAAACTCCTAAACATGTCCTCCGAAATCACTAAACCATTGGATCTCACAGTGAGAGGTCCTTGTGTGAATAGGGACAGAGTTATGAGATTTAAAACTACTCCTCCCCCAACCCAAATACTTTAACCCTTTCTTAAGACAAATTATTTGAGCTCTTGATTTCAAGTTGGGTACTGATATATGGATTAATTCCTGTGATCATATCTTTGACAAATTATCAGTTATGGCTAGTCACTATCGCCAAGGTATGGGTTAAACATCTGCCGATCGTGATCGGCCTCTCGTTTCTTACATTCTTTAACAATTTTATAATTTTTAATGTGTTAAGCCAATGCATTCTCTTATATATGCGAGGCGACCTATGGTCGACTCGCATATATAAGAGAATGCATTGGCACAGGGCCGTTCTGTTGGGTAAAGGGTTAATACATGATCACTGACACGAATGTGGCTGGAGGGAGATCAAGTGAACATGGGTGTTTGAATGGGGATTTCAATGCAAATCTATGCAGCAAAAGTTAATATATGAAGCTGTTGTCTGGGAACTAAAGCAGCCACATCTTTAAACATAAATAATATTGAACCCTTTAATGACAGGAGCTGCACTGGGGGAGTATTAAAGATCCTGTGCCAGTGCATTATCTTATATGCGAATCTCCCATATAGAGCCTCGCATAGTTTTTAGAAAATGCACTTATTTAATTATTAAACTTTATATTTAAATAAAGTTAAATATTGTTAGGCCAATGTGTTCTCTTATATATGCGAAGCTCCCTATGGGAGACTCTTATATATAAGAGAATGCCCTTGGAACAGGGTTAACTGGCGGCTAGGCTTGGTAAATTGACAATTGCTATAAATTTATTTTTGAGAATTGTTTTCTGGAATTACAACACTTGACCTAGCTTTGAAAAATCAATATAAAATTAAAAAATAAATACATCAACCTTTTAATGGAACAAATTACAAGCCGACCCGCCAGATAAATATGAATTTATTTCAATACCGCCCAAAAATAATTGCAGCGTTTGCTTGACCCGGTCCTCATAAAAGCCGAACACAAGTTCAAAAATGGGAAATATAACAGAGTTCATAGGCATGTGTATTCATGTTCAGCAAATTAAATATACTAATTTTATTTCTGCCTGATCGAATCTTTGGCAAAAAAAAAAAATCTTGTTTGACAATACCCAAAACTGCAGCTAATATTTCCAAGAAGACATGCCAGACAAAAAAGGTAAAGTCATGCAAAACCCAGATCAATAAACCTGAGAAAACAAGCTGAATTTTTTTTGTTTTTTCCTCATGCCTTTTTTTTCCAAAATATATCAACCATTTTGACCCAGAAATGGCAATAAACGTTGCATACTGTAATACTATATATAGTGTTTATCACATGAAACCCCTATAATATCATTGAAAAATCCAATCGATATTTTCTTATCTGTCACCAGTGAGTAATAGCCACAATGTTCCCGGGATACTTGGCATCACGCAAAGTAAATTACCATGCGGATTAATACTATTTAGAAAAGCTGCGCTTGACACCAATACCATTGACACCAATACCAGACATTGCAAAATGATTGCTTTGTTCATTAAAGTTCAATTATTGTCCAACTTCGTTGCACTAACGAAAATAGGCACAAAAAAGCAGCAAAAAAGAGGCAAATTTGGGGGACTATATGTTTCGTCACAAGGCAGAGCGAGCAATACTGTCGTATATGGTTGTGAAGCGTCTCGGCCAATGCCGTGCATGTATGCATTTTTCAGCTTCTTTTAAAGCTATTGATTTGTTAAAAAGGCATAAAGCTCTAGTTTTTTTCATGTGATATACAAGATCTTCAAAATCGTTATGTTGGGAATCCCAACTTGGGATATAAGATTTTATGAAACTTGTTTGATAAGTTTGATTCACAACTCGTCTTTTACGACTAGTTGTGAATCAAATTTATCAAACTTGTACATGTATATCCCAACAAAACTAATTGGAGATCCTCTATATATAGGAGTGGATTATCACTTCAGAACCCAAATACTGAACCCCTCTGTTGGATGCATTAGAATTCATCACTGTTCCAGATTGTGACCCAAAAACTTTTGTCATTCAAGACTTCACCAGTGAAATCTAAGTGACTTACAAATTGCTTGACCAGTTCCAACAAGATCATTTTAATCAAACATGACAACTGAGGATAATGAAATAAACTATTAATTAAACAGAATAAATTAAAACAAATATGGCACCTGCTGCGAATCATAAAAAGCCTTTAGCAAAAATAAAATTTGAAAACAATAAAAATAAAACTAAAGACATCATATCACATTATGCTAATCAAAATGAAAACTGGAAACCAAAAATATTGCCTGGTATATGGATAACAAACTACATGTATTCAATTCTGTCAACTTGTTTGATGTTCTACTGCAACTTTATTTATGATGTTCCTCCTCATGCACAAAATGAGGATGCAACAACGCTCTATGTAGGAGGCAATTGATATCCAAAAGTGTCCCTAACTGTGTAACAAAGCATTGCACACTATCAATAATGAAAGACATATCTGATACATTGCAGGGTTATGATAATGTTATCATGTAGATATTTTTCACAAATCTTTACAAAAGGGGGTGGGTTTCTGAAAATACACCGGAATAAAATTTTGAAAAATAATGGGGTGTGGTGGGTGCCAAGATAGGTCAAAATTTTAAAAAGTGCCTTGAACTTTTTTCTGCCTCCCCCTGCATGACTCCCACTTCAATATTTTTCTACATTTAATAGACAAAATAAAAACTATTTTGACCCAGCCATGTCCAGGTCAGAAGGTTGACATGCCCGGATAAATTGGTGACAGGAATTGTTAAAAGTAAAACACATGCGTTTGATAAAATATAAACCTATACTATAGCATTATTTACTCGCTACTTAATTGGTCTGTGTTAATTAATTACCGGTGACTGAGTGCCAAACAAAAGCTGGTGTTCGGCTTTTCGATGCCGAACTCAAAAAGCTTTATACAAAACAATAAAAGACTCATTAGTGACCCAAACTCCACCAAACTTTGTATAGTAATTATTATAATTAATGCTTTGTTTCAGACAATCATGTCCATATGAATACATTAACACACAGTACACCATACATTAAGCCTATACAATCACAAAATGTGAGAGATTCCAACTAAATAAATACATTACATGTATCATGTAGGAACTGCTAGTACAGCAATAATCATGCTTATAAATTTGTTATTGTATTTCCCATTATTTGAACTTGTGTTTGGCTTTCATGAGAACCCAATTGACCTCCTTAAAGATACATATCCCAAATTACTATTTCTTTGGTTCAGGGGTAAAAAGTATTTGACTCGAATAGAGGAACCCACCCATCAAAGCTCAGAGTTATCTGATATTGATTTTTGAGATCTATTATTTTTCACCACCAGTAATATTTGGCGATGTGCCAACTGACATACTCTCAATACCGAATTGCATTGAACAAATGTTGATATATAACATGTTTTGGAAAGTTTAATATTAAAGTTAACAGTGGTTAGCATTATGTTTTGGTAGTCAATCGATTCTGATAACTAAAGCGTCTTTTGGAGAAATGTTGTTGTTGTTGGAATCTGATGACATGGAGGCCATCAAATTGGATTGTGTACCTTTAAGGCCTAGATGCATGTTTTACATGTCATGTCATACTATCATCATCATAGAATCTTAAAAGTTATTTATAGAACACTAAAAAAGGGAGTATAAAACATTTGAGGGATTAAAATAATTGCTCATTTTTTAGTCCAGTTTAGTGGGCGTACGTGCATGTTCGTTAGCGCGATAACTCATACAAAGGTCAACCTATTTAATTCATATTTGATATATGGGTCTGTTCCAACAATATATTGAAGTGTTCAAAAACCAGGTTTGTCCAATCTTTTATACAAGACTTAATTTGTCTATTTTTTGGCGATTTTGATCATTCGCGACAGTTAGGCAATACCTCAAACAAACTTTGACCGATTTCAACGATATTCAGTATATGAGTCCGGGATCACCTCCAGATCATAGATGGGAGGTGTCAAATTTGAATGATTTATGATGAAAAGCATGGCCGCCGGCAGCCATCTTGAATTATACTCTTTGCACCCCTAAATTTTTAGCACACCCTATAGAACATATACCTCATACGATCATCACCAAACTTCCTATGGCTCCTCGGGGTGACAGCCACAGTATACTCTATAATTCAACATAAAAACTCTAGTATGCGTGAAACATCTGATGTATGATCGTGATCGGATTCTGGTTAAAACTCCGTTTTCAAGCAGTCACCGGTTGACGCCATTCTGGACTCATCGACCTATAACCTCTGGGGGGCTGGTGACGGAATCTGACGAGGTTTGCTGAATGCGATTGACACATGGATTATTTGCGCATCGTAACCCAAACGAACACCCCAGATATCCCAAAACGAATTACAATTGGCCGACGAACCCTATACTCTTAAGTCTTTGATGGGAACAGGGCTACATGGAACAAATGGTATATCACCGGCAATAGCATACCAGATGTGGAACACTTTTGCCATTCCTAGGATGCTTCGTGGTATAGAAATCCTATATATGAAAAAAAAAGACAAAAAAGAACTCGAACACTTCCAACGAAAAACCATGAGACAAATAACACTTCCAACGAAAAACCATGAGACAAATAGAGTAGATCAAATGCTGCTACAAATGTACTTGTAGGAGCTATTCCCACCAAAGGCACTCTAAATCTCAAAATTACAACCTTCTATATTAATATAGCCAAAACACACAACTCTGCAGAGCGAGATCTCGCAATAAGACAACTTATTATGAAAAATGACAACAGCCATAGCTGGTTTGTACATGTCAGAGACATACTTTCCAAATATACACTTCCTGACCCACTGCACATCATAAGCACCATCCACAGCAAGGAAGATGCCAACAAATGGAAAGCAGTATGTAAAAAAAACAAAACTATAATTATGCCAATACTGGCATGACATTAATGATAAAGAGTTTTCCTATAAAACAACTGTAACAATGATTATATTAAAAGAAAGTAGCAAATGCCATTTTGTTTGGGAATCATCGAAACAATCGCCCGCTGCCACACAAAAAAGGCTATTATAAAAACATGGCTGATGACAGGTCCGTGACTACCCGCCCCCGAGACAACCCGCCCCCTTTCACTCTGAGACAACCCGCCCCCGGACAACCCGCCCCCAAAAATCAATTAGCGGCAATCAGTGGCTAATTAGAAGAATAGGAGCCTCCTTACCGTCACATCTAAAAATAGAATCTTTGGGGTCTAAAATTGGTTGTGGGTGTCTCGTTCGCGTCACATCTAAAAATAGAATCTTTGGGGTCTAAAATTGGTTGTACTAAAATATTCCCAAAATATCAAAAACCCAAAAATTATTTTTCCAAAAATTATTTTTCCAAAAATTATTTTTCAAAAAATTATTTTTTCCAAAAAATTTCAAAATCCCAAAAAATTTTAAAACCCCAAAATTTCAAAAAAGAAAAAAATTCAAAACCCTCAAAATTATTTCTCCAAAAAAAAAGTTTAAATAAAAAATTTATAACGAGTTTTCGGTTTCTGATAATCTCGATATTAAAATGTCGAATGTTAAATTATTTGCGCGTAATATCTTTCGTAATATTTTTTGTTCAAATATTTTTCATGAATTTATTAATCGATGTTTAGAAATAGCTTTATTGGACATTGTGACCATCGATATGAATGCATACATTCCAGTGTTTTATCGGACGCAGTTCATATAATTGTCATACCTGAAAATAGACACCATTACTTTTACATAAATAATAAAGAGCGTTTATTCTTTACACTCTCTCTATCCCAATATGACAGGTGTGTATTATCGTGAATTATTGGAAGTATTTAGACTAACGGTCGAAAATTGTAATGTGAAATTACAACCCTCCAGAATGAATTGTCATATTCGCTGTACACGCAATCACACGCGACATTGGTGGTAACAATGTGTCTTTCACACCTTTGCTTTACCAAATGAATTATATTATTTCCCCGGTCACAGTTATATGCTATTCAGAAAACATATCGATTTAATGTCTGAACAAACGAGTTAGTATCAATTAAGGTTGATAAACTGTGTCATTGTTAGCATTAACACGATAATTAGTTAGCCAAAACATGCATACGTCCAGGACACTCAATAATAGAAATTGATTCGGTGTCATTGTTATAACAACATTACGTAATAACCACTTATCGCCCCACATTCATACTTACACTTTGGACATTTTATCAGTTTATCACGTGATCACTAAATGTGGCAATCGGGTATCCACCGATGCCTGCAATATATTATTTATAATAATCGGACTCATTGATCTCACGTGAATAATACTCTTAGTTGTTCCAATAAAATAGTTATCAAATTCGATCACCAATAGATTTGACTGTGGAATGTAATGACCTTTAACTTATTTATCGATCTAAAGGGACACTCATTATGAATGAATGTTAACAATACAAGCGCACGAATGAAGAGCGTTGAACATATACGAAATTACTACACGAATGAATTGAACCTTGAAATTTATATTTCACATCTTACCAACAACAGCTACAGACATAATCATAGTGTTATACTGTCTTGCATGTACACATGCTATGACATCATTAAAGGCGGACAATCCACTCATGGTGTGACAACAGATACAGACATAGGCATAGTGTTATACAGTCTTCTATGTACCCATGCGATGACACCATTAAAGTACATTGGATGTTAGGTCTATGACTCTTGAGTATGCACCAATCAATGAGCAAATGAGCAATAAAAATGAGCAAATGAGCAAGAAAGTGAGCAAATGAGCAAGAAAATGAGCAAATGAGCAAGAAAATGAGCAAATGAGCATAAAAATGAGCAAATGAGCAAGAAAATGAGCAAATGAGCAATAAAAATGAGCAAATGAGCAAAAAAATGAGCAAATGAGCAAGAAAATGAGCAAATGAGCAATAAAAATGAGCAAATGAGCAAATAAATGAGCAAATGAGCAAGAAAATGAGCAAATGAGCAATAAAAATGAGCAAATAAATGAGCAAATGAGCAAAAAAATGAGCAAATGAGCAAGAAAATGAGCAAATGAGCAATAAAAATGAGCAAATGAGCAAAAAAATGAGCAAATGAGCAAGCAAATGAGCAATAAAAATGAGCAAATGAGCAAATAAATGAGCAAATGAGCAAGAAAATGAGCAAATGAGCAATAAAAATGAGCAAATGAGCAAATAAATGAGCAAATGAGCAAAAAAATGAGCAATAAAATGAGCAAATGAGCAATAAAAATGAGCAAATGAGCAAAAAAATGGGCATACCTGTATGTAGGCCTATCAGTGGATGAATAGTCTGCCGGAGAAGTACTGTGTAGACAGGTCTTGTCGGTAAGAGAGTCAGACGAGAAGTGGAGGCTCGGCTATTAAAACATAGTAATGCGATAGCGAACATCAAACGAGTCTGCGCACGCATATCTGTCAAAGGATACAATGGCAGTCATTGGTCAATTTATCCCCGGTGTCAGCTCAGTACCAAATCGGGACGAAGCCGAAGGTCAACTCATTTTTTTTTGCTCATTATAGTACGTCACTTGGACATTTTATCAGTTTATCACGTGATCACTAAATGTGGCAATCGGGGTATCCACCGATGCCTGCAATTTATTATTTATAATAATTGGACTCATTGATCTCACGTAAATAATACTCTTAGTTGTTCCAATAAAATAGTTATCAAATTCGATCACCAATAGATTTGACTGTGGAATATAATGACCTTTAACTTATTTATCGATCTATGTTAGAACATGGTCTTAACAAAAAACTTGACCATAACAAAAATTACCTTACATTTATGCATGAATCTAATTAGACCATACGTAAATATTGTCAGCTTATCGTCTGATGAGCAAATCCGATGTTTATCAAAAATAGTACAACTTCCAGTTGGTAATTACTCTTACGAATGAAGAGCGTTGAACATATACGAAATTACTACACGAATAAACTGAAATTTATATTTTCACATCTTACCAACAACAGATACAGACATAGTCATAGTGTTATACTATCTTACATGTACCCATGCTATGACATCATTCGAAGGGGCAATACACTCAAGGAGTTAAAGTGACACGAAACAAGGGACGTGATGTAATATTGGTGTTTGAATCTTAAAGGAACACAAGACACTCTAAAGGGACACTCATTATGAATGAATGTTAACAATACAAGCGCACGAATGAAGAGCGTTGAACATATACAAAATTACTACACGAATGAATTGAACCTTGAAATTTATATTTCACATCTTACCAACAACAGCTACATGCATTATCATAGGGTTATACTGTCTTGCATATACACACGCTATGACATCATTAAAGGCGGACAATCCACTCACGGTGTGACAACAGATACAGACATAGGCATAGTGTTATACAGTCTTCTATGTACCAATGCTATGACATAATTAAAGGGGGATAATACACGCACGGTGTGGAATGTTAAAGTGACACGCGGTAAGGGACGTGATGTAATATTGGTGAAACCCCCTCCCCACTTATAGATATATAACGAAGACGAGAATAACATGTTGATGAAGTTTATTGAAATTTAATCATTGTCTGAATCTTCGACCGTTAGATTTACTTCTAAGAGTTTCTTGAATTTTCTCATCGCTTCATCTGCAGCCCATTCATTATTATATCCGTGTTTGGTCAGTTTGACCATTTTCTTCATGGTCATGGTATGTATGCGTGATGTTTTCAATCGATACTGGTATTCTATTAATCGTCTATAACTTTTGAGAAACAGAGCAAACTCTGTGTCGATGGTATCCTCTTTTCCCGACATGCTCTCATCTCCCGAAATGCTCTCTTCTTCTTTCACATCATTGGTGACGCGTTTCATCATACTTTTGAATGTGTCCATCTCGTTGACACATCGCGCAGCTTTCTTAAGACCGAATACCGTTCTACTACCGACGCCATTACCATCTTCTGAATCTGATAGCGTTCGACGTTCATCTTCATCTGAATCTAGAACCGCTTCGTCAGATTCATCGGTATCTTCTCCGAAGAGAGTTGGTTTTGTCTCGGACATAACTCCGTGTTTAATCTGTTTATGTCTTTGTAGATTGTAGTTCGTCGATAAAATAATGCCACATAAATCACACCCGTGCATTATCGCGAATTATTGGAAGAACCATCACTCTTATAAGTAGCGATAAAAAGAGAGAATAAGGTGTGGTATACAACCGTCGCTCTAAGAGTACGTTCGTCCCGGTGCTAGGGTATAGATATTTGACCGCCGGTGATTCAATTAATGCCAATTTATCAGTATGGTACTCTATGTATTCATTCATGATTTGGCTAATCGTATGACACTGATCTTTTCATTTTCTTCTTATTATTAGACAAACCTCCATCAGACACTCTCTTGTTGGTTTGTTTGGACGCTTTACGTGTGTTTGTCAACTTATTTGCTGCAACTTCAGCCTTAGCCATTTCAATCGCTTGAGCGATGGGTGTCACCACGTTAATAAGTGGTTTTAGAACGTCTTCTTCACTATCACTATTTTTAGTTCTGTCAATAAAGTATCGACCCTGATTATCTGGTATTAACTTCCCATCAACCATATCTCTGAAATGTTTTCTCCACATTTCAAGATCTGCTGGAATATACGGGATCGACATGTTTCTTCAAAATGTACAAGTCACTCTTTTTTCTGCATTTTATTTTAGAAAGTTTATCGCCTCTTATAAAAATCGATTATTGGCCATGAATGCCAAATGCACCATGATAGTTATCGATGTCAATAATGCGTTTCGTTGAGATATTGATTGAGTATGCACCAATCAATTAACAATGACACAGAATATCACACAAAGTATATTCAAGGGGGTGAGAAAAAATGAGCAAATGAGCAAATAAATGAGCAAGCAGGATGTTATGTCGCTTGGTGGCGGAGGTAGCATCACCAAATTACCCTCGGGGGACCTCATTCTGCCATCTAAAAATAGAATCTTTGGGTCTAAAATTGGTTGTACTAAAATATTCCCAAAAACCCAAAACTTCAAAAATTTCAAAAAACTTCAAAAATTTCAAAAAAATTCAAAAACTTCAAAAATTTCAAAAATTTCAAAAACTTCAAAAATTTCAAAAAACTTCAAAAATTTCAAAAACTTCAAAAATAAGACCCCGGCCGGCGGCGGCGGCATTGCAGTATTTTACTGCGGTCCGCCGCCGGCATTTTAGTACAACCAATTTTAGACCCAAAGATTCTATTTTTAGATGGCAGAATGAGGTCCCCCGAGGGTAATTTGGTGATGCTACCTCCGCCACCAAGCGACATAACATCCTGCTTGCTCATTTATTTGCTCATTTGCTCATTTTTTCTCACCCCCTTGAATATACTTTGTGTGATATTCTGTGTCATTGTTAATTGATTGGTGCATACTCAATCAAGATCTCAACGAAACGCATTATTGACATCGATAACTATCATGGTGCATTTGGCATTCATGGCCAATAATCGATTTTTATAAGAGGCGATAAACTTTCTAAAATAAAATGCAGAAAAAAGAGTGACTTGTACATTTTGAAGAAACATGTCGATCCCGTATATTCCAGAAGATCTTGAAATGTGGAGAAAACATTTCAGAGATATGGTTGATGGGAAGTTAATACCAGATAATCAGGGTCGATACTTTATTGACAGAACTAAAAATAGTGATAGTGAAGAAGACGTTCTAAAACCACTTATTAACGTGGTGACACCCATCGCTCAAGCGATTGAAATGGCTAAGGCTGAAGTTGCAGCAAATAAGTTGACAAACACACGTAAAGCGTCCAAACAAACCAACAAGAGAGTGTCTGATGGAGGTTTGTCTAATAATAAGAAGAAAATGAAAAGATCAGTGTCATACGATTAGCCAAATCATGAATGAATACATAGAGTACCATACTGATAAATTGGCATTAATTGAATCACCGGCGGTCAAATATCTATACCCTAGCACCGGGACGAACGTACTCTTAGAGCGACGGTTGTATACCACACCTTATTCTCTCTTTTTATCGCTACTTATAAGAGTGATGGTTCTTCCAATAATTCGCGATAATGCACGGGTGTGATTTATGTGGCATTATTTTATCGACGAACTACAATCTACAAAGACATAAACAGATTAAACACGGAGTTATGTCCGAGACAAAACCAACTCTCTTCGGAGAAGATACCGATGAATCTGACGAAGCGGTTCTAGATTCAGATGAAGATGAACGTCGAACGCTATCAGATTCAGAAGATGGTAATGGCGTCGGTAGTAGAACGGTATTCGGTCTTAAGAAAGCTGCGCGATGTGTCAACGAGATGGACACATTCAAAAGTATGATGAAACGCGTCACCAATGATGTGAAAGAAGAAGAGAGCATTTCGGGAGATGAGAGCATGTCGGGAAAAGAGGATACCATCGACACAGAGTGTGCTCTGTTTCTCAAAAGTTATAGACGATTAATAGAATACCAGTATCGATTGAAAACATCACGCATACATACCATGATCATGAAGAAAATGGTCAAACTGACCAAACACGGATATAATAATGAATGGGCTGCAGATGAAGCGATGAGAAAATTCAAGAAACTCTTAGAAGTAAATCTAACGGTCGAAGATTCAGACAATGATTAAATTTCAATAAACTTCATCAACATGTTATTCTCGTCTTCGTTATATATATATAAGTGGGGAGGGGGTTTCACCAATATTACATCACGTCCCTTACCGCGTGTCACTTTAACATTCCACACCGTGCGTGTATTATCCCCCTTTAATTATGTCATAGCATTGGTACATAGAAGACTGTATAACACTATGCCTATGTCTGTATCTGTTGTCACACCGTGAGTGGATTGTCCGCCTTTAATGATGTCATAGCGTGTGTATATGCAAGACAGTATAACCCTATGATAATGCATGTAGCTGTTGTTGGTAAGATGTGAAATATAAATTTCAAGGTTCAATTCATTCGTGTAGTAATTTTGTATATGTTCAACGCTCTTCATTCGTGCGCTTGTATTGTTAACATTCATTCATAATGAGTGTCCCTTTAGAGTGTCTTGTGTTCCTTTAAGATTCAAACACCAATATTACATCACGTCCCTTGTTTCGTGTCACTTTAACTCCTTGATTGTATTGCCCCTTCGAATGATGTCATAGCATGGGTACATGTAAGATAGTATAACACTATGACTATGTCTGTATCTGTTGTTGGTAAGATGTGAAAATATAAATTTCAGTTCATTCGTGTAGTAATTTCGTATATGTTCAACGCTCTTCATTCGTAAGAGTAATTACCAACTGGAAGTTGTACTATTTTTGATAAACATCGGATTTGCTCATCAGACGATAAGCTGACAATATTTACGTATGGTCTAATTAGATTCATGCATAAATGTAAGGTAATTTTTGTTATGGTCAAGTTTTTTGTTAAGACCATGTTCTAACATAGATCGATAAATAAGTTAAAGGTCATTATATTCCACAGTCAAATCTATTGGTGATCGAATTTGATAACTATTTTATTGGAACAACTAAGAGTATTATTTACGTGAGATCAATGAGTCCAATTATTATAAATAATAAATTGCAGGCATCGGTGGATACCCCGATTGCCACATTTAGTGATCACGTGATAAACTGATAAAATGTCCAAGTGACGTACTATAATGAGCAAAAAAAAATGAGTTGACCTTCGGCTTCGTCCCGATTGGGTACTGAGCTGACACCGGGTATAAATTGACCAATGACTGCCATTGTATCCTTTGACAGATATGCGTGCGCAGACTCGTTTGATGTTCGCTATCGCATTACTATGTTTTAATAGCCGAGCCTCCACTTCTCGTCTGACTCTCTTACCGACAAGACCTGTCTACACAGTACTTCTCCGGCAGACTATTCATCCACTGATAGGCCTACATACAGGTATGCTCATTTGTTTGCTCATTTGCTCATTTTTATTGCACATTTGCTCATTTTATTGCTCATTTTTTTGCTCATTTGCTCATTTATTTGCTCATTTGCTCATTTTTATTGCTCATTTGCTCATTTTCTTGCTCATTTGCTCATTTATTTGCTCATTTGCTCATTTTTATTGCTCATTTGCTCATTTTCTTGCTCATTTGCTCATTTTTTTGCTCATTTGCTCATTTTTATTGCTCATTTGCTCATTTTCTTGCTCATTTGCTCATTTTTTTGCTCATTTGCTCATTTATTTGCTCATTTGCTCTTTTTTATTGCTCATTTGCTCATTTCTTGCTCATTTGCTCATTTATTTGCTCATTTGCTCATTTTTATTGCTCATTTGCTCATTTTCTTGCTCATTTGCTCATTTTTTTGCTCATTTTTATTGCTCATTTGCTCATTTTCTTGCTCATTTGCTCATTTTCTTGCTCATTTGCTCATTTTTATGCTAATTTGCTCATTTTCTTGCTCATTTGCTCATTTTCTTGCTCATTTGCTCGTTTTCTTGCTCATTTGCTCACTTTCTTGCTCATTTGCTCATTTTTATTGCTCATTTGCTCATTGATTGGTGCATACTCAAGAGTCATAGACCTAACATCCAATGTACTTTAATGGTGTCATCGCATGGGTACATAGAAGACTGTATAACACTATGCCTATGTCTGTATCTGTTGTCACACCATGAGTGGATTTTCCGCCTTTAATGATGTCATAGCGTGTGTACATGCAAGACAGTATAACACTATGATTATGTCTGTAGCTGTTGTTGGTAAGATGTGAAATATAAATTTCAAGGTTCAATTCATTCGTGTAGTAATTTCGTATATGTTCAACGCTCTTCATTCGTGCGCTTGTATTGTTAACATTCATTCATAATGAGTGTCCCTTTAGATCGATAAATAAGTTAAAGGTCATTACATTCCACAGTCAAATCTATTGGTGATCGAATTTGATAACTATTTTATTGGAACAACTAAGAGTATTATTCACGTGAGATCAATGAGTCCGATTATTATAAATAATATATTGCAGGCATCGGTGGATACCCGATTGCCACATTTAGTGATCACGTGATAAACTGATAAAATGTCCAAAGTGTAAGTATGAATGTGGGGCGATAAGTGGTTATTACGTAATGTTGTTATAACAATGACACCGAATCAATTTCTATTATTGAGTGTCCTGGACGTATGCATGTTTTGGCTAACTAATTATCGTGTTAATGCTAACAATGACACAGTTTATCAACCTTAATTGATACTAACTCGTTTGTTCAGACATTAAATCGATATGTTTTCTGAATAGCATATAACTGTGACCGGGGAAATAATATAATTCATTTGGTAAAGCAAAGGTGTGAAAGACACATTGTTACCACCAATGTCGCGTGTGATTGCGTGTACAGCGAATATGACAATTCATTCTGGAGGGTTGTAATTTCACATTACAATTTTCGACCGTTAGTCTAAATACTTCCAATAATTCACGATAATACACACCTGTCATATTGGGATAGAGAGAGTGTAAAGAATAAACGCTCTTTATTATTTATGTAAAAGTAATGGTGTCTATTTTCAGGTATGACAATTATATGAACTGCGTCCGATAAAACACTGGAATGTATGCATTCATATCGATGGTCACAATGTCCAATAAAGCTATTTCTAAACATCGATTAATAAATTCATGAAAAATATTTGAACAAAAAATATTACGAAAGATATTACGCGCAAATAATTTAACATTCGACATTTTAATATCGAGATTATCAGAAACCGAAAACTCGTTATAAATTTTTTATTTAAACTTTTTTTTTGGAGAAATAATTTTGAGGGTTTTGAATTTTTTTCTTTTTTGAAATTTTGGGGTTTTAAAATTTTTTGGGATTTTGAAATTTTTTGGAAAAAATAATTTTTGGAAAAATAATTTTTGGGTTTTTGATATTTTGGGAATATTTTAGTACAACCAATTTTAGACCCCAAAGATTCTATTTTTAGATGTGACGCGAACGAGACACCCACAACCAATTTTAGACCCCAAAGATTCTATTTTTAGATGTGACGGTAAGGAGGCTCCTATTCTTCTCTAATTAGGAGGTGTGAGGGGATTATGAGATGTTTGTGTAACGAAACTGGGTTGTTTTTTTTATAGATTTTTATTTGATTTAACAACATGGACAACAATAAATACACATGTAATATAATATAACTTATGAACACAAAAATGCATCAACGATAATATGTTTATTTATTACGAACGAAATTAATGAACGAAATTTAAAAACGGAATGAACGAAGATTAAAAACAAAATTTAATAAGTTTAACAAACGAACAATGGTTAATTTGGTTAATGAAAAAATTGTTACCTTATTCTCCGACTCGGAGACTATAAAAACCAACAACAACATTTGGCGTACAGTACCCCTTTAAGTGCCGTTCAGTTGTCAAAACATTGTGTCATTCTTTATCCCAGTCCACGCATTGACATAATTAATGAATAAACACATGTTTTGTTGATAAAAATCTTTAATAATATATCATCAAAGAACATAAAAGAACATAATCACTATTAACAATTTCGGGACAACCCGCCCTCATTTATCGGGACAACCCGCCCCCAAAATAGATACTTAACTACTACAAATCAATAGAAAAAGATTCAGGCAAAACCTCAGTGTAACCTAACTGATGAGGACAGAACGCATTTCGTGTCACAATGCACAAAAACTGACAAGCAACGACATACACAAATTCAGAGTATGTCTTCCAAAAACCATTACTGATACGGGTCTATAATGTTGAGCAACCAGACCTCTTAACACAGCTAACTACATGTATAGACTGCACACAATTAGAAAGTTGGAACCTTACTGACATAGAGAAAAGACAAATTGAAAAACTGGCAAGAAATTATTTATTTTCAATCCATTTGTACAGTGTAAACACTCTAAAACAGAAGCAGATACGCGCAAATAACTCAGCAAACAAACCGAGCTGTACAGGCAAGACAACTATTTGTAAATATTCTTGTCAATACGACAAATTGTAACCAAAATAGTAATCTTAAAAACAAAACAAAAATATAAGTGTACATAAATGTATACCGGTATATGGAAGCTCAACTCAAAAGCTCTTATGTGTTAACATACACACACAAATAATCTCTTAATCCAATATTACCACAGTTTTATCAACCCTTCTATCATTACGACAGTTTTACTAGATTTTGTTCTACTATTATTTGATATACCCAATATAATGGGGTGCTCCACACCTAAAGGAATGATTTCCACAACATGCAAGCAAGCATGAAATGTTCCTGATCGGCGATGCTTTTAGCAATGTCCATTTAGTTGACATAAAAGGTTGGCGATTATCGCAATACGATAGGGGAATACCGTGTGTTAACGTAACTATCACAAGTATAATGTACATGTTCTCTGATAACAACTTATCGCCGATTTCAGGCTTAAGAAATTTTAAACATATCATCTTCGGCTTATTTTATTTTATTTTGGTGAAAATATATTTATGACATTTATATAACGACAAATATAATCAAATTACCATTTTCCCGTGAAAGCTAGGACAGGCAAGCTAGGTACGAATTTTTTTGATATCTGAGTACGAACGTCGGAGTGTTCCCCTATCGTATTGCGATAATCGCCAACCCTAAAATGTGACGTCACTTCACAATTTGGAAATCGAGTGCACTTCGTTTCGAAATTCAAATAAAGAACTAATATGATCGTGTAATTTAAACGATGGATAATTATCATAATAATTAAATAGATTCCAACAATTACACAGCTGGATGGCCTAAAGGAAGAGGAAATATTACGAATTTTGCAAAGGTAAACTGAGTTACGTAACTTACGAGAATACGACGGGGATCGATCGAAGGTTTCAGTTCAAAATTATTGAGTGCAATTCTTGAGTTAACATTTTTTTTGCCATAAGTTGTTCACAGACCCTCGGAAAATCTTAAAATAATTTTTATAAGGTACAATGGTGTGAACATACAAGAATTAAAATACAAAATAATTAATCATTAATGTTTCATTAAATTAATATGACTTTATCATGACTAGATAATACTAATACTAGTATTAGTAATAGATATAAATTATAATAGTATTAATACTACTAGCAGGGTGACCCGACTTCGTCCGGGCTGTCTCCCCTCTGCTTTCATGATAAATTCATCCGTCGAAAGGCGCGATTTGACCTTGAATTGACCATTTTAAAGGTCAAGGTCAGGTCTGGGTCACGATTTGACCCGTCCAAAACACTCCCCGGACAAAAGTACCCATACAGCTCTAGGTATCAAATTCCGTCGAAAGGTGCGATTTGACCTTGAATTGACCATTTTGAAGGTCAAGGTCAGGTCGGGGTCACGATTTGACCCGTCCAAAACACTCCCCGGACAAAAGTATCACTAGGTATCAAATTTCGTCGAAATCCGTCCGGCAGTTTTCCCGGCCATTCAATGCTAACAAACAAACATTGACATGATGTAGATCTATCATATGTGACATATGTGACTTTATAATCTAGACAGATGGTCATGTACTTTTAAGTGAGCTATTTACGCTTAAGCGTAAATTATTTCAGTGTAACTGACACTTATTAAAGTGTAATTCACTTATGCTTAACCGTAATTCACTTATGCTTAAGCATAACTCATTTATGCTTATGTAATTCATCGTAATTCAATTATGCTTAAAGGGGTACTGTACCCCAATTTTAATAAATTCCTGGTGACAATAGCGATCTAATATGAATATTATATTATAAAATAACTAATTTGAGTCGACAATGTCTACCGAAAACGTTCCGGTTAACAGGCTATCGTAAAAGTAAAATTGAATTATTTAATATAAATTCATTTATGGCTGGAGTCATAAAATGGAGAATTATACCATTACGAGTTACCGTTCTTGAAATCGCATCTTTTGCGTGTCTTTTATCGACGGTCGTTCGCGAACATTATTGAGTTGCAAACAAAACATGTTACCTGCAAAAGAAGGCCCGTTATAACCGATTCGGGAAAAAAGGAGAAAGAAACAAGAGTCATAAAGCGTCAAGTATTTTTATTGGGAGTGAGATTGTTCGATGGAAGAGATTGAATGCGTCAATCGAAGCTGTGAGCAATTAACTTCCGGTGCTTCATGCGACATGCGCCTTCTCCGGTGAAGGTCAAAAACATGGCGCGTAGTTTGAAATCGTAATATTTTTGTTTCCAAGATCAATATTTTCTTCGCTAAATTAGGTTTATACGAAACTCATATAACACGAAAACAATCTAACTTGAAAGTTATTTCAATTGGAGTAAATAAAAAAATCGCCTATCTCTGTGTACAGTACCCCTTTAAGCATACCACTGATCTTAAATGTACTTCAGGTATAGTGGTATTTATGATGTACAGCCTATAGGTTACTGACATTAGTAATGTGGTTGCATCCATTTCAGCTTGAGGGAGCTCTATGAGATTGTAGTATGAATTATGCTTAAGTGTAATTCATTTACGCATATAAGCGTAATTAATCTTTCTATGAGTATGAGAATGAATTACACTTAAGTGTAAATGAATTACAATTAAGTCAGTTTAAGTGTAAATTAATTGCACTTAATCTTATGAATTAAGCTCATTTAAGGGGAGCGCAAGCTTATTGCCAAGCAGCCAAACACTAATAAATTTTAAATCATAACGCATAATTGTTTTGTTATAAGCAAATTTAGCATATATATATGTCTACCTTAAAAATTGATGCATCAATCGGACGCGAAATGGCAATTATGTGTTTTGATATGGGAGGCCTTTTCACATTTATTCTATATTTGCGCTTCAGAGTAAATCATTTACCCTTCAGAGCAAATTTATCACTTGCGCTTCAGCGAAATTCATTTGCGCTTGATGGGTAGAGTCTTTGCTTCCATCCATTCATGCTTAACACCATCAGTACTAATAGGCCTATGTTTGAATGATGCCTTGATGGCCTGAGTCAATTTGATTTTAGGGGGAATCTCTGCATATTAACTTTTATTTGCACTTCGGCGCAAATAAATTACTCAATCTTCATCATAAATATGATGAATTTGCATTTCAGCGTAAATATTTGGGCTTCAGCTCAAATGAGGAATAAATGTGAAAAAGCCATATTTTGACTACTTTTACGTTTAGCATAAAATAGCCTTAAAGATGGTCTATCTCTTTGTAAACATGTGCTATTATAGCGTTACGCTGAATAGGTCACTCTCACCGGTTTTCTGTGATAAAGTTACCCAGGTTCCCGAAATTGTGATAAAGTTACCCAGGTTGGAGAGGATTGCGAATTTGTGATAAAGTTACCCAGGTTAATAACATTTCATGTTTAGCAACAAATTATTCATTTTTGCGATCAAAAGACGAACTACAGTACTAATATGTCTTAATTTATGCTTAATAGGGGCTATTGCTTGCCAAAACTGAACAATATTTCCCTCTGTCACTTTTAAATCGAGTTGATATTGTGATATTTGCTTAACCTGGGTAACTTTATCACAATTCTCTCCAACCTGGGTAACTTTATCACAAATTTAGGAACCTGGGTAACTTTATCACAGAAAACCGGTGAGAGTGACCTATTCAGCTATAGTTACCGGGGTATAAAATATTAGATATGAATCGAAGACCCCTGTCCAGAAATGCTTCTATTGATTAATATTGATTATATTTCGAATATTTTCTGGTCTAAAACGTGTTGTTGTTTAATAGCTAATGAACAATAGTGGTTACTGTTAGCTGAGACCAGAAATTTTATATCGCACTGGCGGTAGGGTGTATCGACCAGATCCCTATCATATTGGCACACGTATGTTGTCCGGACCCCAAGCGTATATGCTGTACTGGTGATCGGGTGTGTCGCCCGGACCCCTATCGTACTGGAGCTCGTCTGTGTCGCCCGGACCCCTATCGTTCTGGAGCTCGCGTGTCGCCCGGACCCCTATCGTACTGGCGCTCGTGTGTGTCACCTGGACCCCTATCGTACTGGTGCACGTGTGTGTCGCCCGGACCCCTATCGCACTGGTGCTCGTGTGTATCGCCCGGTCCCCTATCGTACTGGTGCTCGTGTGTATCGCCCGGACCCCTACCGTATTGGCGCTCGTGTGTTTCGCCCGGACCCCTATCATACTGGAGCTCGTCTGTGTGGCCCGGACCCCTATCGTATTGGAGCTCGTGTGTGTCGCTCGGACCACTATCGTACTGGTGCTCGTGTATGTCGCCCGGACCCCTATCATACTGGAGCTCAGTCTGTGTCGCCCGGACCCCTATCGTATTGGTGCTCGTCTGTGTCGCCCGGACCCCTATCGTACAAGAGCTCATCTGTGTCGCCCGGCCCCTATCGTATTGGAGGTCGTGTGTGTCGACCGGAGCCCTAACGTGATGGCGCTCGTGTGTGTCGCCCGGACCCCTATCGTATTGGAGCTCGTGTGTGTCGCCGGACCCCTATCGTACTAGAGCTCATGTGTGTCGCCCGGACCCCTATCGTACTGGAGCTCGTGTGTGTCGCCCGGACGCCTATCGTACTGGAGCTCGTGTGTGTCGCCCGCGGTCCCCTATCATACTGGAGCTCGTGTGTGTCGCCCGGAACCCTATCGTACTGGAGCTCGTCTGTGTCGCCCGGGCGCCTATCGTACTGGAGCTCGTCTGTGTCGCCCGGACCCCTATCGTACAGGCGCTCGTGTGTGTCACCCGGACCCCTATCATACTTGAGCTCGTCTGTATCGCCCGGACCCTTATCGTACTGGAGCTCGTCTGTGCCGCACGGACCCCTATCGTACTTGAGCTCGTGTGTGTCGCCCGCGGTCCCCTATCATACTGGAGCTCGTGTGTGTCGCCCGGACCCCTATCGTATTGGAGCTCGTGTGTGTCGCCCGGATCCCTATCGTAAGGCGCTCGTGTGTGTCGCCTGGACCCCTATCGTACTAGAGCTCGTGTGTCGCCTGGACCCCTATCGTATTGGAGCACGTGTGTCGCCTGGACCCCTATCGTATTGGAGCTCGTGTGTGTCGCCCGGACACCTATCATACTGGCGCTCGTGTGTGTCGCCTGGACCCCTATCGTACTGGAGCTCGTGTGTGTCGCCTGGACCCCTATCGTATTGGAGCTCGTGTGTGTCGCCCGGACCCCTATCGTACTGGAGCTCGTGTGTCACTCTGGCCCCTATCATACTGGATCTCTTGTGTGTCGCCCGGACCCCTATCGTACAGGCGCTAGTGTGTGTCACCTGGACCCCTATCGTATTGGAGCTCGTGTGTGTCGCCCGGACCCCTATCATACTGGAGCTCGTGTGTCGCCCGGACCCCTATCGCACTGGTGCTCGTGTGTGTCGCCCGGACCCCTATCATACTGGCGCTCGGTGTGTCGCCTGGACCCCTATCATACTGGAGCTCGTGTCTGTCGCCCGGACCCCTATCATACTGGAGCTCGTGTGTATCGCCCGGACCCCTATCATACTGGAGCTCGCCTGTGTCGCCCGGACCCCTAACGTACTGGCGCTCGGTGTGTCGCCCGGACCCTTATACTGGCGTTCGTGTGTGTCGCCCAAACCCTTATCGTACTGGAACTCGTGTGTGTCGTCCGGACCCCTATCGTACTGGAGCTCGTGTGTGTCGCCCGGACCCCTATCGTACTGGCGCTCGTGTGTGTCACCCGGACCACTATCGTACTGGAGCTCGCGTGTGTCGCCCGGACCCCTATCGTACTGGAGATCGTGTGTCGCGGCTGTCGCCCGGACCCCTATCGTACTGGCGCTCGTGTGTCGCCCGGACCACTTTCGTACTGGTTCTCGTGTGTGTCACTCGGACCCCTATCGTACTGGCGCTCGTGTGTCGCCATGATCCCTATTGTACTGGAGTTCGTGTGTTGTCCGGCCCCGAGCGTACTGGCGCTCGTGTGTGTCACCTGGACCCCTATCATACTGGCGATGAGGGTGTGTCTCCCGGACCCCCTATATATAGTGTATTTTTGCTCGGGGGATGTCTCAGGGTACCCTATATATATATATAGCGTACAGGCACTCGGTGTGTAGCCCTGTTCGTCGCCCGGACCCCTTATTATAGCATACTGGCGCTCGGGTGTGTCGGCCGGACCCCCTATATATAGCGTACTGGCGCTCGATGTGTCGTCTGGACCCCATATAGCGTACTAGCGCTCGGGGTGTCGTACTAATAATTAATTAGACCGTGGCTGTGCATCTGTGTCACAATGTACCATTAACCTGGAATACTCACCATTTAAGGGCAGCAATCCATAGACACATAATTTTATAAACATATATTTAAACATAGCTGCCCGAACAAAATTGATGAATATAACACATCCCGAAAAGTGTAACAAATCTTCTCGACCATAGCTGAGCTTCATACCATATCTCGATTGTCACACAACAATGTGATCGTCATCTACTTGTTCTCTATTGTGTATAAGGGGCGAAAGGAAGACGGCCTATATTGGCCATGCTGCTCCTGGGCAAATTTTCAAGACAGATTATTACGTTTTTGTATATTATGTAATAATTTGTGCAAATAAACAAACAATCCAATGCATGTTGATATCACATACTTTTATGTTTGGTGTAAACGCATGCAATGCCTATATATGTACCGGTGCCCTATTATTAAACTGGGCAGATTACCCCATGAACCCCACCTTTTCGCTCATATAGTACCTAAAGAACGCCTATGATAAAGAGGCCGGGTTTGTTGTGTCTAATTGTCAATCAACGGCAAATATATATTAAATGCCTTAAAGGGCGTTCCTAAAATGTACATTTATGTGTATTCGTATAAACTACTGCTATAGATATTCGTGTGAGCAATTCGTATTTTATTCGCATGATCGCATCGAAAACGGACAATTTGACTTTCGTACTTTGACAAATCTGGTGCTTATCATATCGGATTTACTATATGACTACTATTAAATACCAGTCGAATTCATTAAATCATCAAGTGCACCTTATCTGGCGTCTGGTAGAGTATATATGAGCATAAAAATCCTTTTATCTGTCGTAAAATCTTTGACGTTTATCTGTTTAAGTATGATTGATTGTTTCGATGTCAGCTTGCCAGCGTAATTCGCGCTTGTCAGCGTATCGAGTTTCAATAACAAGTTGGAAAAGTATTATATCATCTCAAATCAATGATGTATTTGGGTCGCGTTTTTTTGGGCCAGTTTGCCAAAACCATGGGCGAATCTGAGAATATTGACTTCTGAAAGGATTTAGTTGCAAATAAAAGATAGTTCGCCACCTTAAAGTCACCATGTGTACAAGATATATATATATCGATGTCTGTATCGCGTGCGTTATAAAGTGGCACACTCTCTTTGTAATTAGATGCTTTTGCCTTAGGTGCATGGGGTTATTGTGTGAATTTTACCACCATCGCGGTTCATTCTTTTTTTTCTGATTCATTTTTTGTGTGTGCAAAAGCTATAATTTAAAGTCATATTATGGGCTTATTGCACTACTTCAAACTCATATTTTACGACTCTTTCGGCCACCACAGTTGAAGAATGCACCATTAAAGACACGGGCGTCATTGGCGGTGGGCATAAAATATTAACCGCCATAAACAGAAATAATAGTAAAATATAGACAGACTTATACCAATCAGAAATATGGCATAAACAGTATGTTATTGTCAAATGTTTTTCCTTTGTTATGTAAACAAAAGCACAAACAAACGTTACATAAACTGGCTTTTGTTTAGATCCGGGTATGGTAAACATAAAGAGCGTTATTTGTTACTGTTTTCCTGATATGGAAATTATAAAGAGCGTTTATATCAATTGTGTGTGATCAACCAATGGAATTGCGCTGTGTTATGTAAACAGAAGCAAAACTTCTGTAACGCGAGCAGAATCTTTGTTTACGTACACCATCGTATGTCTTGACTCTTGACGACAATATACTATTTACGCGCTGATTATGTTTGGCATATGAACAAAACTATATATATTTTAATATTCCTCACCCCCGTGTACGTGGTATCGCCAAAACCGAGGGTATCGCCAAAACCGAGAATATGGGAAAGTCATTTTCACGTATATGATATGTTTGTTTCTCATCGTAATACAGGCATCGAGCATCGTATGTGTTTGTCCACGCGAAGCAGGAGTATTTATCCACTAGTTGTCATTTAGTTTTCCCAGGTCAGACCATTATTTTTTTTTTGGCGAATTTTTTCAATGGTGTTTTTACTTTTGCTCACTCAAATTTTCGAGAACATCCATTCACTGGTATAGTTCCTGGACTCACACGCTTCCAAAACAAATGCCGGTATATAGTTGAATCTGTCAATGAAGTATACGATTTGACAGAATTTAAAAAATCCCTGTCGTTCTCAATATCCGCGCGATATGAAGGGACCACTGTCGGTCCAGAAAGATGCGAACGGCACAGATGAAGATGCGCCAAACGCCGAGTTTCTGTGCAGTAAATATGCGTATTATACTTAAGGAGTTGTGATGAGTTTTCGAGTTTTTTTATGTGTATCTGAGACTGGTAAATTGGACTGTGAATGTCATCTGAAATATGAATCCATAACATATTCGAAATATTGTGTGCATATATATTATGAATGTGTTTCAATTGAAATTAATTGAACATCCATCTCAGCATTCAGATTTGCGATCTCAAGAACGTGAATGAATGATAGCGCGATTCTGGACCGACAGTGGTCCCTTCATATCGCGCGGATATTGAGAACGACAGGGTTTTTTTTAATTCTGTCAAATCGTATGCTTCATTGACAGATTCAACTATATACCGGCATTTGTTTTGGAAGCGTGGGAGTCCAGGAACTATACCAGTGAATGGATGTTCTAGAAAATTTGAGTGAGCAAAAGCAAAAACACCATTGAAAAATTCGCCAAAAAAATAATAATGGTCTGTTCTGGGAAAACTAAATGACAACTAGTGGATAAATACTCCTGCTTCGTGTGGACATACACATACGACGCTCGATGTCTGTATTACGATGAGAAACAAACATATCCCCATATCATATACGTGAAAATGACTTTCCCATATTCTCGGTTTTGGCGATACCCTCGGTTTTGGCGATACCACGTACACGGGGGTGTTCCTTCTGTTCATGGCGATTTGAACAAATATGAATATTTTTGCAACGAACACCGCCCCAGGGGCGCCGGAAGCATCCAAGGGTAGGGGGGCCAGAGCCTACAAAAAGGGCACTTTTCCGCAAAAAAGAGCATTTTCTCCGCAAACTCGAGAAAATAACCATAAATTCATTGTGGCAAAAATCCCTATTTTAATGGTATATGTCGGTTTTTATGGCTGTTTTGTGATAAAATTGACAAAAAAAATAATATTCCTTGTGAAATTTGTGGTATTTGGACCAAAAAAGTCACATTTTGCTATAAAAACACGAGATTAAACACACAAAAAGCATTTTCTGTCTCCAGAAAAAGGGCAAGTCCTGCCCCCGCTCGCCCCCTTGGCCAAGGGCAGGGGGGTCAGCTGCCCCCTCTGCCCCCCCCCCCTCTTCCGGCGCCCCTGCACCGCCCTGTGCCTTTAAACTATTATTGTCAAAATATTGTACATCGGTTTACACTTCGATCGGTACTAAAAACGAAAAGAGACATGTCCAGCACGGAAGGGAAAAGGATAGGGAAGATATAATTAACGTGAATTGATTATGACTGGATGTTTTGTAAATATATATTTTTGAAATGTTAATCACATTGTGACAATCTATTGTATTAACATGTAACATGGGACTGATAATAACAAGAGTGGCGTCAGGAGATCCCCGAAGAAGGAGCTATATGAACAACCCCCCCCCCCCCCCCGACAGGGGGCTATAGCTACCGGGCTGACCAATGCAGCTCTCCCCGACGTCTTCCCTCGCCGGCCCGACCCCTCCCCTGGTGTCATACCTGATTAGGAGTCAGTGCGACTCGTTGTTCAATAAAGATGATGATTGACGATGAATTCAGTCGCCATGCATGAAACTAATAAAGTGTCGACACTATAGTCGCTCATTTGTAAATAAGTAAATGATGCTTTATTGTCAGCCATTATTCGTGGGATATTGTGTACACGGACACGGTGTACTTATGTGGCGTTCTTTTCTATTCAACACTACCTGTTTATGGTTACTAAAGTATCATCATGTTACAATGAAGTTAACAATCCCTTACCGCACGTGAATAAGCAACTCGAGTTATAACATATATTCATTAAGTTGAAATTCGTCGAAGGCGGCAAGCAATTCATATTTTATAGTAGTTCTTTTACAATCCAACTTATGCATTGTCAGGGCGCTTTTATAGTCGATTTTATAGCAGAACAAAATAGTATTTTGTATTGTTTGAAATAATATACATAATGGAGGTTTATATCAAGAACATAACCCTTTCATATCAGGAGCTGCGCTGGTGCAGCATTATAGAACTTGTGCCAGTACATTATCTTTTATATGCGAGTCTCCCATATATGGAGCCTCGCATATATAAGAGAATGCATTGGCTTACAAGGTCATAGTAAATATTGTTAAGCCGATGCATTAACTTGTACGTGTATATGTGAGGCTCCCTATATATGGGAGACTCGCGTGCATAAGAGAATGCATTGGCACAATGTTTTCGCAACATTTCAGGAAACCCCAGTCATGCATGGTCATGGAATGGTTAAAACTTCAAACTTCATCGCTATCAATTGCTAACGGTTATACACGATGCATATGCTCGCCAAATGTTCTCGCAAATCGATAAAGATGAAACATATATGCCTTTCACGAAAGAATCTAGCGCTTGAGTCAAATCCACCGGCACCTGGGGAAAATTACTAAAATACCAATGTAGACTATACTAGTGTAAAGGTTCCAATGATCGATTTTGGCTAAAACTACACAAAACTATCAAAACCTTACTAAATTCTAGAAATCGACGTTTGGTCGCCTCTAACCAAAATATATATACAATTGTTATTAGTGCCCCTTTAAGAATCTGAGGTGAATGGGACCTTTCTAATAACGCTCCGGGTCAAATTACCCATGTCTGCAAATGTTCAACCCTAATGGTCCAGCCGTTTGGTCGCCTATAAGCAGACAAACAAACATACTAACAAACAAAACATTGAGTTTTATTAGTATAGATTTGGTGGAGTTATCCCCCTTTTTCGACTTTCGCAACATGCATAATTTTGTCTGAGCTTGTTTTCCTTGTAGATATATATTTTATTTTTTTTGGAAAACAAATACCGATGTTAATATGGCTATACTTAATGTAGCCCAATTGCACTGCGGTGGTCCTTTATTTTTGTTTCTTGGTGTATGTCCGGTCGGGTTTTCGGCGGGTCGTTTGACAAACCATCCAATTATAAACGGCACCATAATACCATGTACCGCTAAAATATATAGCAGATATATCAGCCGGGGAACGTATAACAGCCATGTACCGCTAAAATATATAGCAGATATATCAGCCGGGGAACGTATATCAGCCGGGGAACGTATAACAGCAAAAAGATTTAACAAAATGCCATTCAGAAAGTAAAGTAACAAGAGAACGCAGAAAGCCACTTTAACGCTATTAACTCTAACACATGTATCAATTGGGCGGACTTAGTCGAGCATGGGCGATATGTTTACATAATACTAACAACAACAAATGCACGCACGGTAAAAATGTGCTTTTATCGTTTGGTTCTGCGGTATTCGTGATTCGACTCGGTGATAATACGGATGATATGCTTTCTAGAGGCAAGAGTTGTGTTTACATACATATATATGCACTCAAAAAACCCGCATGGCATGTTTTCACATTCATGAACTATCACGGATAAACATAATTATTGCCGCAGATAGAGGATCCCATAAACTCGGTGAATAATTGACTGGCTGTTGCCTATAGCTGTTGCCGCAACTGATGTGGTTACAACCGTTTAATTTAGCGGTACATTCTTATTGAGGTGAAGTGGTTTCACGACATGTAATTTTTACAATCGTAATTTGCGGAACGTGTTTTTTCTCTCCTAGAAAACGATTCGCCATGTGGTTGTTGAGGACTTACCGGCCTGGAAAACATTGACAATGGACAGCTCGGCCATGCAGCATATTGTCGACCATGCAGTCGGTGTTTCTACAGCTGTCTGCGTTGTTTCTTCAGCCGTCTGCGCTGGTCAAATGAGACATCCTAGCTTCATGTGATTGTGTCCAGTCTGTTTTTTCGGAGCAGCAATGCGACTCATGCAGAGGTATGTGGCTGCCATTGCGTTGGTATCAATCTTGGCTGTTGTTCTTCTCTTCGTTGCTACGTCTCATCTTTTAGCTGACGGAAACTACAATGACAAAGTTCTTGTTCCTCGACCAAATATCATCAAGAACTACTTTCGCCAATTAAGCAACCTGACATCATGGAATTCCGGAAAAATTATTCGGAACGAACTTATTGATAACTATGGTAAGAACGATCCCATGGCTGTTGGGGAAGTGGGGAGGGGCGTGCTCATGTCCGCGGATGAAGACAAGCGCGTGAAACGGTCAATGGGGATGTACAGGATCAACATTTACGCGAGTGAGATGATTCCTCTAAATAGAATGGTTCCCGACTCCAGACCGCCTTCGTGTGCCAATTTAAAGTATGATCACAATCTTCCAACAACTAGCATCGTGGTGCCTTTTTATAATGAGTGGCCTTCTGTTCTTCTGCGAACAGTCTACAGCATAATCAACCGCACGCCGGCTCATATACTCAAAGAAATTATTCTTGTTGATGACGCAAGCGTCCTGCAGGAACTTCAAGCAGATTTAGATTCTTACATTCAACAGAAATTTCCTCCAACTTTAGTGAAACTCATTCGACTGAAGGAACGAGTTGGTCTTATTAAAGCGCGGTTGGAAGGATTTAAACACGTGACCGGCGAGGTCGTCTCATTCTTTGACAGTCATATGGAAGTTAATATAAATTGGCTCCAGCCACTGCTAACGGAACTTGTAAAGAATCGTAAAACCGTTGCTATGGGACATCTTGATTACATTGATGCAAAGACTTTCAAATATGGATTTAGCCCCGGATACAAAACTCGCTATGGATTCGATTGGAGACTGATATTTTTCGAAACTTATTTCAGGGACGATCAACTGAACAACAAAACTGAAACGGAAGCTTTGCCTGGTGTTGTTATGGTTGGGCCCGCTTTCGTAGTTGATGTGAATTATTTCAAGGAGATCGGATTGTATGATGACGGAATGAAAATATGGGGCGGTGAGAATTTAGAGTTCGCATGGAGAGTTTGGATGTGTGGTGGAAGACTTATTCACTTGCCTTGCTCTAAAATAGGCCACATAGCACGACCCCAGCCTTATAGGTTTCCGGATGGGAGATTTGAAACAGAGATGCATAACTATAAACGTGCTATTGACGTTTGGATGGGTGATCATCGACGGTTTGTGTACGATTTTTATCCAAATTTAAAAGATTTGGACGCTGGGGATATATCTGAACGCCTGGCAATCAAGAAAGCGCTCAACTGTAAAGACTTTGGGTGGTTTATGAAGAATGTGTGGCCTGAGTTGAATGTGTACGACGAAGATGTTAAAGCATGGGGAATGATAAAAAATAATCAAACCGGCCTCTGCTTCGATAACCACGAATATCTATTCCAATCCCCCGAACAATTCTCATTACTTCCATGCACACAAAAATTATTTTCTCAGGGATTTTCGTTGACAAATCAGAATCGACTGAAAACGAGTCTGCAGTGTGTCAAAGTAATCGAGATAAATATGGAGTTGCGCCCCGTGTTGGAAAATTGCATGGATGGAAAAGTCAACGAATGGAGACATGAGTCTAATAAATGGCTCCGGCATGAAGAATCTGGTTTGTGCTTGGACACAGGAGGCAGAGATAAGACACATTTGTTGATGGGAAAGTGTGATAAATCTAAAATTTCTCAACGTTGGATATTTCAACATTATGTTAACTTGCTCAAATAACGTTATTATGTCTGGTAATTAAAGAATCTCATATTAATGAATACAAGGAACATATATGACTATTCGTCAACAAAATGGCGTAATTTCCATTCAAAGTTAACTTCTAATCCTTTCAAAACACGTTCGGCCGATTTAAATCGTTGATTTAAATCAATGATTTTGTAACAAAAAAAAACCCAAATTGGAATAGATAATAAAAAGTCGGAACAACTGCAATAACTAACAAAGTGTTCTATTAACCATACTAGTAACATGAGTATGATTACACAAAGTACAAAATTGGATAATAGATATTAAATTGTACAGTAATGTTCAACCCTACATGTATAGAAACTACAGAAAAATGTTCCAGCAAATGTTCCGCTTATAAAGATGGTCAATCTCTTAACAAAACTTGTTGTATAGCTACTGACTGTTTGACCAGGGAAATCAGTCAACTTGAGCCTCAGTCAATAGGAAATTAATTTTTATATGAATAATTTCTATGGATCGAGACAGTTTATGTGACTATTGAATTTAAAAACAATACTGCATTTTGATTTAAAATTTATCTTTTAAAACACCTTTATGTGAAATATAGAATTTTTTTTGTAGAAAGTGGTGACAGGAATAGATAGACCATCTTTAAATGCACTCAGATTCAACACTCCTCATCATACTGTTGAATTTCCGTATCTGATTGCCATACATGTAAATGCTAACTGGCCATACCATACTGTTGAATTTCCGTATCTGATTGCCGTACATGTAAATGCTAACTGGCCATACCATACTGTTGAATTTCCGTATCTGATTGCCGTACATGTAAATGCTAACTGGCCATACCATACTGTTGAATTTCCGTATCTGATTGCCGTACATGTAAATGCTAACTGGCCATACCATACTTTTGAATTTCCGTATCTGATTGCCATACATGTAAATGCTAACTGGCCATACCATACTGTTGAATTTCCGTATCGGATTGCCATACATGTAAATGCTAACTGGCCATACCATACTGTTGAATTTCCGTATCGGATTGCCGTACATGTAAATGCTAACTGGGTAACTCTACCATTAGATCATGCCACGAATCTCTACTCTGGCTAACGCCCGTATAGATCATATTCCTCCAGTATAAAACCTTGGAACTTTTTTTAATTTTAACAGGGAACCTTATAAAGTCGAAAAAATAACGCGGGAAATATATTTATTAGTTATTATCTGTTCCTTAATAATGTACTTCACTGGAGGTGAAGGTCCTAACTAGAAATTTCATGATTTAAAGGTACTCAACCCGTAAAGAGGGTCCCCATCTCAACAGATTCCAACAACAACAATCCGATCAGAGGGTCCTATATTACTATTTCTTTCGCTTTGGGGGTAAAAAATATTTGATTCGAGTCGAGGAACCCATCAAACAAAGCTCAGAGTTATTAGATATTGATTTTTGAAAATTCTTATGTTCTCGAGATGAGTACTTATAACTGCCGTTAATTTGGTAACATGCTCGAGATTTTACGCCAAAATTCTATTCAAACAGACAAGGATGGATAACTCTATAATCAAGTGGTAATAATTGACTACGTACTGGGCCAGTAAGAATTCCCGATAATGAAAAATAATAGATTTCTAAAATCGATATCTAACAAATCTGAGCTTTGATGGGTGACTTCCTCGACTCGAATCAAATTTTTTTGACCCCCGAAGCCATTGAAATAGTAATTGAGAGGAGTTTTATCGGGTTGAGTACCTTTAAGTGAATTTGTTAGCGATTTTACTTTGCGTCGCTAACAATTGTGGCATTTCTCCTGGGTAATATTAATTCAATGCTTAGTGCGACATCAGCTCAAAAAAGTCACAGAAAAGCATGGAATTTTGAGTTGGGACCTTCATCTACAGTGAAGTACCTTATTAAGAAACAGATAATAACTAAGAAATATATTCCCCGCGTTATTGTTTCGACTTTACAAGGTTCCCTGTCAAAACTTCAAAAAGTTCCAAGGTTTTGTACTGGTGGAATATGATCCCTATATACGGGCGTTAGCCAGAGTAGAGATTCATGGCCTGATCTACTCTACCATATACTCTGCGGTATCTGTCATCTAAACTATACTCTAGGTAAATGTACTCTATATGGTTATATATCATCAAGTCACCGAAGAGCAAACGTGGTTGATAATATATTCAGTTTTCAGCTAAAATGTATTAAATTGAGTATTACAAGTTGTGGCACAGGTCTACCTATCCAGATATCACAACATTGCATGAATCCCATTCATCCTCATAGACTTGTAAATGGCTTCATCAAAACTCATCTCAGCAAAACCACGTTCTCAGAATTTGTTCAGATTCGCATAATCTTAAAGATGCATAATCCGATTAACCCTTTACCCAACAAACCGGCCAAAACCGGCCAAATAAAGCTTCAACAGCCTAAAATATCTTCGGTCTGTCTCAATAGAACCATACAAATATGGATATCATTGGAAGCGGCTCCTTGACCACATTGTGATAGTTACAGTTAGCTCTGTGCCAATGCATTCTCTTATATATGCGAGTCGACCATAGGTCGCCTCGCATATATAAGAGAATGCATTGGCCTAAAAAAAATCCTTTTTTTTACACTTTTTACCATTTTTTCTTACATTCTTTAACAATTTTATAATTTTTAATGTGTTAAGCCAATGCATTCTCTTATATATGCGAGGCGACCTATGGTCGACTCGCATATATAAGAGAATGCATTGGCACAGGGCCCTTCTGTTGGGTAAAGGGTTAAGCGCCCTTCAATTACTATTTATTTGGTTTCGGGGTTAAAACATATTTGATTCGAGTCGAGGAACCCACCTATATTAAAGCTCTAGAGTTATTAGATATCGATTTTTGAAATCTAATATTTGTTACTGTCGAGACTTATTAGTGGTCCAGTAAAACGTTGACGAGTCGATGGTCTCGGACCAAATTGCGGATGAAGATGGATAATTCTAAAATCAAGAGGCTTTGTTTGATAGTAAGGCCAAATGAGGCTACTCAATGCGCCAACTCAGAAAAATAAAATATCATAATATTAATGAATTTCGTCAATTTCAGTCGCCTTCACTTCCTTTCAAACTGCACCCAAAATGACCACACCTTCTCGAACCAATATTTTCAAATAGGAAATTTCTCTCAGATCGAATCTATATATCTCCATCTACAGTATACCCCATACCCTCAATGAATTGAGCATTATTTACCCATATACATAAAAGATATGTATATGGGTAAAAGATTAATTTTTTTATTTTTTATTATTATTGAAATAAGAGCATTAAAAATTATTGTACCATTCTTTTGGCACTGGTGATTGGGCTGGTGGTGGTTTTGTAGAAGAGCCCACTCTCATTTAATATAGTATCACTCATCAAATGGATTGCTACCCTAGAAATGTGAAAAAAAAGTCAGTTGCCAACCATTTTAGGGCACCAGGACATAACTTACACCACTGACTTTCGGTTCACGCCCATCGTGAAAGTCCCTCTCCTTCTGAGAAACAGAGGGGGAAACTGAATCTATGAGACTGCAGCGAGAAGCATTTTGGATAGCAGCCTTTAACCCTTTACCCAACAGAAGGGCCCTGTGCCAATGCATTCTCTTATATATGCGAGTCGACCATAGGTCGCCTCGCATATATAAGAGAATGCATTGGCTTAACACATTACAAATTATAAAATTGTTAAAGAATGTAAGAAAAAATGGTAAAAAGTGTTAAAAAAAAGTTTTTTTTTAGGCCAATGCATTCTCTTATATATGCGAGGCGACCTATGGTCGACTCGCATATATAAGAGAATGCATTGGCACAGGGCATAACTATAACCATCACAATGTGGTCAATGATCCGGTTCCAATGATATCCATATTTCTATGGTTTTATTGAGACAGACCCAAGATAATTTAGGCTGTTGCATCTTTATTTGGCCGTTTTTGGCCGGTTTGTTGGGTAAAGGGTTAAAACCGCAACTCCTTATGGAAATGGAATGAATGTGTTTCATCAAGTTTCGCCCAATAACTTGATCTGTTTTCCTCTTGTCTGTAATTGCCGCAACACAGCAATTGCGCGAATATACAAGGAGAAGGCAATCAACATGTCAGGCACATCATGAATTCCACTATTATTAAAATTATTGGCATCTATTATATATAGTGTTATATGACCATTACCGTTTTGTGATTTTGATAAAAGAGGGATAATCCAAAATCATATTTCACACAAATTATTCAAATTCAGTGTGCACTAATTCGGTATCATACAAAACTTTTATCCAGGAGAATGATTAAACATACATGATGGCACACGATAAGCAACTCGATTACCATTCAATTAGTTTAAATGTTGTTATGAAGGAGCGATTGAGTCATCCTGTTATTGTCTTATTAGAAATGCATATGTTAGTAATATTATTGAATATGCGCCGTCTTCTATTCCCTGACGCAAATACAGGAAACATGAATATTATATGGTCATATGCACCCTATAATAGTGTAATTCAGGGTGTGCCTGATCTGATCAGCTTGGAAGGAGAAGTTACTGAACCACTCGACAAAAGGGTAAATCATCGCATGTTAGAAGAATCAGAATCTTAAAGTTATAGTCAGAGTTATAAACTTGGTTTATTCATTATCTAATAGGGTTTCACCTTATTTTGTCTTATCATCCTTAGATATCGAAAACGCGAGGCCAAAAAAAAAAAAAAAATTCTGTTTCCGATAACATTGGGAAAATTTTCCAGACAGCAGGCAGGGATTTTTTTTTTTTTTTTAAATTTTTTTTTTAAACCTTTCAGCCGTAAACGATATAATAGTGTAGACACATGTATTGAAAATGAGCCAAGCATTGTATAAAAACATGTTGTCCCTTGAATTAATTCACTCTGCAGTAAGATATCTACCAACGTTGAGCTTAATAGTCAACTTATATTTGCTTTTGGGATTGGGAAAAACGATATTTAACATTGACACAATGGACAAGTAGGTAAATTGAAAAACAAATTGAGGCAGGCAAGAAAAGCTCAGTCAGGCAGGGTATCGGAAACAAAGCGGTTTTTATTTTTTTGCCTAACCACATCTTTTCTGCATTGTTTTATACAATATATTCAGCCTTCATCCTGTTTTTATATGAATTGTTTGATTTATTTCATTGTTGTTATTGTTTGTGTGTGCATGTGTTTGCATGAGTAGGAGTTCCACGAATGGCCAAATATGAAAGTATTTATATAACTGTCATTTGTTGTATCATTGGGCCTCATGGGATCCTTTAACAATGATATACATTATTACATGTAATATTATATCCCGCTATAAAGGGTTAGGGTTTTAATATTAGGATTAGGGGTTTAAGCTTGGGGTTAGGGTTATACCACTATCGTTTACGTTGTTGTGTGGGCCATCTCGGTTTTTAGTGTGCATGTCTCATTAATTACTTTGTGCGCACAAACCTGTTTATCTTTAGAGGTACTCCTGTACTGGGAACATGTCCGAAGGTTCGCTATTCCGAAGGTTCACTAATCCGAAGGTTCACTAATCCGAAGGTTCACTATTCCGAAGGTTCGCTATTCCGAAGGTTTTTGTTATTTTAAAAGTTAATTCTATATTCTAAAGTATTGAGAGGGTTCTTTAGTACGAAGACTCTTTTTATGAAGGAAATAACTTAAAACATTAAAAAAATTAATGTGATTTTTGTTTTCGTTGGTTTCCTTGAGATTTAACCCTTTGGCGAGTAGAACGACATATATGTCGTATATCGGCTGAGGACTAAAACGACATATATGTCGTTTTAGGAAGTACGTGTTATTTTACGTAGACATAAATTCAATAAATCATCTGATTTATAAATGATTTACATAGGAGTTATTTTGATTAATATAATGTCCCAAATGCTAAAGGCGGACTATAATAGTGGGGCTCTTACGGTCAATCAATACTGGAGCGCTATAACTTAAGTAGTATAGCAGAATACCGCTGAATGGACCTAACTGCAATTCTGACTTTGTTTTGATTTTAATGTTGATGTTTCTTTCAAGTACAGATTGCCAGTTCGGGTAGAATGCATCTCTAACTCGTAGTTTATTTCAGTCATTGTGTTTTCAACTTTCTATAATATTAAAATGATAAACTGATACTGTCTTCTTGCTATTAATAACCGACATCTGGGACAAATTAGATATTAGATTGGGGTGTATAAATGTACGGGGGCGCAAATTTTGATTCATTTCTGGCTAAAAACTCCCATAATAGAAAACCTTCGGAATAGCGAACCTTCGGAATAGTGAATCTTCGGATTAGTGAACCTTCGGATTAGTGAACCTTCGGAATAGCGAACCTTCGGAATAGAGAACCCTACCCCCTGTACTCAATCCGACCAGACGCTCCTAAATTACTATTTCTTTGGCTTCGGGGGGGGGGTAAATATTTTATTCGAGTCGAGGAACCCACCCATCAAAGCTCAATGTGATCAGATATCGATTTTTGAAGTTTGTTATTTCTCGAGATGTGTAATAATATGTGGCACAGAAACACGTGGTCAAAAGGAGGGTCTCGGACAAAATTGCGGATGAAGATGGATAACTCTAAAATCAAGTGGTAATTTCGTGATACTTTAGAGATAATACGGACATATTTTGTTGAACAAAATGTTGATAAATAACAAGTTTTGGGAAATTTGATACCACAGTTGACAGTGGTTAGCATTATTTTGTTGCAATAAATCGATTCTGATAACTAAAGCGTATTTTGAAGAAATATTGTTTATGTTGTTCTTGTTCTTGTTGTTGTTGTATCTTGATGGTATGGGGACCGTCTGATCGGATTGAGTACCTTTAAACTGTTTCCTTTGACACCATCCATGTGATTCATTTTCCCTTTTAGTTCACCGAAGACGGAGTCTCCGGTGCATGGAACTATATATAATATAGTCATCACTCCTCGTCCGTCCGTCCGTCCACCAACAGCCGTCTTCATCTCCCGAACCGTACGACCGTTAATGGGTTCATCTTTGTTGTGGATGTTCCCTGTGTGACTCACATTCAGATTTGTTAAAATGAGGTCACCAATAGTTGCGAAGCCAGTGCCATAACTCTTTCCCTCCGGCGACTTCTTCTCAAGAACCATAGCGGGCCTATTTAGCTTATATTTGGTATGGAGGGTTCTTGGGTGACTGGGGTTCAGATTTGTTCAAATGGAATCACTGGAGGACGGAGCCAGTGACATAACTCTTTAAAAATTGAAATTGATTGAACTCCTTGCTCAATTTATCCCAAAAACAAAAAAATCTAAATGAAAATATATTTTTAAAATTTCACTTTTGAATTATTTTAGATTTAACTACTTGCTCCATTAAAAATATTTTGAGACACGCCCAAAGTCATATAAGATCTAACAACCCATATATTGTAAATGTACAGCACATTTTGAATGAACTGGGAATGGGGGAATGTCGATTACTCGAATATTATCTAGTTTCGACAGACTTAAGAAGTCAATCAAGTATATGTTTGAAGATCTATTCGTACAAAAATGGATAGGTACATTATCTAATTCGAATAAGTATGCATTTATCAGAATTAATAAACACGACCACCAAAGAAAGGTTTCTATCTTTCGTGAACATTGACACCGTCTAAACGCTATTGAAATTTCGTACCGGTAACCACCACTTACCCATCGAATCCACGGGGAGCTTGTAGCAAAACAATATTGAAAATATAACTTACTAGCAGGTAACCCGACTTCGTCCGGGCTTTGACCTTGAATTGACCATTTTAAAGGTCAAGGTCAGGTTGGAGTCACGATTTGACCCGTCCAAAACACTCCCCGTCGTCGAAATCCGTCCAGCAGTTTCCCCGGCCATAGCTAACAGACAAATAAACAGACAGAAGTCCCAAAATATATATTAGATCATTTGTGGGTACCCTTTTCAAGGTGAAGGTCACCTCGGGCGGAAAACCTGACCCGATGAAAATCTCCCCCATTCCCAGGAACCCCTAAGTACGAACACAGAATCACACAACACGCTCATGTCTGTACACTGTGTCACTGACACAACACGCTCATGTCTTTAAACATACACGCTCTTTATCAACGACACTACGGATACGAACGCTCTTTAACTATCACGCGATTAACCCATGGACTACCCATTGCTGTGGTGGGGGATTGGAGAATGAGTGCTCTGACGTTCTCAGAAGCGGTGCGATGACATTCCATCTGGGATTTTACCCTTAGATAGGAAGTTTGGGCTCAATCCGTCCGACAGTTTTCCCGGCCATAGATAACAAACAAACAGAAGTCCCAAACTATATATTAGACTAGAAGGTGACCCGACTTCGTCCGGGCTTTGACCTTGAATTGACCATTTTGAAGGTCAAGGTCAGGTGGGGTCAAACACCAACACCCCAAAAATGGTGGAAATCGGCCCAGCGGATACCGGGAAATCGGCCCAGCGGATACCGAGATACCCTATATGCATCAAATTTCGTCCGTAAAAATCCGCCAGTTTAACCCGATTTGATTTCCACTCAAGTATATAAACGCGCCTCATATACACACGCTCATTAATTATCAAGTTTCAACGTAAAGATAAATTACCATCGGTGCCCGAGATATTGCCAAGACGCCTGAAACAGTCAAATGCATCGGCCGGTTAAGCGTTAACGTGATCTAACGTTATGACCTCTAACGACGTCATAGAAGTTACGCATTGTTTTTATCCTGATGGAAGATAGTACCACTTCTTCTTGATAATTGAGGCAGATAACTAAAACGGATACATACGCATTATATATATATCGTTGGAAAGAGGAAACACGAAAGATTCCCACAGTGTCATTATTATGACTGGCATTTTATTATTCGCGCTGTTTCGAATCGATTTGTAAGCACCGAACTCAAATGAAATTCCCGTAACACAGCGTAAAAACAGATTTGACCTCGGCACGTGAAAAGTTGACATCGGATCTGAAAATTAATATGCCTATGCCACTTCCCGACCGATAGTACCCTCACATACGAAGTTTCATCGAAATCGGGTCGGCCGTTTTCGAGTTCATCGCGAACACACACACACAGACAGACAGATCTTCCAAAATATATAATAGACTAGAAGGTGACCCGACTTCGTCCGGGCTTTGACCTTGAATTGACCATTTTGAAGGTCAAGGTCAGGTGGGGTCAAACACCAACACCCCAAAAATGGTGGAAATCGACCCAGCGGATACCGGGAAATCGGCCCAGCGGATACCGAGATACCCTATGCATCAAATTTCGTCCGTAAAAATCCGCCAGTTTAACCCGATTTGATTTCCACTCAAGTATATAAACGCGCCTCATATACACACGCTCATTAATTATCAAGTTTCAACGTAAAGATAAATTACCATCGGTGCCCGAGATATCGCCAAGACGTCTGAAACAGTCAAATGCATCGGCCGGTTAAGCGTTAACGTGATCTAACGTTATGACCCCTAACGACGTCATAGAAGTTACGCATTGTTTTTATCCTGATGGAAGATAGTACCACTTCTTCTTGATAATTGAGGCAGATAACTAAAACGGATACATACGCATTATATATCGTTGGAAAGAGGAAACACGAAAGATTCTCACAGTGTCATTATTATGACTGGCATTTTATTATTCGTGCTGTTTCGAATCGATTTGTAAGCACCGAACTCAAATGAAAGTCCCGTAACACAGCGTAAAAACAGATTTGACCTCGGAACGTGAAAAGTTGACCTCGGATCTGAAAATTAATATGCCTATGCCACTTCCCGACCGATAGTACCCTCACATACGAAGTTTCATCGAAATCGGGTCGGCCGTTTTCGAGTTAATCGCGAACACACACACACACAGACAGACAGACAGACAGATCTTCCAAAATATATAATAGACTAGCCGATGAGCCCGACGTTGTCCGGGCTATTCAAAAACCAAATTTCAAGTCGATAGCTCTACCCAGCCCGACGTTGTCCGGGCTATTCAAAAACCAAATTTCAAGTCGATAGCTCTAACCGTTTCCGAGATCTGGTCTGCGCGAAGCTGGCGTCGCACGGGCTCGGCGACCCGATAAAATTCGTATCCGGGGCAAGATACATTCACATACCAAATTTCAAGTCGATAGCTCCACCCGTTTCCGAGATCTGGTCTGCGCATGCGCGAAGCTGGCGTCGCACGGGCTCGGCGACCCGATAAAATTCGTATCCGGGGCAAGATACATTCACATAGCAAATTTCAAGTCGATAGCTCCATCCTTTTCCGATATCTCGTCTGTGCATGCGCGAAGCGGGCGCCGCACGGGCTCGCCAATACGACAACGTCCACCGCCTGGTCAAACTACACACACGTACCAAGTTTCGTCCCGATCGGTCGAGAATCGTAGATTTGTATAAATGACAAACATACAGACAAACATACAGACAAACATATATATGAGATATACATACCACAGGGGGTGACAATATTCGGTACGGGATAGCGCAGTACGACCGTCACCGTTGAATTTCTGACTCACTGCACCGATTATGGTCGGGTAAACGGTATTGTCGCGTATATTGCTACTTCCAAAAGTGATAGAAACCCTCCGTATCATGTACAATGCTGTAGAATGCCGATATAAACCTGTTTTATACTTTCAATTGGTAGAAATCTTTCTAATCGAAGCATAAACATGGCCCGATTCGCCATTAATTGATTGGTCGATATTCACGTGGCTTTGTTTACGAAAACACGATCAGAAAAAAAACATTATGTATATTAAATATCGACAAATGAGAAAGAGTCACATTTGCTAATACGATAGGGGAACACCGTGTGCGTAACGTAACTATCACAAGTATAACGTACTCTGATAACAACTTATCGCCAATTTCATGCTTAAGACTTTTTAAACATATCATTTTCGGCTTGTTTTATTATTTTTTTTATGAAAAGGAATAACAAATGATGTGATAAATATATATATAACGACAAATAGAATCAAATTGGCCATTTTCCCGTGATACTTGGGACAGGCAAGCCAGGTACAAAAATTGGAGAAATCTGAGTACGAACGTCGGAGTGTTCCCCTATCGTATTGCGATAATCACCAACCGTATAGAGTGCATGTTAATGCTGCAATTTGAAGCAATTTTCTCACTTCAAAGTTGTGTCATATTTGACGATTTGTGTGAATAAATAATTGAATTGAAAGTATACAAAAGTTGTTTTTGGACATTCCACTGCATTTGACAGTGTAAGGAGGTTTTCATTCACCTTTGGAAGAAGAAAAGCGACCACGCCGTTTACGCGGCCATATAAATCGGGTATATATTATGTAAACACTGTTTTCTACAAAGTGCCTGTGATCGAATCTGGTGCATGCATGGATTAACTCAGCTTATTCCTATAGAATATGTACTCTGTGTGGTAAACTATTCCTCGTAATATTGGAATGCCCGTATTTGCGAGATAAATACATAAACAAATACTATTACTGTAGACCAAATACCATCAAATTAAGCAAACTGTTTTAATGTAATGTCTGTGTTATTGGGGGGATACTGCGCTGTGGTCGTTGGGACCCATTGTATGAACCGCGATTAGTTCGGATTAAGTCAACAATTTGTGGCATCGTGTTCGTGTTACAGTCTGTTTTATTGTAGTTATTGTGCACCCTCCCCGCCCCACGCCCCCGACGCGAAGAAATGCTTCCGAAGGGAGTCTGTTTCAACTATTTGTGTACTATTGCATTAATTAAGAAATGTGTGTGTGCGCGTGCGTGTGTGATTGATTTATTCCCATAAAAAAGCTGAGTGTATTCTTATTTATTTTCACAAATTCTGCCGATAATTTGAGACAAGCCCACGCAGCACATTACGTCAGTCCGATATAAGATTTCCAAGCTTTATCATGCATAATAACGTGATCGACATAAATGACTGGCCTCAGATGAGGGGGACCACCCCCTTTTCGTACGCCGGATTTCGGGGTTAATACAGAGTATTCCGGATGCCGAGTGTCAGTACGCCGGATGCCGAAACCTGTATATTTCGTATTCCGGATGCCGAAATTATAATGAGATATTATTTAGTGTTGTTTTTTGCATTCATAATTAACTAATAATTAACATATTTAATTTTCTTACCAGTCAATAGAAACAATGACAACAATAGTGTAGACGGTGAACGCAAAATGTATAGTACGAGAGATAACTCGATCGCTTACGAGACTTCGACTTGCGACCTTGAAAATCTAACTCAAATTTGAGGCATCTAGTCCAAGAGATATTGGTCGACCTCTGCACCCCCAGGACTCAACTTCACCCCACTAATTTTCGGTCTTAATGTCTCCTCTAATTTTTTTCGGTCGTTAACCAGGAAAAAAAATGGCGCAGAGACTCCAGACAAGATGGCGTCCATCATGGCGGCCATTTAATTTATATGCACCAGGTCTCTTTGATCGCCGTTATAGTAAAGATGATATCACATGCGACCCCATGTGATATCATCTTTACTATAATGGTGCTCAAAGATACCTGTTGCATATAACAAAAATGGCCACCATGATGGACGCCATCTTGTCTGGAGTCTCTGCGACCACTTTTTATGTTTACCCATACCATGTATGGTAAACATAGTGTCGTTGTCCGGATTGACCACTCGTCGTTCGTCCGTCCGTCCGTCCGTCTGTCGAGCCGTCTGTCCGTCCGTAGACACTTCACGTGTAATGCGATAACTCAAACATTTTCTATCCAATCAGAAGCAAATTTTGTATATGGGTATATCAGCCCAAAATACAGATCGAGTTCGAGATCCGAGTTTTTGTTACAGAGTTATGGCCCATTTTCGACTTAGAATTCACACATTCTGCCATAACTCAAACATTTTTTTATCTGATTGGAACCAAATTTGGTATGTGAGTTTCACAGCCCAAAATACAGATCTAGTTCGAATATGGGTTTGATCCGATTTATTTTAAAGGAGTTATGACCATTTTTCACCAAAACAAAAATTGAAAAAAAAAATCTATTTAATTTTTTTTTTTTTTTAACTTTTATAATAATAATAAAAAAAATGTCATTGACATTGTCATTTGTTTTCATTTAGATATTGATGATTATGATACAAGTTGATAAAAAGATTTCCAATGTGTCCCTTTAATTTTTTAATTAATTCACCAATTGCATTTGGACTACTTTAATAGCTATTGATAAAGCTATATTATTTTCTGATGTCTCTTATGCCAATGTGCAAATAATCTGATAAAGAAGGCTATGGTATCTAATTTAAAATAAGATTCAACAATAAACATCACATGATATTAACAGTAGACTTGGACATCTGTGCTGCAGAGTTTTATCTTCAGATGGTCTGATATCATTATAATTGTTATTGGTTTAATAGAGGTCAGTGTTCAACATAAACAATTCCTGTGATTTTTTGACAGCTGTGCTATATAATTGATATTAATGGGTCAGTGGTGAGGTTACTTATCTGTATACTAGGACACATTATTATTGTAAACTTAAATTGGACTCTCTTAACCCAAGTATTCCATGTCCAGGTCACACCTACACATTTAACCCACGGACTTGCTGGCTGTGGTGGTTTAGCATTACAGATCCTGTACCAGTGCATTCTCTTATATAATTGCCAGTGACCCATAAATTCCAATAATTTGTGTTATGTACATTTGTCTATAATAGTACATAACAGTATACTCTATAATTCAACACCAAAACTCTCATTTATCTGATCATATTAAATTTTTATCGCCAAGGGATGGGTTAACATCTGCCGATCGTGATCGGCCTCTCGTTTTTCTTGTTAACAACAGAAAAAAATTAGAGGAGACATTAAGATGACATTAAGATGACATTAGTGGGATGAAGTTGAGTCCTGGGGGGGGGGGGTGCATATGTCGACCAATATCTCCTGGACTAATCCATCCGGATGGAATTCAGTTCATCACGCCGTCCGGAACAGCGGAGTTTTTGTTTGTCTCTGTCAAATGGAACCAATATTTCATTATCGGAGCTAAAAACCCTCCTCATCAATGAGTATATGGTGTTACTCAGTGGACCGCATCGTTGGGTGTGACGAATTTCAAAACAAAAATATCATTGAAGAGGCTAAACCCGACCCAGAATCCCCCCATGGAAGGTTTTTATGCTGTGACACGGAGACGGAATGGAACAACGTAAAGGGATAGTTGCATAGTACTCCCACGTCTCATTCTTTCTTTGAGTATATATGGTCATATATAGAATGAATTGCACATTTGATACTACCAATGCTTTGTTTTAGCTATAAACGTTTGGCAACAATGGGTTAAATTGGTATAAATAGTATTCCGGATGCCACCCTCTGTTATGGAGTATTCCAGATGCCACCCCCCATTTTAGGCCGGATGCCGGATGCCAGAGGGGGTGGGGTGGTCCCCCTCTCAGATGTAATTCGGCTGAATTTTTAAAGCCACGCCCAATTACTCTGCTGACCGCTTAATTTTGTGATTATGTCAGATTAGGTCAACAATTTGTGACGTCGTGTTCGTGTTACGGTGTGTGTTTTTCTGTTCATGCTATGAAACAGATGACCCAACTGGCAGTTGACCAATCACCGAACAGGATTTACTGTAACACAGACGGGCTTTGTAAATAGTTATCCGTATTTAGTTTTCAACATTGTTTTTCTATCATTGAGAACCGAGGAGAAATTTTTTGAATTGGATCGCTTACTTATTTTTGTATTTGACGCATTTGTACATGCTTTGTCTTATTGCTGCTAATACCAGGGGGAGTCGAAATTTTTTTGCAGGCACGTATGCTGATTTTTGACTTTTGACCCTTGTTGGGACCCACCCACCCTCGCGTCCAATTTTTTTTCCGTTTTCGGCAGTTTTTTTTTTCGAACATTTTTGGACACCTTTTAACACTAAAACAGAGATTTGCGGGGGGAAATTCACTGTAAACAGCTGTATATGAATTTCTGTGCATACTATTGGTCATGGATGTTAACATTGACATGTAAATAGGAACAAGTCATTTTGGGGTCATCCGGTCCAAAAAAACATGGCTGCCAGCAGCCATCTTGGATTTCAATATTCAATCCATTAGCATGGGCTAAAGGCTATACTGTTTGTCTGATCATCATGAAATTTGTCATTTATGTTAATATTGACATATAGATGTGTTTTAAGCCAAACTCATTGCAAAAACAGTCAAAAAGACTTGCAGGAAAAAATTGTTTGTTGGTCCTATCGACCACCCACCACCCACCCCAGCATACGTGCCCGGAAAAAAACTTTTTTCCACCCCCCCCCCCCCCCTGCTAATACATGTTAAAGTTGATGAGAACGGGGCGAACTCAATGCCCATGTCCCCGCTATATGTTGGTGATGATGTTTGGTCAGTGGGTGAGAATCACCTGTTTGAATATCACTTCCCCCCTTTTTGAATGGTACGTGTTTGTGTAACTTTTGTGAGCTTATTTAGTGGCCAGTTATTAATTTATTTGTCAACATTGGTATGCTTAAAAATCTATGCCACAAACTATGATTAAAATACTATAATTCATCACCATGTGGAACGTCTGTGTCGAGAAGGCGCCCATGGAGTAATAGAAAATAGCTGAAATCATAAAATCCTTTCTTCCGTTATGACTCCCAGAATGCAACATAATTCAAATAACAGTATATTTTTTCAATGGAATATCTAAATATATAGAGTTATTCCTCTTCCATTGAAAATAATATAATTTGTGCAGAAACTTTAGCACAGAACAGACGTCTTTATCTCAACAAAAACAACATGTTCACAGTTTATTACATCGAATAAGTTGAAAATACAATGTTTTGGAGCTTCCCCTTTCAAATGGTATATAATATGGCATAAATTTTATAATGTGATCTGGGGGTTCGAAAATTAATTGGGCCTATAAAATACTCCTCACTGTAGCCTTTCATTCAGTAGCCCTCAAGGCAAGTATATATACGCAAGGATGACTAGACTCACATCTGAAGATGCACAATCAGAATTAACGCTCCTAAATTACTATTTATTTTGCTGCGGGGGGTGGGGTGTGTAAAATATCTGATTCGATTAGAGGAACCCATTCAGAAAGCTCAGAGTTATCAGATATCGATTTTTGAAATCTACTAATTTTATCGCCTGGAATATTTGGCGGCGTGGCAAATAATCGGCGAATGCCGACCGACATATACATGCACTCTCGATACAAAATTGCGTTGAACAACATTTAATATATAACACTTTTGGGGCATAGTTAACAGTGGTTATCATTATTTTTTGTCAATTAATCGATTCTGATAACTGAAACGACATTTCAAGAAATGTTGTTGTTGTTGTTGGGATATGGGGACCATCGAATCGGATTGTGTACCTTTAATATACAAAAACTTCTAGAATATTTTACTATAATTCTGCCAAATGAGAGTGTTAATCCACCCGTTCCGGACACTGTAACCACTAATCCCAAAATCGCCAAAACTGGATTCGAGATGTATGTGTTCCTGAAATGACTAAATTCTTTGGCTCACCCACTGACAACATCCCTCATTCGATCATCACCAAATTCATCTTTTGTGTGACCACTAGATGGGAGCCATCAAACTTTCCATATTTCAATGAAAAACATGGCCACCGAAAGCGACTTTCACAGCGAATTCATCTTTGTTGAATTCGGCTTTCATCAATCGAGCCACCCACGTTCTGAATATAGCGATGACAGCCTGTCTATAGAAACAAATATGGCAGAAAGTTTAGCTAAGTGCAGACAATGAGTACATTGTTGGACATTTATCCTGCATCTGTCAACATCTGTGGACTTTTTGACGATGGTTCACAGTTAAGAAGGTCACCTGACTGTCCTGACACAATGACAATAGTAACTGTTTTGCCACTTGAAACTAACCAGACTATTTCTAAAAAGGTATAAACCAGCCATGTGAATTGGGGTCATGTCTAGTTGATGTGGATTCCTGCTCCTGCATTTAAATAAACAGGGACCGCACTGGTCTAGAATTGATGCCAAATGAAAATACTTTTGCAGTATTCTCAAAGAAGTTGTCAAATTACTTCAAAGCAAAATTAAAGACATATTATGTACTTGTTCGGGTGCATGAAACTAATATGTTTGTATTCAGGTGCTATGCCAACTGGAGGAATGTAGCATTCTACTAACATCACCGAAAATATCAAGCAAATTGACCGCATCAATCCATAGAAAACATCGTCTGAACTACGCTAAAATGTAAATATTTACTACTGCTTCTATCGGCGATAAACTCACTTCATTTAATTAACATATAAGAATGACGGTGTGAGTTGTCAATTTAGATATAATATTTGTAAAAATAACAACTTTGAACATGATTATTCTCTATTTCTATTTGATCACCCTACCGGAGTGTTTCACATCACTTTAATGCATTTGTGGAAACTTGATTCTTTAAAATATATGACTATATCTATGTAATGCCAAAGAACAATGTATCAATCCATGCTAATTAGTAGAGCGGACAAACTCAAAAAGCTCACTAGAAGTAGGAGTTTAGTCCATCGGCAGCGCACACGGACTTGTGATACATCATTTTGAAGGTTATTACATTCCGCATCGGATAGGACCCGGTGTGAAATATACAAATGATGCAAAAGATGATTTTTAGCTGATTAAGTGCCAAAATTCAGCAAAAATCCCTGTTTTTGTAAAATTCGGCAAAATGAGAAATAAAAGTATAGAAACGCGAACATTTTGCGCTAAAATATTGTAGTCTATATACCTCTAGATATATTTACTATGATAGTGGTACGATTTCTCTGATATAACGAAGAATTTTTTAAGATTTATTGTACAAATAGTCAAAACAGCGCAATTGTTCAAATTTTTTACCTCACTTAATGGGCGATAGATCAATATTGTTTTGACCAAGGATATCGTATATAGTCTAGAAAAGTGCGTATATATATACCACATACGACAGTATGCTGAACATGTCATCATATTTAACACGTGATGTGTTATTTAAGATTATTTCAACCCTCACCCCAAAATTCATCAAAAAGTCACCGTTTTAGGGAAATTCGGCACAAATGAATACAAAAGCACAGGTATTCGGGATATGTTTGTGCTACGATATAGCAGGTTACACACTTATAAATACAAAGTAATGAAATGCCATAATTGCGGTGATAAATGTGAAAATTTCTTAAATTTACGGGGAAAATAGACAAAAAATCATTCATTTTCAGTTGTTTCGCCCCTCTTAATAGGCGATTATTCAGTATTGCATTGAATGGAAATCCCGTATATAATATAGAAAACTTGTGGAAATATATACTGCATATGATTGTAGGATAAGGATGTCATTCTTTGCCATAGATGCTATGTGGTGGTAGATTGTGTCACCCCCACCCCAAAATTCAGAAGAAACAAAATCAGTTTTAGAAATTTCGGTATGGCAGAATACAAAAGCACAACTCTGATTGTTTTGTGCTATTATATTGAAGTCTACCCACTTCGAGATATACATTATGATAACGCCATGGTATAATTTACAGATGGCAACATTTCGGAGTTTTCTGATGAAAGTAGACCGAAAATCGTGAAATATAAACTTGTTTTGCCCATCTAGATGGGTGATAATTCAATTCCATTTTGAACAATAATCCAGGACATACTCTCAAGAGTTGACGAGACACATAATGCATATGAATGTTTTCGGACTGTATCATCTTCTGTCACATTTGTTTGGTTACGTTATTGCACCCATCGCCCCAACAGTACAATACATTGCAAGATGAGACAAACACGGAATATTCCTATACACATTAATGCATTATACACATACCTTATCAAGCTGAGGCGTTTGATAGCTACTTGAGTTGAAGAAATTACATCATTGTATATGTTTACTTCGCATAATATAGCTTCACAGTTGTATAAGATTATACATATTTGGAGGTTTAGTGTTTGTTAATAACCAGGTCCAGCCACAGTACATGCATGTAACTTGTAACATGTGTTGCCATTACCAACGAAATCACCTGACTCACATGACCATTCCGCTTACACGTACACCATCAAACAACTGTTTAGACGTTTTGTGTCAAATGTGCAGCATTGCGAAATGTGTATCAGAGTGGTGTCCAATCTTTATATCAATCGACGAACATGTGCTTAATGAACTTTTGTTAAATTCTTCAGTAGCGGTGACCACGTCGTTACTTTTCCCAAATGGGTTGTTGGTAAGAACTACCATTATAGTAGTACTATACATATAGGAATTACGAGTATAGCTTATAGTAGGCGTATGTGTTTCGTACGGTCTAAACACATTTTTACAGAAGTGACGATTGCGAGTCCATTTGGGAGAAAACAGTGCCGTCCATTGCATTCAATCTTCTTGCCACATACAGTATTGTGATATAGTTATGTTTGTATTTAATTATGTTGTTTACATGATAAATATTGTTAGTTGTACACTAGATGAATGCATGCAAAACTCGCGTGCCCATATACTTGGGTTTCTCGAATCCGTAATCGTAACTACAGCTATTGAAAATCGACAACTGATAGAAAGAACACATATTCTAGTGATGTACATGTAGCACCATATGCGTAATTCATGCGTGCAGTAGGTTATTATGCGTAAGCTGTCAAGTTCCAACACAGCAAATAATGATTTACGGTAGGCATCCATTGTAATGCATTGCGCTAAATATCGCCCGAACCAAAAAAATTCTAGAAAATCCGGTGAAAAACCAGATAGCTATATGATGTCACAAGATCATGGTTAGATTACCAAGCACACTTTGAAATTTGTTCCAATATAAATGGATTGGAAATTGATGACATGGGCCTTTATCTATGCACATCCTTGAGAGGATTGGCACAAGGAACACTCGGTGACCTACTCCCAGGACGGGAAGAAGACTACAACGTTCTTGTTGTTGCGATAACAGGCCGATTTGCTGCCAAAAACCAGACTGACCAGATGGTACAATTGCGCGCACGACGGCAAAGGGCAAGGGGGGAGTTACGGACGTCTGACCAATATGTTATATCATACTGCAACACATGAATTGAGAGACACCTTGGCAAAGGACCAATTCATTGGTGGGTTGTATGATACAGATATATATATACGGCTCATTGTACAACAAGCACGACTGGTCTCTCTTGGTGAGAGCATAAGACATACATTTGAATTAGAGGCTTTTGCCAAGTCTGAAAAACAGGGCTAAACACTATGCTAGGGTAGTAAATGAAGCAGACACAACACAAAGCAAAAATATAGAGTTTGAAGAACTAAAAAAGATAAGAGATGAACTGAAGCCCCAAACTGGTTCTAATGGGAAAGCTCAAAATAGCTCACAACCGTCCGAGACATCACAGTCCATCTCTGAGATGAAGGACATAAAACAAATATTGACTGATGTGAAGAGGTGTAAAGGGGAGATTAACAAAGAATGACAAACTTGGAGAGCCAAAACAAGGAGAAAAAGTCCTGGGGACATAATTATAATGATAATCCTGATTATAACACGAACGAACGCACCAGATGCAGAACTTCTCACAATCCACGCGACATGTGCCATAATGCATATCGTGGTAGTGGAGACCAGAAGAACACAAGTGGACATCGTAACTCCAACGAGTTTGTTAGATACAGCTCTTCTGAAGAGAGGGAGGGGGCTGTATTTAGATTGCAATCTGTATGGGCAGCCAGTGAGGTTTCTGATTGGTACTGGAGCAACAGTTTCCATGCTCTCAAGAAACTGTATGACTACTTATCGGAAGATAAATACCATATGTTACATAAATGATGTAGCACACGAGTTGCTGATCATTGAGTCCAACGAAACGAATAAGGCATACCGAGTTGTATCATCTAACTCATCGGAAACTCTGCCAGAGATAGTATAGTCTCGTCACTTGTCAGAGCACATCAACACAAATTCCCCAGAAGGAATTGGAACTATTGAAACTGATTATCACGAGCCCACTTATACCGCGATAAGCAGCACGGATCAGGCACCAGCTATGGTAGAGAACACAGATATTGGCAGAATATGCCATATGTGACTCCTGGAAATTAACAAATGCTCAGAAAGCTTAACGAACCTAGTATGGGTCTATATGATCACATGACAATACAGCAGTAGTTTCTGCTACCATATAAGCAATTAGGATGGGTTTCAAAGAGCTGAACCAAAACCACCCTATCCTGAAGTGAAACCAAATGCACAGGAGAAATATATTCTTCCTGACACATTGGCAGACATACATGGTCAGATAAATTCGACATGTAATGACCAAGGCCTTGGAGATATTACGGCATCTGTTCGTCATCATATTCCAAGAAATGTGGCCCAACCCAAGAACGGCGCCATTGTACCCCAAGGGGGATTCAAGGACGATATATATAATTAAATAACATCGCAAGGTTGATGACAAGGCTCGATTTGATTGCTGTGACCAAGAAGATCGTGACGCATTAACACCACAAATACTGTGGGAAGGTCCCCATAGGGCAAAGTCGTGGATGATGACTCCCAGATAGGAGAGCCACATAATTACAGTGTATATACTGTTTGTACAGTACTGTTGATGTAAAATAAATATTATATTATATGATTAAAGGGAAGTGGCAGCCATGGGGGAACATCAAGACCCGGGTGGCTGCAGGTTCATTCCAAACACGACCCCTTGGCTCAACTTGCAGGGTTGAGCCACGAATAGATGTGGTGAGATCGCGAGCTCACCTTAATGGTTGTGCCGTCTCGTGGGTAGTTCATGCCCATTGGTCGCTAAAAACCCTCTATGTGTATCGAAGAAGAGTAGGCTATGCGACCGCATTGGATAACATTTCTGCACCCAGATACAAACAAACTTTGGCTTCCATCGGTGCCAGGGTGCAGACGACCTACGGTAAAAGTTCACTAAGCACAGGTTCGCGTTTCTATACTTTTATTTCTCATTTTGCCGAATTTTACTAAAACAGGGATTTTTGCTGAATTTTGGCACTTAATCAGCTAAAAATCATCTTTTGCATCATTTGTATATTTCACACCGGGTCCTATCTGATGCGGAATGCCATAACCTTCAAAATGATGTATCACAAGCCAGTGTGTGGTGCCGATGGACTAAACTTTCTGAAATCGGTTCCGTCCGCTTCACTAAATGCAGAAGGGCTACATCGCCTAGGGCGCCTCAACAAAGAAAGGGGATTACATTTGTAGTTTTTTAAACATCACCACACACAATGGCTCTGTCTCGTGTGTTATCAGATTAAAAACGTGTTGATAGAGTTGTTGGCATAACCAAAGTCGTTTTGCCGCTTGGCAAAATATGATTTTCATTTGGCAAAATGAAAATAATTTAGAATTTTTGATCCCACAATAAAGTACAAAATGATTTGTTTACAAAATAAAACCATCCATGTCACGAAAGCATAAATTTGGCTTATATTTATAGGCGTAACGAAAAACAAGCACATCTATATACTAATGCTATCGCCTTTTGAAAATTAATAAAGAATGACCAGGTGTGACTTGTAACATGTGCTATAATATGGTGTTGCTACAGAGATGCATCTGGTCGGAAAAAGGGTGGTGCTAAACACATTGACCGAACCAACATTTATAGCAACATTTGTAAACAAAAGGCCTATATATAGCATAGGGGTAAAATATAAAAACGAGTTTGCCACTTTAAACAAACACATTGCTATTGATATAATAATAAAATGTATTTTGTCAATGTACATAATGTATTATGTCAATAGAGATGCATTTGTTAAAGAGACACACTCGTGTTCAGTTTTGATTTTGATTTTATTTATATTTTTACATAACTGTCATTCAGTTTAAATGACAAGCTCCCTGTGGACTATAGTTGGATTCCGTAGTAAGCGATCCAAAATACGATCAATCATTGATGCAATTAAAATAAAACTTTCGCATGTAAATTAATGGCATAGCTGGCCATATCGGCTGATAAGGTTCATCGCTCATTAATATTATTTCTCAAAATTATCATCTTGGTTATTGGAAGATCAATCAGTGTTTGTTGCTACATGTTAGATGATGGACACAAAAACATTGAAACGTGTAACCATGTACGTGTAGTCAGTGACGTCGATCGGGTGACTTTCGATGACAATAGCAACACGTGTAACTGAACCTAACTATTACGTGTATACCCCAGACCAAACATGTTTGCCCGACCTTCATGTGGACACAATCTGCTATTTACTCAGCCAAGTGCCAAAAGGTAACCATTCACCAACCCTTGATGCAGTCCACATTGTGTATGTTACATTGTAGAGACATGGCTGTTATAATAGCCATTCAAGTCTATAGCCACACGTACATTTAACTTGTAATTTGGGTTGCCATTGCCAACGAAAGTCACCAGGCCAGGGTCCAGGGACTGGGTTTTTAACCCAATAAATTGTGCAAAAATAAAAGCAACAATAACAACAGAAGTCATTTATCAAACGATGAGGTTTTACTTTAATCACATCAAAGCGGACTATCTATACCCGGAATATAGTCAAAATAATAAACTTTAAGGTCCACTTCGAATTTCAACACATAGTATTCTACCCGGCGAACGGTATGTCCGGTATGATACGTACGTTTTCCCCCTGAAACCACAAACATAATTGTTCGCGAATATAATCCTCAGCAGAAGAAAATCTAAGTTTCATACAACCGAACAACTATAGATCGAAACCACACATCAACGATGGTTTTAGATGCAAAATAAACTATAATGCAAACAAGTTCTTAGTTTATACTTATGAATCAACATAATGCATCGTTAGAACTGAGTCAGGAAGATATACCTGCTATAGTGCATGATGTCCTCATCTGAGCTTTTAAATAATCAAAGATAATTTCTTAAGTAGAGCCCCATTCACTGCTTTCTGCTACAGCAATATGTCCAGTAAAGACCTACAGCAATAAAAACCCTGGTTGCTTATGAGCACGAGACTTAACCAGTGGTATTATAAATTTGTAAGGTCCATGTTAAGAGTTGTCCTCCTTGGGTAAGGTTGTGGATATAATGGGAATAGTAAAGGTTTCTACATACTTTATATGTTCTATATAGCACATCAATACAGGACGAACATTACATGTAGACAGACGTGTAGACACGAATTCATTATACTATTCCGCGTCAGGCCCGAAGCCAGACGACTCATTTTGAACTGAAATGAGCGGGCGAAGTAATAAATTTTCCAACAGTATCCCCCATGCGCGGATACATCGGCGCCCTGCGCCGAGCAGGGGGGTGGTATGGAAGGGGGTGTTCCCCCATCCTCAGTTGAAAAATTTGGAATTTTCATAATTGAAATTGTACATTCTGGTGCAGTTTGGCATTAAAAATATTACGTTACACATTCTGGGCGAAAAGAATGAAACATGCATTAATACTCTCCGGTTTAACACCGATGCATGGATGTATAGCATCTAAATAATATCAAATTAGGGCTGCTCATGCAAGTAGACAAAGATATGATAATTCACAAAATTTTGTCGGAATTTCCCATTCATCCCCGGCTGACACGGTCCACATTTCAAAGCCTCTGCTATTAATTGTGGTGTCATGTGAACATTCATGAAATGAGCTGGGTCTGTCGGAAATTCTAAGGATTTATCAAGCAGGCCAGAAAGACACACAATGAGTCAACGTCTGTTACTTCTGTAGCTCTATCTATCTGTGTTTCACTGTTCACAGAATCTTGATCACCGTCATCTTCATCATGTGACTCATCCTGGTTCATTTCATTGCTTATGTTGATCGGGGGATCGCTGATCTTGATCTTCATTTGATGACAACGGTTTGTTGATTTGTAGCCCAACATCAGCCGATCTTCGAAAGACTAGCAGCGAACGGGTTAGCTGGCTTCGAAATACTAGCAGCAAACGGATTAGCTGGTGCTCCTTTGTCCTTTATTGGAATGGCCTTATGAGACTTCTCTTCTTCTGGGTGGTACTTCAAATTGTGCCTCGTCCTATAGTCACTATCAAAAACTAGCGAATCCACAACACACAATGGACAAATAATTGTTCGACGTTTCGGTTTGGGAGGCATTTTGGATAGAATGATTTGAATGTACAGAGCATTATATATGGAGTCAGGACATATCACTCCAAGAATCATAAACCTGTCAATCTGGAAACAAGCCACCTGTGAAAACTGCTATGACATAACAATTCTGGCAATTTGTTGCTAATAATTAGGCACCATGCTGCTAAGTTGTCAAACAGTAAAGATCTATATATGGAGATATAGCACAGTATATAGCAATGTTATATTTATTGCCTCCGAAACATGCCGAGCCGAGCTGGCCCTTAGAAAATGTTTGGGACTATACAACACACCAGGTGCCTATTTTTAGAAGCAAATTTGATTTTTGAGACAGTGCAAATTTTTTTGGATTGGGTGGGATACGAACCCCGGCCTGACGGCGAGCGCGCCTTGCGACTCAAAGTCCGACGTCAATACCACACGGCCACCGATGGACTTTAAGTCGCAAGGCGCGCTCGTCGTCGAGCCGGGGTTCGTATCCCACCCAATCCAAACAAATTTGCACTGTCTCAAAAATCAAATTTGCTTCTAAATAAAGATCTATCTTGTGGTTTATCAAATAAGGCGAAAGTCCACGGAGCCAACAGGTCATAAAGTTAACTGGTTTATAGAATGGATATCAGTTCGGTTTTTTTTATAATAAGAAACTTAATGTTAAGTCGAAGAACAAGGTGATAAATGGTCGGAAATTTGAGATGGCATGTCGGAATTAAGCTCTCTCTCCCATTAAATCTGGTCATCATGGGTTAGCATTTATTTTCCGACGGCATGAGCAAATTTCCGACATAAATGTTCACAGGGGGTCGGTTCGCCCCTCCTGCACCCCCGCCAGCTTTAGCTTACCAATTCAAGACGATTTAGGTCTGGACATGTTTCCAATAATATATGATGAAGTTTATTACCGCCACACAGTGGGTGTACACTGGTGTAGAGTTTCTCATATTGTGTGGTCGATCGATAATCCACTGGGCGATTGTATTATTATGGTTATGTCGTACTTGAGTATAAATCGTACCGATATTTACGATAGTACGACAAAGATTACCACATGTGTTTACGTCACCGGTGTAATTGTGGGAACATGTTTCTATTATGAAGGTTCGCTATCCCGAAGGTCCGCTATTCCGAAGGTTCTCTATTCCGAAGGTTTTTGTTATTTTTAGGTTAATTCTATATTCTAAAGTATTGAGACTAATTTGAGAGGGTTCATTTTCACAAAGATTCTTTTTATGGAGTGTGCGCTCACAATCGAACTGATCCTGCGCGCATACCGATACAGATACAGGAGGAAATAACTTAACTTAGAACATTAAATGTGATTTTGTTTTGTTTTCGCGGGTTTTCTTGAGATTTAATGTCATTACGTGGGCCCGTATCGTTGAATTCTTGGCATATAATATGAATGTTGTGGTATAGATGGACCCTCCCGCATTGGGACATGACACAGGTAGAGTTGACTTAAGTGATGTTCTGTGTGGGCTCCAATTTGGAGTTCAATGTTTTAAGGGCCAAATTTAGAATTTTATGGGTCCATACCTTTGAACTCTGGGCATATAATATGAATATTGGGTGGCATGTCTCTATTCCGAAGGTTCACTATCCCGAAGGTCCACTATTCCGAAATTTCTCTGAATGTTCGCTATTCCGAAGGTTCACCAATCCGAAGGTTCTGTGTTCCGAAGGTTTTTGTTATTTTAAGGTTAATTCTATATTCTAAAGTATTGAGAGGGTTCATTATCACGAAGATTCTTTTTATGAAGGAAATAACTTAAAACATTAAATGTGATTTTGTTTTGTTTTCGCGGGTTTTCTTGTATGATCTCGGTGGCGTTACCATTTGTGACTATGGTTTTCTTGGTTTAATTTGATGAAGATAAAAACCAGTGTTAATGGTTTTGCGACCAGCGCTAAAATTATAAAAGGTAGAATGAAATGAATCTCTCAATGATGGGCGGAGTTTTTCATTGGCGGGAATTTTATCAAGCGTCCACGATCATCCCGATAAGCGATAAGCCACTGGAGTGTGCAATGAAAATAGCGGCGGCGTACTCAAATATATTATAGAGGGGCAGGGGATAGTGAAATAGTTAGTGGTTAGTGAGTTTGCATTTAGTAAAACATTCATTAGTATAATTTATGTATTTTATGCCTGTTACAGCAATATGTCCAGTAAAGACCTACATCAATACGTCCTGTGAAGACTGTATCATTCCAGAACATGAAGCAAAAAGACTTGGCATCCCAAACAGTAGATATAGTACTGCCCCCATGCACTATAGCTCAATTCATAAGCACACAAGGACGTTCGGCTCAATTTGAAAGAAGGCCACTTGGCAATTTTTCAATATATTTTCAAGACGACATAAACAATATTGTGCTGTGAGCCAATAATCGTTACTTAAATTTTGTTTAAAGGGTCGGCATACACAGCCAAAATGACCAGTCGATAATTATTTAAGAAATAACTCTTGTTTCGATTAAGGTTATGCAGTTATAACCGAAAAGTTTGAAGATAAATTCTATAACGCGTAGCACAGTTATGGAAAATTTATCTTCAAACGTTTCGGTTATAACTCATAACCTTAAACATGAGAGGACCATCAAAATTAGAAGTTAGAAGTATAACGAGCGTCCAATATTGAGACTATTTCAGACACGTGAAGTTGGAAGAGACAGCTGAAACTCAAAACTTGAACTGATCGGTGATCACGACGCATCGGAAATTCAGCGATTTTGATTGACTTGTCACAACTGATCACGCATCGCATCGAAAAGTTCCATGTATTTTTTTTAGGCACGAGGTATAGGAGTTGTCACTCGGCGTTGGTGTAATTTCTCTAGCGGTTAAAGTAATCAAGAAATTTAAGTTTTCGAGAAATAACCTAACTGGCAAAGTGTGTGGCAGCCAATTGTTTCACAGTATTACGTGGATTGACAGCTTATGATTAAATTATAAAATAATATGCGGAAAATGTAATCTGGAAGTTGAAAATGAAACACATGCCCTTATATATTAATTGCAATGCATATAATACAATACGTCTGGTATATAGGCATGAAGACTGGTGCATTTATATAATTGAACGATAATCAAAAGTTGAGATTCCTGCTTCAAAATAATGACCATGCAGAAACATGTAACATAATCTGCAAGAAGTTCCGGCCATTTTGAAAGAAAGGTCAAGTTCACCTGACATGCTCACGTTATTGTTTTTTGTGTCAATTTTTTTTTACAGATTTGTTAATTACGTTGATATATTTATCATTGTAACATCGGTCTCGTGTGTGCGTTTTATGTCACTAAACTGCTGAAGTTACTGAACTAATATTCGAATTAGTTTGCATACAATCTTTGTGTAAATGTGGCGACATCCGACGAAATGTATGCATGCATAAAATTGGAGTCCGTTGCATACCTCGACATGTCGCCATATGAAGGAAATAACAAAAAAATGTCGCCATATTAAACAAACAGATTGAAGGTATTTACACAAAGATTATTTGCGTACTAATGCGAAGATTATGCAGATTTGCAAGATGGTGTTGCAGAAAGAGAAATTATATGTTCACCTTAAACATATTAATTTCCTAGCTATATGCACAGGAGATTATGTGAAAATGCAAAACATATATATTAGTAAACCTATTAGTGGACACAACCATTAACTTGCAAGTTTGTTCTCTCTAGCAATACAATAACTCTTGCGACGAATTCGTTGCGTAAATCTATCACTGTATATATACGTGAATTTTTGACATCATAAATTCTACAGTTTCCCCGGGAATTGTGAACTCAAAGTTCAAACCCTTTCGTATACACATGAAAACCTGTATATAACATGATCCGGGGTTCAGAAACCGTCAGTTTCCTCGGACAAACCATCATGTGATTGTTGTACTCTACGATAATGAGCGGGTGGATATTCAGGGTCGACCGCTTGGTATAGATATGCTGTATTGACACACTTTCGGGTTAACATATTCTGATCAGAGCTGACGGTCTGGACCAGGCATTGTTTCAGCAAATGGAACGTAGCTATAGGCCACAATACTAGAAACACCTGGTTAGCTGGGGATTTGCGCATGGTTATGGACAATAATAGGATTTACCTAATTTCAAAAATGAATTCCAGACAAATTTTGAGAAAATCCATTTTGAAATATCATGACATTTTGGCAAAACGTGCATGCTGCTGATCCGTAAAATCCTCGGCTGGCCGATTCAAAACTATAAGTCTCCATATGATGTACTACTAGAGATGGACACCAGAATAAATCCACCACTTCCAACCTGGGTAGCACGCCGGTGACCATCATTATAGAACCATTTGAATAATACAAGATCTTTATCTTCGTCTGCGTCAATTACAACGTGAAGTCCATATGCATACAGTAATGCCCTAAATGATCGACTCCTTAACCACACCAGAATTATGGGTAATTTTTCAGGATTTAGTCGGAAATATGACTTGTTGCCATTCATCGGAAAGCTCTCAGTGAGAGCTTTCCGGTGAATGGCAACAAGCCATATTTCTGACTAAATCCTGAAAAATATAGCTTGTTGCCATTCATCGGAAAGCTCTCACATGCAGCATATAGATCGATTGAGTCTGCGTAACGATATTCATGGATTTACTTTTTCCTGGGAAATCAAACAGGCACAATTGTGACCCGCCATATCAAATCCAGTCGTAAGTCGGGACATTTTTACCCTGTGCCAATGCATTCTCTTATATATGCGAGTCGACCATAGGTCGCCTCGCATATATAAGAGAATGCATTGGCCTAAAAAAAAAATTATCATTTTTTTTTAATAAATGTTTCTTACACCTTTTAGGACATAAAATAAAAAACATCCATTACCCTGCAGGGAGCCCCACACATATATAGAAGCATATAGAAGAGTTTCGTCTGCTCATGTTTGTCTGGGGCTCTGTATGGGTGAAATTATAAAATTGTTAAAGAATACAAGAAAAAATTATTAAAATTGTTAGGCCGATGCATTCTCTTATATATGCGAGGCGACCTATGGTCGACTCGCATATACAAGAGAATGCATTGGCACAGGGTAAAAAAATCCCGACTTACGACTGGATTTGATATGGCGGGTCACAATTATTATGATTGCATTGTTCTTGCTGCAGATTGAACCATTCGATATAGACTTATCGACCCTTATTATTTGTCGTACGGAAACTGACGAGGTTTGTCGAAATTTTCAATGGTTACAGTATAATTCAAGTTGGCCGAACATGAATATGCCGTCGCCAACAGGAAAAGCAATGTGACTTGTGTCAATCTTCACGAGCAACACCCTGAAAGATAAGACGACCAACTATTAACAAGAAGACAAGTTCCTTTTGCATTCACGACCAGCTCGTACGCCTGACGACCGGGCGTGGCAACAGGTAGGCCTGGGGTCGGGTTTGGTGTGACGTACTCACACACCACACTCCGGCCCCGCCACCAGATAATGAACAAATGTTGTTTTAAATTCAGAGTCAAACATTTTCCTACTTTTCGAAAAATTTATATTAAAAACAGATTTTAGTCGGAAAATTTGCAACACAATTATAATGGACGGGTTTTCGGTTTGAATTTCCCAATTTCACGAAAGTTTTAGGTACCACATGGAAAATATCAACAAGGGGCTGTATTAATTTAATTTTGTTCTACCACCCCCACCAACTTTGTTTCTCTATTAAATTTTCAATTCTGTATTCTCGTGACACATTTAACACGACACATGCAATATTAAAATTGGTCAAACTGTTCAAAAGTTGGAAATGTTTATTTAATGATATTGATTTATTTTGGCAATTTTCTACGATGAATAATATGCATTGCACTGAGAATATGAACAATATTTTTTTGTTTCTAATTTTTATTTTGCATACTGGTCAGACATTGCTATAGTGATTGTACCATCATTGGATTCTTGCTATTTTAGCCAATAAAAGGTTTTGTCATTGAAGGGACGTTGTATATATACAATAAGAACCATAAGTTGAACAGCATGAGAATTAGTTCATTCAGTTAAAACATCTCGAGTGTCACATGTTCAGTGTTAAGCGACAATGAGGAGGAAGGCTTCTAAAACATAGCGTATGACCCCTCATTGGAAGGAGCTTTTTTTGTAATGAGGGACCATACGTTATGTGTTTGAAGAAAAATCTGAACAAATTAACAAAATGTTTATTGTGATTGTTGTGTGTCGCCGATCCTTAGCTATGGTGTATGTAATGGGTCACACAGCGTGCAAACAATACATGTACATCAAAAACATAGTCATGTTTATGATTTGATTTAAGATGTTTAAGCAATATCATCACTTTGAGGAATGAGGAATACTCACAACCCAAACGTCGGGGTAACTTTTAACACCAGTTTTTCGAATGTCACTGCATGGGTCATCAATGTGTGAACATATTTATAAGACCATTTGTTTTGAGATAACTACTTCTTTGCATGGTTTTGGAAGCATTCAAATCTTACATAATGTTAGCGTTTTAAATAAATTCTGTCCTCATTAGTCATTCGCCAGCCGGCGGTTGAGCGGGTAAGTCGCATTGCTTGCATTGTGTCTTATCGCTGTTCCCGTTGACTGGTTCTGGATCGCTTGTGAGTTGTGTGGCCGTCCTTCGGGACAGCTGTCCGAGAGATCCAGCGTGAGTTGTTTGCTGGATTTGGCAGACGATTGTGGACAGACTTTGTTGTGGATACCCTTAGCTAGACATTACACCAGACTAAGGGAGGCTTCGTGTATCTGTCTGTGGACTACCAGATTGCTCCAACAGTACCCTATGCTGGTGGTAACTCGGAAGCTGGAACCCACCAGCGACCTACCATCTGGTATGGAGATCTCGGCAACCAGAACCAGAAGAAGAAGTGGAGGAAGAAGACCCACTCGAGACGAAGAAGGGACGCGGATAGGAGGGCCAAGTGGAAACATGGGCGAGCTGAGAGACGCCAGCTCCCCCACTTGGCATCCACCGATGACATTACCACCAGACGCCGCCGACACTCCGGATGTTCCTACCGTCGTCATCGAGGCAAGCGGAGACATGGAGGCCGGTGTCACCCAGGAAGTCCCTGCCGCTGACTTCGCGGTGGAGATGGACACTTTGCCACCTCAAAAAAAAAAAGTCGAAAAAGAAAATAAATGTCTAGATCATCTCTTCATCTCATGTTATGTATTTCATCATCATAACTCCAAAAACATTTCCAAGTGGGTTGTAGGAACGGGCGTACTGCATTTTCAAATACTCCCGGGTCCTGTCCCAAACTCCTAATAAATAAATAAATAAAATAATATGTCTTTCCTAACAACTTTTCCACTAACGGAAACATACATTCAGTTAAATTCCAAACGTGTTACAACTTTTCTGCACAAATTGCCAGTTTATAAAATAAGTATGTCGGCAAAATGGAACTGGTATTTGTATACCCGATATATGTATTGTTTTTTGACATGTTGTATTGTGCGAGGCGTTGCCACAAGGCGATCGTCACACAACGAAAATGTATGGAAGATCGAAATTGTTTTTATTTATTCTTTCATTCCGAACATATCTACGACAGCGTAAATCCGCCACTTCCAAAATATACTATCTTGTTTAAACAACTTAGCTATCTTGTTAAAACAACGCAGATATCTTGTTTAAACAACTTAGCTATTCTGTTAAACAACTGATATATAGTGGATAGGATTAACCACATCTTCCCGTCAACACAATGCATGGAAGATAATACGCACATGGAAAAATGAAGGCTGAAATGTAATTTAGAAGATTATATCGTATTGGGATGGGTGGCATTGTGTCCAATTCGACATGTAATCAGATTTTGCACATATCCTGCATATGTGTAAGATGACGATATACGATATACTGATTATACATGTATAGTATTACGTCACCTCCATGGGCAGCCAAATTAACATATACTCAAATATTTGGAGATATCTCTAAATATTTGAAGATATCTCTAATTATTTGGAGATATCTCTAAATATTTGGAGATATCTTCAAATATTTGAGTATATGTTAATTTGGCTGCCCATACTCTTCCCATATGGTAGTATATGTACTCCAGTTGAAAGTGAAATTTTCCCATGGGCCGTAAACAGTCCATGTAGTATTGGGTTCCCTTTGATTTCATTAACTTGATAAAGTTCACATTAAGCTAGTGGGGGAATAATGAAAGTGTCAATAACACTGTAGCTCAACTTGGAAATGGGATCATGTCATATATTACATACCATAGAGCGATAGGGAACACAGATAGTTAGTAGAATGCTAAATTCTCCAGGTTGGCATAGCGCCTGAGTACTAACTTAATACATGTCACGTACCCGAACAAGTCCATAATTTATCTTTAACCAATCAAAGGACGTCTGCACAACTCGCACCTAATTGTCTGTTGTTGAATTGTCGAATGTTGGTTCGTTTATTTCTTGGTAAGACAACACAAGCGTTGTGTCTTTGGCATTGAGTGCCAAAGAACAAAATAACGTAGGGTCTGTATCGTCTATAAATAACAGGCCACCAAATGCAATAAAACAGTAATGAGAATGAACACTAATGGATCCATTGTCTGACATAAGGCTGAATGTAGTTGAGGGTAGTGGTATATTGTCAAGTAACAATGGTGGCATTAAAGAAGCACATACACAGTATGTGAAGGTATGAACATGCAATCAATCATTGACATAAACATACATTGAGATGTGTGATAAAATTTGAATGAAGTTGCTTTGGCAGAACTAGATATAACTGACGTGCAATGTTTATGTGAAGTTTTGCAGGCAAATTACAATGCTGCCTGATGAATGAAAAATTCGTAGAAGACATGTTTGGTACACATAATGCAGATACCTGTAATTTGAAAATACCAGGCTTTCATGCCGTTTTAAAAAATCGAAAATCTCTTTCAAATGTAAAAAATATGATAGCATCTGCATCTTATACCGGGAGTATTTAGCCTCTGAAATTGAGATTATAGAAAGCCAAGCTGAGGCCGCAATATGACTACAATTTCGAATTGTATGAGGACTAAAAAAAGGACGTTTGTTTCCGCTAACCCGACAGACCCTATTTTAAACACCCGACCCTAAACTTTTTATTGCCATTGCAAAAAACAAAAAAAACAAAACAAAATATTTTAAATTGTTTTTTTTTTCTTTCAATTTAGGTCCCAATTCATATTATAACAAGATGCAAAACATTTATATATATTGACATAAGAAATTTAAGTTTACAAAAAGATTCAAGTTTAACAGTTGGAATCATACTGTAAAGTATGTTTGGCTTTATCTAGCTTTCATCTGTGAAAACTTCAAATAGTTTCAGTTCAGGTTTGTGTTGCCTGGGGAAATTATTCACTAAAATCTATACATGCAAAGGGGCAAGAAACTATTTTGCGCATTTATTGATTTTAAACAGACCTTCGATACAGTATGGCGCGCCGGTCTTTGGCAGAAATTAATGACCTCAGGAATCATGCAATGTTCGATGTTTCCAATTTATAAGAAATTTGTATAATGGTGTAAAATCAGCTATTAAAATCGGAAACGAGTTATCACACATATGCATAAACACAGCTGGAGTTTTACAGGGAGAAATCTCTTATCTTATTTTATTTTCCCTGCACCTGAACGAACTACATGACTTCCTGATGTCTAGTAAAGTTGATTACCTTAAATTACCACAGGCGTATATATATACTAGACGAAGTTGCTAGTTATACTTGAAAATACTAATGATGTTTTACGCGGATGACACGGTTATCTTTGCAGAATCGGCCAAAGAGATGAACAAGACTTTGGACGAGTTTTCTGAATATTTTGACATTTGGAAACTCAAGGTCAATATTAAAAAATAATTGTCAGTCTTTGGCGGCGAAAGAAAGCCAAGATATCGCATACAACTAAATGGGGAAATGTTGAAAATCGCGAATTAATATACTTACCTTCGTGTCATATTCGACAGATCTAACAACTTTCACAAAACAAAAAAGTCTTTAGTTAATAAAGCTACGAGAGCGATGTACTCACTAATTTTTAAGGCGCGCGCAATGGATATTCCAATCAACATCCAAATAGACTAATTCGCGAAGACAATAAAACCCATACTATTATGCGGATGCGAAATATGTGTGTATACGCACATTGGAGATCTTGAAAATTTACAGTTGATTTTTTTTTAAACTTAAGCCGAGCACACCGAGTGTTATGGTTTTCGGAGAAACTGGAGTTTATCCTCTAAGAGTCGACGTTAATGTCCGAATAACTACATATTGGGCGAAAATGGTCTCGTCTGGTCACAACAAATTTAATTATCAATTGTACTATGCGGGGAATCTCTCAAATAAGAATATGTCCCACATAACATGTACATAATATTCTCACTACATGTGGTATGAACTATGAATGGTTGAATCAGTTTATTAAGGTGGTCGACCACAATAGTTAAAGGAAATGATAACAATTTCCCTAAAACAAAAAACAATTCCATTAAAGGTACTCAATCCGATTCGACGGTCCCCATATCATCAGATTCCAACAACAACATTTTTTTAAATGCCGCTTCAGTTATCAGAATCGGTTAATTGCCCAAAAATAATGCTAACTACAGTCAACTATAGTATAAAATTGCCCAAAACCTGTTATTTATCAACGTTTTGTTCAACGAAATTTTGCCGGTTTGTCAAATATCTGACACAAAAAAGCCACTGGATTTTAGAGTTATCGATCTTCATCAGCTATCTGGTCAGATAAGTTCTTCTCGTCGAAAGTTTACTGGGCCACGTAAAATTAAATTAATAGATTTCAAACATCGAAATCTGATCACTCCTAGCTTTGATTGGTGGGTTCCTCGACTCGAATCAAATATTTTTACCCCCGAAGCCAAGGAAATAGTAATTTGCGAGCGTTAATTCGGATTGAGTACCTTTAACAATGGAAACGAGATATTGACACAATGAACAAATGTCGCACTTATAGATTATTCAAAACTGAGTTTAGTCAAAAATAACTTTCGCAATTGAAATTTAATATTATATGGACCTTAATACGATTCCGATGTTCGAATCACCATTTGCCAATTGAAACGCCCCGGATACGAATTGTATCGGGTCGCCGAGCCCGCGCGACGCCAGCTTCGCGCATGCGCAGACGAGATCTCGGAAACGGGTGGAGCTATCGACTTGAAATTTGGTTTATGAGAACCAAATAGACGTATGAAACATGTTTTTCCATATATGTGGTAACGGCGCAAGAGGAGACGAATATCACTTCTTATTCGAATGTGGCGCCCTCAACTCTCAGGAGGAGATTTATACCATCGTTGGCATTGACTCTTTGCAACTTGCACACGTTATCAACCCTCCTCCAATCGTCTAATAATATTGTCTTGCATAAACTTGTGAATACATAAGACATGGCGAGGAACGTGAGATCACCGCCCCTCTCTGTCACCCCCTCCTTGAACTAAACTGAATATTGTACATGATACCTGCAGCTAATATTCCAAATTCAACCATGCATATGCTTGACTGTACACAATATATCGCACCATTGTGAAAATTGCATAATGCGTTTATGATTTTTATGTCACAGGTGTGATTCTGAATAAAACTATTGATGATACGATATATAACTCAAGTGTTTTTGTCGGATCGTGCTCATATTTCATGTGCAGCTTTATGATAACACCCCTCACTTATATAGTTTTTGGTATCGATTGGTTGGTCTGTTTAGAAAAGTATTAACCCTTCACACGCTTATATCCGATGCATTCAGTCAAATAGTTTTCTTCTGATCTGTCTCATATTTCTTACCTAGGTTTTTCTTTACATTCTCTTCATCTGTATGGATTTTGGTATTGATTAATTAACCCTTATACTCTTGAACTGAACACTCTATAAATCCAGCCAATACGCCAGGGATTATATAGAAAACTATATGTAATCGGGGTTCACGATTAGATGGCTAGTGTCATCTGATCGCGAGCACAGGTGGCACGTGATGTTCGATTGAATATCAGAATGTTGGATATCATATAATCCCATATCCCATAATAATATGTCAAATATAGCGAATTATCGAAATACGAAATACAACGAAAAAGCGAAATAGGAAAATACAGCGAAATAGAGCGAAAAAGCGAAATATGAAAATACAGCGAAATAGCGAAATATAGAGCGAAATATAGAAATAGGAAATTATTTTTATAAACGAAATAACGGAGATATTTGAAGAAGTTTTTTTGACGAAATAACGGACGAAATAACGGAGATATTTGAAGAAGTTTTTTTGACGAAATAACGGACATATTTGAAAAAGTTTTTTAAAGAGCGTAACCCAAACCTCCCCCAAGCCCACCCACCAATAGAAGAATTTGATTCAAGTTATATTTCACCAGAGTTGATCTATTGTGGTGTTGCAATTTCTCATACAAATCGCCGTTATTTCGTCAAAGTACATTCTTTAGTGTATATTCAGACGACCACGATACAATCGTAAGTGGAAAGATTTCCGTGGTAGGAAATAACCGGTAGCTGGACTACGCATGCGCACTTCAAAATCGTAGGTCATAAACTAATATCAGACACTGTTTGATTTTAGATGCGAAATCGTGGCGTATCCTTGGATACCTCCACTTGCGACGTAGTCGCAGCCGTGTGTACGTAAAAATCGTAGCTGGAAATGATCGTAGGGTAGTCAATCACATGCTTTAGGAACAATTAACCTACGATATCATAACGTACCTCGACATCGCAATCGTGTGAAAACACTATCCACGATCTCGTCGGGCCCGATTCCTCCACTTACGATTGTATCGTGGTAGTCTGAAGGTACACTTATACCCTTCAGATTAAATATGATATTCAATCGAAACCACGCATGCCTCCCGTGGTCGCGATTATATGCCAATAGCCATCTAATCGTGAACCCCGATTGTCGGACTATCTTTTGGTAGTCAAACGTGTGCGTATTAGGTGATAAATCACAGATTTAATCGTTTATGCCATTAGGTGTGATGTCCTGTTTTTGAAAATATGAAGATTTTATTGCAATAGTTGCATGTAATATACTGATATCAATTAATTGATATATTAACATACAATATCAAGTGTTGAGAGTACATTTAGTATACTCCAAAGCCAATTTAGAAGCTATAAGATGCACAACTCTATTTGAAATTAATGCATTCTACACTAATGAAATCAATTAATGCGTAATGACATACAGAGTTCTGCTATTCTGGCCAGTGGCTAGATGGAAGCAAATATAAATATTGCTGATGTGCAATTGCTTATCTTATATGTCAAAATGTGATTAATGAGATGGCACTCTTGATTCTCATATTCTCTTGAAATGTCATTACTAGGATTCTAATGACAGACACTCACATATATAAGTGTCTTGTATATTTCCCTTGATCTGCTTATAAAATAATTAACCTTTCCCAAGGATTACATAGACACATACTATACATGGGCTCTTCCTCATATCTCTTATCTAGGTATATCTTTGTGCACGATTGTACAGATTTTGGTATTGATTGAATAATTGATTTTTAAAATGATATTAACCCTTCAGAGCCACTCCATAGAAACATGCTATTAAATTAAAATAATGGCTGATAGCCAATATGAATTAGCTATGCAATGGTTAACAGGCAACTAAATATACAGGACTATTGTTTGAATTATGCAGAAAAAATATTATATTAACCCCTTGTTGAATCGGGTCCATTAGTTAATGAACACTCAATAAGACACCTATTGAATTTTCGTATAGATTCCGAAGACACATTCATATGGGAGGCCAAATTCACATTTAATAATGAATTGCGCTTAAGCGCAATTGATTGCGCTTAAGCGCAATTGATTGCGCTTAAGCGCAAATAATTGCGCTTAAGTGCAAATACCACATATTGTGCTTAAGCGCAAATAGGCCATTTACACTTAAGCGTGATTAATTACGCTTAAGCGCAATTAATTGCGCTTAAGCGTAATTGTGACTACTATCTAACCTACCCATAAACTATTAGCATGACCTGGTGTATCACCTAGCAACACAACATGGATCAACATGAGCATTGGGCTAATTTTGACCTGTACTCAACAGTCAAACTGTGAGTATGTGTTCAACAAGGAGAATCCCTAATTACATATTATCAGCATCCCTCTATCCAAAGAATTGATGTCGCCTTCCCGGAACTCTAGTAATGTTTTGTATGATGTTTTTAATGTATTTTTGCACAGATTTTAGCCTTTACTATGGTAATATCCTATACATGCATGCGGTGTCACTGCATGAGGGCTTTCTTACCTCATACAGTAATGCTCTATTTAATCGACTTCTTAACCACAGCAGAATTATGGGTAACTTTTCAGGATTTAGTCAAAAATATGGCTTGTTGCCATTCATCGAAAAGCTCTCGACAGCTTTCCGATGAATGGCAACAAGCCATATTTCCGACTAAATCCTGAAAAGTTATCCATAATTCTGCTGTGGTTAAGGAGTCGATTAATTAGAGCATTACTGTATGGTTTACTTATTGACTTAAATCAGGGGGAAAAAACCCTATTTTCATATTATCAGCATCCCTGTCCAAAAAATGGTGTGTAATTACTGGAGCTTTGGTGTCTCAGTCCTGAAGCTCTAGTTTTTCTTATTAAATCAGCAGCTCTTGCACAAATCTATAGTATTTCCATGATCATATAGTGTGAATGTGGTGTCGCCGAGGGCTTGCTTCCCTTATATTGTGTGCCTGTATACTCGAAAATTGAAGAAAATCAATGTCGCCCCGACTAATACAGAAAGTAATGCTATTGCAAGTAGCCCCAACTAATATATACCGAAGATAATATAATGCTATCACGAATCGCTCCAACTAAAACAGAAGGTGATACTATTGCGAGTCAGCCATTTTGATAAAGAAGTTGGGCTAGCTCCCTACCCATCCAAACCAATGAAACCAAGAAGTGACATGTCAATATGAGTTAATGCTAAGTTATGGAGAAACCTATTTATTCACCAGGGGTGTTTTGTTACATATAACCATGAATTGCGCTTAAGCGCAATTGATTGCGCTTAAGCACAATTAATTATTAAATGTGAATTTGGCCTCCCATACATTCACATGTTTAAAATTTTAGGCCCCAGCAGGGCTAACAAGATCTGATCTTTTTAATCTTGAGATCCGATATCCGACTGCTAAATGACACATTTTTAAAGTGTGTTTTTAAGGAGCGTTTTTTTCTTTCGAAGAAGTGATTTTAAAGATACGTAAGGTGGAATATTACGTGCACGGGATTAACACAGTTTGGAAGTCCATATCCGCTAGCGGAGATCTCAGGGATACATGTATTTCTAACCCGCTATGGTATGTTATCCATAATATCGAATACACACACGTGTATACGTTACCCAACACGAGAAGGGGATACTACAACCATGGATTCAATGAAAAAAATCTATATAATTTATAGCAACTATATAGGTATAACATCATATATGTCAACAAATAAATAAAACAAGTTATTTGCAAACTCATGTACATACTTAACATTTCATTGTGAAGTCATGGTAAACGAAGATCTCCAATGATGACAATAACATATAAATGAGTAATCGGCGATTAAAGCGACACATTTACTCTTCAAATTAAACCTATATATAGTGGTTGCTTGTTTTTCCCACGTTTCATGGAGCAATATAGGCCGACAATGCACTAATTTTATATACACTGACAATAAATATGCTCCAGAAAGGCATATTGAAGCGAATTATATTATCACCTTAGAGAGAAAGAAAAAAGATCCAGTTTTCTACAGCATGTAACAACAGCGTGTAACAATAAAGGGATCGCTTTTAGTCCCCCCCCCCCTCATATTGGAAACATACCGGGCGGTTTGTAGGAAAATGCAAGCAGTTAATAAGTTCCGATCACGTGATCACGTTGGTAAGTATTCTCAGATAATAGAGATATTCAGATTTATAGCACTTCTAACTTCGCCCGTCCATGATAACAGACTATAATTGTCTGAGCCAGAGGCGGGAAAGTATTATCCAGTAGTCAGCTTGCTATGTTCTATTTCCAAACGAAGTTCGTGCAACATAACACAGCGATTTAGTTTGTTGTCATTGAGACACGAAACGACGTCATCCATAAGGTCGCTACTTGTGCGTAACATTCACACTCGGTGTTGTGCAGAGTTTATCAACAGACTATGATTGATGTTCGCATGTAACGATCTCCATCCACGCCATGACGAATAGTATAATCTGATATTTCTTGGCGGGTGAAGTTTGAAGTGTTCAATCTAACCCTCTCTCTATATTGTGTGTATTTGTATATCGACCACCACAACGTGACCAAGGCGATTAGTTACTAGGTTTAATTTTATGTTTGAACAGTATGTGTCCCTTTAAGAAATAATTAATCTAATCTTTATATCGAAAAAACATCGACAAGTCAACAAACTTACAAGAACAAATAGTTACCTGTACTTACCGGGATTACTATGGACGGAATAAGATAATAGTTACATGTACATACCGGTATTACTATGGGCGGAATATTCATAAGATAATAGTAGAAAATAAGGCTGTTATCTGGGAGCTTTCGGATGTTTAACAAGTATTCTACAATTTTAAGGTGGACACCTCCCCCCCCCCCCCCACCCCCAACGGAGACCCTCTACCACGTCCCTGTCCATTGAGTCGGGTAGTTCATCGAGTATTGCGTTTTCATTATTCATTTAATATTGTCGAATCTTCTTCGGAGTAAGAATTAGTTATCCTGCGTAAATATATACATTTCACAATAACAATTAAAATACAAATCCAAAAAGAGAGTCAGTTTGGAACACGTTTACACACTGGATCAATTTACAGAAAATTCGTCGCGGAGGCCTGTAGTGCCCTTCAATATGAGTGATGAACTGCGTATCAAATGCATGTTCGCAATTTACTGAGTGAACATTGTGATTTCTGTAATTCCACTGCGATTTTGCATCTGACATAATCAATTTTGCCATTGTTCGTCAATCGCCATCAAATATCTCAGATATATATTTAAGATTCAAAAGTGCAATAAATTGTTGCATTTCGTTGTGAAAGTCATATATAGCATAATCTAAAAAATATAATTAGGTACATATATATACTCATGCTGCAATTCCTAAGTTTATTTTTAAAACTCTTCTGAAAATACTCTCTTGCGACGAATTGATTGAAATTTTGGTATGTAAATTTACCAGTGTGTTAACGAATAGCCTTATAATCTTAGTGTATAAATTATATATGAAGGAATGTTGAGGGAGCAGGCAGAGGGTGTAAGGTTATCACAGTTTGAGCTTTGGTAAAAACGGCATAAATAGTCTATACATTGTTGTCAGATTTTAGAGTGTTAAACATTGTGTATCTCCTCCCAGCAAGTTGTATATACTTTGGGTTTTACTTTATGTCGAGTAGATACATGTGTCCTGGGTTCAAACAGTACACAAATGTTTGTGTATGCTTTGTTTATTTATTTAATGGTCATTTCTTAATGTGTTTATAAGCATCGGAATGTGGATAAGAGCGGGGGGGGGGGGGGCATGCTTATACTGCAGACTTCGTATAACTATGTTTTTGAGATGTATGATCACTTTTTGAAATCACATTTACCACCTTTTGAAAGAAATATGTTTGTGTAACCTTTGTTATTTAGTTAATGGCCAGATAAATATACACAGATAATATATGCAAATCTTTAATTTTATCTGTATTGTATTTACAAAAAGCTGTTTGTGGTTTTGAAATCGGGTTTGTTTTTATAAAACTTAAAGATGCATGGTCCGAATTAACGCTCGCAAATTACTATTTCTTTGGCTTCGAGGGTAAAAAATAGTTGATTCGAGTCGAGGAATCCACCCATCAAAGCTCAGAGTGATCATATATCGATTTTTGAAATCTATTGTATTTCACCACCGATAATTGTAGGTGGCCCAGTAAAAAGTCGACGAGAAGATTGTCTCGGACCAAATTGCGATGAAGATGGATAACTCTAAAATATAGTTGACTACAGTTAACATTAGTTTTGGGCAATTAATCGCTTATGAAAAGTGAAGCGGCATTTCCAAAAATGTTGTTGTTGTTGTTGTTGTTGGAATCTGATGATATGGGGACCATCCAATCGGATTGAGTACCTTTAAGTTGTTGTAATTGTGGCCCGGAAGAGATACACTGTCTTTAAATCCAATTTATGAATTATTTGTCCTCGTCATCACCTGCATACCACCAACCCCTCGAATAGTGAATGGATTCTCCCATTTATTTATAAATAACATACGTTTGATTGATCCAATTTTCGATTGCAGGGATGATACGATAATATAAGCAGCTAGCAGGCAGATAAACACTCTTACAAATTAATTCATAGGAAAGGTTGACATAATTATTTACATTGCTACAAATGAATCAATGGGAATCATGTAAATATTCATCAACAAGTATTTAATTATCAAGTGGTTAACTGTGGTTTAGGGCCCGTCTGCGGGTACGTCTGTATGTTTGTTCACCTCGCATCATCTACATATGTTATCTATAGCGTGTATATAGGTATGCCGAATTAGAATATATATACATGTGAATAGACTATATCGTTTCTTAGACCATGGATAGAGTTGATTATATGTACAAATGTAGGGCAACATATCACAGGTAAAAAATAAATACCTGGCTGCAACATCATATATACAAAAATATATATTAATTAGTATCACATCAGCAGCTGCTTGGAGATCGAAAGTATACATGTTGTATGAAAGACTACACCTCTCATATATTATCAGAGTAGTCAACATAGAAAACGGCACATCTTAAAACGATGCCAAACTTAAAGATGTGTGAAGGTTTTTGATTTTCAGTTACAAATCCAACACACAAAATCTTATTCAACATCTTTACTGGAGCTTCCTGACTTTTTGCGAAAACCCCGTGCCAATGAATGTTGTTATATATATGCGAGTTTCCCATAGGAAGCCTCGCATATAGAATGCATAATGCATAGTTAACTTGACCTTTGTAAATCAGTGCATTTTCTTATATATGCGAGGCTACCTATGGGAGCACAGGATCTTTAATTCTGAACCAGCACAACTCCCGTCATGAAAGGTTTAACAAATAAATTATTTATGTCACTCTGAGTTCGAAACAATATGACATAATTTTATATAAATTCAATATCAAACAAGATAGTGTCTATCAGGTGACACTTGTGTGACAAATGTGTTATTTCCACAGTTGTTGAAAATATCCGCCAAGGAAAACACATAGCGTACCATTACTTTAATTCTAATAATATATTATTATTATATATTAAAGGTTAGAAAATATCAAATAGAAGAATTAATATGAGTCAAGAATGAGAATTAAATAAACTCATGCACACTGAGAACCACATATAACAACCTGATAATTATAACGAAAATGAGTAAACAGATTAACCGTTTACTCATTTTCATTATACCGTCTTGATAAATTTACATCGTTCATAGAGTGCATTGGTGCATTTTGAACTCATTTCTAACTCAAATTCATTCATTTGTTGCATATTTTCTACATATGTTATTCGAGTTTATACAATGGCTGGATTTAAGTACAGTCTCCCTTTAAATTGATGGTATGTGTATTTATCGGTGGATTTTGATAATAATTTCCAACAATTGTGGTTATTTCATACAGTTGTGGTTATTTCATACACTAGAATCCAAATAAAAAGCAAGACAGGCTTCGTATAAATTATCCCGGAATCATGCATGTATCTTTAAAAGCACTTAAAGCAGATATGTCATTCATTTAGTGTACATGTATGAATATAAAAAAGAAACAGACTTATATGATGCTCAAGGGTTACAACACCGTGAGTCGGCGAATCGACGAAAGGTGATTTTATATATACAATGGATTCGGACAAACGTATCACAGTAGCGATGGCATAGTAGTTGTGACAATTTATTATGTTCGAGTTTGGTGACATAATTAATATGTCATAGCTAACCATGTCGCCCGCTGCATATTCGCAAAATGAGTCTTCCAAAGTTCGTTATAATCAACCTTTTCCTTTTTTTATTGGTCCTTGTATAGTTCGCGATGTTTATTCCAGATACTTTCTCGCAACAGTTCCGACACAGCTTCATCGGCCCACATGATAATGTTAGCGGGATTATGCTTAGAACTAAACATCGCAAAATAAAAAAGGCAATTGGGGAAGTGTCTTAAAATATGCATGAAATTAATATAAGTAGATGAATTTACATGCATTGAGATCATATCAATAAAACGTACTACGTGCATGATGCGTGAGTGAATAAAGGATTGCCATGGTCAAACACAATTCTGGACGATCGATCGTGCAATTATAAATATCGTAGAGAATACAATGCAACAAAACGTAATGAGTAGAGATCAACCTTGGTGAAAAGCAATGGGTTGATTGGTCAAGTAGCCATAGCAACTGTGGTACGTGTGTCCGCAGCCAATAATTCGAAACGCCACGGGGCTGATGAACTTGAACATTCGTCCTTGTTATGATCATCATATGGTTCATATATGAAAAACAACATATGCTGTATTTCATGGCACTAATTTGAGTATCGCACTAAAATGACATCGCATATATTGAAACAAGAAACTCCCTTGCAATAATGACAATCCGTGAAATCCAAGTGATGAGTTATATATATGCCGAATTTTAAGCACAATTTCTTTGTAACAGAATCGTGGCATGCGCCCTTGTTCCAGCTTTACGGTAAATCCGTACGGTTGATGATATAGCTTCAATTATGGGAGATTAAGCTTCTGAAAAAATTGCCATTGCCATCAACGTGTAACTTAGTCAAGTGTGCGCAATATTAACCCTTTCTATACTAAATGGATTGCCCCATCAGTTATAAAAGTATGTTTATTGGAATTGCCTATTATCCATTTGGAGGGGTGTTCAGAAAAACAGACATACAAAAGATAATATAAGTGCAGAAGGATTCATATTCATTGGTGGGAAATTTTTAGATAACAAGTTTCGACAATCGTTTGTTGAACTTATTATATGAACATTTCAGAAGGGAACTAATCGTCAATTAAAATGGGTATTTAGTATATAAAATGTTAAAGAATACAGTAATGCCCTAAATAATCGACTCCTTAACCACAGCATAATTATGGGTAACATTTAAGGATTTAGTCGGAAATATGGCTTGTTGCCATTCATCGGAAAGCTCTCGTGAGAGCTTTCCGATGAATGGCAACAAGCCATATTTCCGACTGAATCCTGAAAAGTTACCCATAATTATGCTGTGGTTATGGAGTCGATTATTGAGGGCATTACAATTTTTTTTCACAGAACTCGATTGCTGTTATAAATACTGTAGATCCTGATTGGATCGAATGTGTACGATCATCGTTCCGGGTTTCTCAGAATCTTTTTCTTTCTTTCGGCCGAAAACTTTACACTCTATCTCTTCTCCCTCGTCGTAACCGTTTTTGTCTATCCTAGCCTCACACATGAAGTCGTCAACTAATTTGTTGTGATTCCATATCTGAAAATAATGTATGAATATATATCAGATGGGCATATATATCATGTACATGTATGAGGCATTGGTTCATGTAGTCAGTCTCTTTGAAAAGCAGACGACAATCTTATCAAATTTGCGTCTCTTCATCGCTCATATAGATTTCTTTTCTGTAACAGATCATTGCAAGGCGGAATCCTATCAATAAAAAGCCGACAACAATTACAAACACTGCTTCGTGATTGGTTATATTTAAATTGCGAGATCGGATGTCAATGACGTGTTGACAATTTTCCCACGCATTGCGGAACATAACAAATTTTATAATATACAAAATATAGGCAACATATTCATAATTCATCAATACTCATCGCAATCTAGTAGACCAGGCTATGGTCTTACAATCTCGTCCAAATACGGATACGATAGGCGAGAATCGCATGCGTTTTGATATGTCGATGCCGTCTGGAGAGTTTTATGAGCCATCAGGCCCCCGCGGCATCAGATATCGCCTCGATATCAATTTTGTGTTTCCTAACAGGTCCAAATACGGATACGATAGGCGAGAATCGCATGCGTTTTGATATGTCGATGCCGTCTGGAGAGTTTTATGAGCCATCAGGCCCCCGCGGCATCAGATATCGCCTCGATATCAATTTTGTGTTTCCTAACAGGTCCAAATACGGATACGATAGGCGAGAATCGCATGCGTTTTGATATGTCGATGCCGTCTGGAGAGTTTTATGAGCCATCAGGCCCCCGCGGCATCAGATATCGCCTCGATATCAATTTTGTGTTTCCTAACAGGTCCAAATACGGATACGATAGGCGAGAATCGCATGCGTTTTGATATGTCGATGCCGTCTGGAGAGTTTTATGAGCCATCAGGCCCCCGCGGCATCAGATATCGCCTCGATATCAATTTTGTGTTTCCTAACAGGTCCAAATACGGATACGATAGGCGAGAATCGCATGCGTTTTGATATGTCGATGCCGTCTGGAGAGTTTTATGAGCCATCAGGCCCCCGCGGCATCAGATATCGCCTCGATATCAATTTTGTGTTTCCTAACAGGTCTTAGACAGTGCCGTCCGCCTCCTAAAAGTGATTTTTCCTATAGTGTTTTTGAAACGTGTCTCTTTGTGGTGTCATTCTTTTGGTATGATTTTTTACTAAATAACGGGTATGTTAGAGTTACATTTCTTTGAATTTTACAATCGAAACATATTCGCATGCGATGCTGAGTCACGCGGGACACGGCAAACTAAATCGCGCGCAAATTGGCTTGCGATTTTTCAGCATCCCACCCCATTTGGCATGCGATAGCGTTTGTACTAGGTGCAGGCAGTAGACATCATTTTCGAGTTTTTATATAATTATCAGTCAACGCTATTTATAACTGATTACTATTTCGCATCCTGTTGTTTTTATAAATACTACTAAATGTTACGTTTATCAAAAACGTTTACAACACCAGGCGTTATGCCTCCCAGAATGCAACATAATTCAAACTAAAAATGTATTTTCAATGGAATAGGAATATATCTGTATCTTAAGACATAGAGTTATTCCCCTTCCATTGAAAATAATGAAACTTGAGCAGAGAACTCCAAGTCAGTATTTCTCAACACAAACAACACGTTCACAGTTTATTTCACCGGATAAGTTGATAATACAATGTTTTGGAGCTTCCTCTTTCAAATTGTATAGAATATGGCATATATTTTATATACAACTATCTGGGGGTTCGAAAATTAAGTGGGCCTTTAAAGGTACTGAATCCGATCAGAGGGTCCCCATATCATCAAGATACAACAATTAGTTATCAGAATCGATTAATTGAAACAAAATAATGATAACCACTATCACCTATGTTATAAAATTTCCCAAAACGTGTTATTTATCAACATTTTGTTCAACGAAATATCGCCGTATTATCACTTGAGTATTCACGAAATTTGCCCGTATTACCACTTGTTTTTAGAGTTGTCCATCTTCATCCGCTATTTTGACCGAGACCATCCATTTGATGGCGTGTTTCTGGGCCACAAACAATTGAAATAACAAAGTTCAAAAACCCATATCTGATCACTCTGAGCGTTGATGGGTAGGTTCCGCGACTCAAATCAAATATTTTTTAGTAATTTAGGAGTGTTTAATCGGATTGAGTACATTTAATAATCTATTTCAAAATGTGGGTGATCCCAGCTCGAGATTGTATGATTTGTATGAGCCGATATGATATCGCAATAAATATTAACCCGAGAGAACACGATCTACACTACACTATCGTGAGTTATGTCCCCCCGTTAAAGGCCCACTTAATTTTCGAACCCCCATATTATATACCATTTGAAAGAGGAAGCTCCAAAACATTGTATTATCAACTTATCCGGTGTAATAAACTGTAGACATGTTGTTTTTGTTGAGTTGCCAACGCGTTTTGTCATCATGATTGAAGTAAAAATCAGTATATTTTCAATGCAGGGGGAATAACTCTATATATTAAAGATAGAGTTCTTCCCCTTTCATTGAAAAAGTTTGAATTTTGTTGCATTCTGGGTGCCAGAGGGGGGGGGGGGGAGTCTTCAGCAGTTTTCTATTTCTCTGTGGGCATCTTCTGAGACACAGATGTTTCAAATAGTGATGAATTATAGTATTTTAATCATATTTTATGGCATAGATTGTTATTAAAACTGTATATCAAGTCACTATACAAATATAATCGGAGACTCGAAAATTAAGCGGGCCTTTAATTATCTTCCTATTTTACATACCTCCTGCAACCATACAATTCGTGCATCGCCACCTTAAATGTAAAATAGAGTTATCCGCCTTACATCGACGTCACTTACCTCAACCGTGATGGGTTCAGAAGGTTTTCGTCGGTAAAATGTTCCCTTCAAGTTCCAAATTGGCTCGTTCGTGTTGTTCGCTGGGAAAGACTTAACCTTATCGTGCTCGCATCGGATGATGGCGAACGGGTCGAGGGCTGTGAAGAAATTAAAATGCCATATTTATATAACCTGTGTTTTTCTCAATGCCAATTTTCCATTGTGTGGGGGGGGGGGTAGTTATGAATAATTATGCACATAACGACACGCGTGTTAAAGACATATTATAGAAAACTTAATCAGATTTCGCGAAGCGAAATCTGAAAGTTTTCATGACGGTAACGCGCATGAGATCCGTATACCTATGAAGCTGTATTATTGTGTTCTATATATAGTTCACGTTACCTGAGAATAGTATCAGAGCACGCGCTTAACGTAACGTAAAGTGGCGCTCTCTTAAATGAAAGGCGCAATAAAAACGATTTTCCTATTGGTCAGATTGTCTATCTTAACCAATCAGATTTGACGTTGCATAGACATGGTTGTTGCTAAGCCTTGTAGTTCAAATACAGAACTCACCACCTCGGCGTTAGTATTTCCACAAATTACCTACGGTATTATCACACAACAAAAGGTTGAGATGAACACTATATACATAGAAGGTGAGTGATCTAAATAAAAAATTGTACTTCATATATTGTTTCGGACCGAAAAATGTCACCAAAACACTTCTTTTACTGTGATTTGAGACTTCCGTTGTTTGAGTCTGACTTGGTCAAGTTTGTGTTTGAAACTGACATTTTCAAACTCTGAGTCTTTGTTATTGCCGTTCATGTTTCAATGAATGATTAACTGAAAGTTAACTTGGCAAGATAACTAGATCATAGGTGCCATCAACTGAATGAATTTAATCGCAAAAATGCGTCTAATTTATCAATTCTCAGCAGTCTCTGTTCCAACTCCAAAGCTTAACAATAGTTGTCATTAGCGAAGACCGGGAAAAAAAATCAAAACACATTTCCGGTTATTCCAACAAGGTGAAGGACAAGGTCGGGACAATTCTCAAAACAAAAATTAAAATCCTTGAAATTGAAATGAAATTAGGCTTCATCTTGGACGTGAGGAATTATTCTGACTTCGTCTTTTCAACGTGGATTTAGTGGGCGTTAGTTCAAAATTATCTGATTCTAATTAATGGCCAGATTTCCGGTGAATACCGTGAATCGTGATCACATTTAGACCCGATGGCACTAGAAATGTATTTCATCATTTCTAGTGCCGCACGGCTTCCTATACCCTGTGTACAACTATCTATTTCACAACATTTTTCATCTAAACAATGAATGCTAGCCTTATTACCTCACCATATATTTTCTGTCGGTACTCCCCGCCACAAGTTGACGCCAAAAGTTCCCACAATCGGCGCACCTAAATGCTTCTATCAGACATTTGTCATTTGTCAACATCACAAAACACGACTTCCATCTGCCATGTTGTTGATTTGATGACCTTCACACGATCATGTGACGATGCGGGGAAGTCTGAACAAAACAAGGTCAAACTACTGGATAACCTGATACAATCATTACTCATTTATAGCCGAAGTGTGATATCGCTGAACAGATGATAGGTTGAGAATAGAATAATCCCGACCGCTTATACTGTATACCCAATGTTACATTTACATTGAATCTTGATTACATCGGTGAATATATCCTGTTATTAAGTCTTTAAACTTATATTTTGCATACGTTGTAAGATATTACGAAATAGTCTAGATCGTAACCACGATCGGAATAGCCTACTCTGTGAAAAAATGTCATCATGATTACTGCTGATTTCAATGTCGATAAGTTCTACTGTGCAACTGATATGATGTGCAGCTTTGGCAATTTCGCAGTGAACATTTCACACTTTGATCCCTTGTTGGCACAGCACAGTATGATGAAACCACTCAAATATTTCCGTTAAACATGTGACAACTGGAAGAAGACATGAATGTGCAAAACAACCTGACTCAAGGACTGCCAACGATTGTTTGATCTAAGTAGCAGCCAACCAATAAGTGTCAGCTACAACTAAACAACAACAGAAACATTCAACAAATAATATTATTGTTCACACAAAATACCCGTGTATACATACCAATAGCGTACGCCTACCGACATAATTACAAGTATCAGACAATAGTATGCAGTTAGTTACAAAGGGGTCGTCCTGTTCACCCGGCGGCTATTGTTTCGGGTAGGTGTTGGGGCAGGTGTGATAATCCTCAACATCACAGAGCTGCCGACTATAGTTTTTATCATAATTGTTACTGGGAATTGGTGGCGATGGCTAATTTCGACGGCGATGAGCGGCCGGACGATGAGGATAATTGGGGTTTTTGGAAAATTCAAAACTCGAGGAATACAGCGCGTAGAGGGCTCATTTTGGTGTCTAAAGAAAGGCCGATATGCGCCCTATCCACACATATTAACCCCGCCACTGAACGGACACCGGAAGTTGCATTATGAACTCTCTTGAAATGTCTGATGGATGGATGCAGTTTTCGGTTTGTCGTTCTTGGACCAATTGTGTCGTGGTGATTCCATAGCTGGCGGCCATGGCTCCCTTCCACCCAGAACTCGGTGATGTAATCCGTGAACTTGGTGACGTTTTCTTCGAGACCTGTGTTGCTTGTCGCAGGGTAATCGTCCAGCGCTTCGAACCAGGCATCACCAACCATCTCGACAGGAACCATAGGGAGGGCTAGAGCTCTTCTTATGAGGGTCTTTTGGTCGTTGCCTTCAGTGTCTTCGTATAGCTGCTGTAGGTGGCATTTCTTAACATTCTTCAGCACTGCTTGGCCGTAATGTAATAGGCATCCTTTCATTGTAGCTGACGGAAATGTAGCTGCCAGGGCGTTTTGGGCAGCTGTCTCACGTTCCACCACAGAAGATCGTTCCGGCAACAGCTAAATTTTCTAGATTTTCTCTGGTCGCGAATATCAGAATCTTTTCAGCATGGTTAAATTATAAACATTAATAGAGTTATTACTTGCTTAGTATTCTCTATTCTTTAATAATAATTATAATATATATATAATATAACATTACACCAGTTTTACTTTAGTTATTACTTGCTTAGTTTTCTTTCTGAATACTAATATAAAGAGCGTTGCCAGATTAATGAGATTGCGAAATTAAATTTACCCAGTACATACTTCCTATTTCTTCCTGGTATAGCATTGTTACTGGCTTGTTACTTGTCTTAACAAGCTTTTTGAGGTCTGCAATCCAGGAATCTGCTGCTACTTGGTTGAAATCAAGTTCGTGGTTATGGTTGCCGCTGTTGGATATCACCATATCGTTCTCAGTGTTGGTGGTTGCACGGCAGTCTTTCTTGCAACATCGCCAATGAATTCGATCATTTCTCCTTGATTTAACGTGAATTTGTAGTCATCATATACCAGATACTTTCCACCTCTTTGGAATATAATTTACGTTCACTTGTGTGCTTGCCATCGTGTTTATGTCAGACCAGGGAATCTAACAGTATATATATTCAGTAGTGAACTCTACTTAAAACACTGATAATAATTCATAATACATCTTTACAAACAAATAATAAAACGTGTAAAATAAATAAACTTAATGTGGCTCACGCTATTAAACGTTATTCACCACCAACAGTTATGGACTGTGACAACACTGGACCGCAGGTGTTTTGATATGGACTATAATCTCCGCCGGCCAAGTCGTTAATCTCTGCCTGCCGGGTAGACAGGATATACCCGTTACAAATGGTGAGAACAAATGAGCAACACCGCTGAGCTGTGGTGGAAGACGGAGAACAATAGCTGAGATATTGCGAGATATGCTTTAATTGCAGAAATGAAATAGAACGTCTCTTTAATAAACACCTCTGCGTACGAAAATCGTAACCCGCCACCCATGCGAAAATATTGATTATCCAGTACTTTAGTCTGAAATGTATTTACTGCGGTACTGCCGACCTCGATGACAACAAGATGGAGGTCCATGCTTATTTGTATTGTGACAAATGACAAATGTCTGATAGAAGCATTTAGGTGCGCCGATTGTGGGAACTTTTGGCGTCAACTTGTGGCGGGGAGTACCGACAGAAAATATATGGTGAGGTAATAAGGCTAGCATTCATTGTTTAGATGAAAAATGTTGTGAAATAGATAGTTTTACACAGGGTATAGTGAACCGTTAGCCGCCCTAATGGGCAGTTTGAGCTGATCATTAGGGCGGCGTAGTGTCTAGATCACATTTACATGTACCAGTTTACACTACTCACTTGTCACAACGTGAATTCAAGGATTGTACTATTTGTATATACATTCCGCTTTGTTTAATTTGAATGTGAATACTACTAGTGCTAGTTTTGTGAAAGTAACATAAATAGGATACATTACATATAAAATACACGGAGACACGGTTGTCCCAAACGACATATCAACACAAGTAAGGCCTAAAAAAAATTATACCGTGTTTCTGCTAACGGGACCTCTCCAGGGTAGGGTAGGTAGGTAGGGATTTTATTTTATTTTTTTTTTAATTTTATTTTTTGTTCACACCCCGATCACAGGTTCCAAGCTGTATTTATGCTATTTGGACAACCCAGTGGTCATATACAGTCTTAAATTGTATTCCTAAATAAAGGGAAGGAACATTTTGACAAACATTGAGAGTGGATATATAGATAATTGGATAATGTATACAGCCTATAATACAGGGTATAGAATGGATGGATAACATTCACAATGTCGAATAATTTTATTCAGTATTAAAATATATGTATTAAGACATTTACATATAAAAGGCCCCCATTACAAATTGGCTTAATTTTACAATTTGTAGGTTTCATACAGTGAAAATTTCTGTTGAAGTAATAATATTCATGTATATAATCTTACAATTCAGCTATTTCTCAAATACATGTACACCCAAAATGCTTAGGCAGTTTCCGATCTTGTATCCTACATGGTAACAAGTCATACCCTGGATGGCAGCAGTGACTGTGCATTAGTTGTGGAGAGAATCTTCGCTTGTAAACAAAATATGATTAATTGGCCAATTGACATAATAGAACTAATTTATGTCAGGCCTTAACAACCATAATGTTTTTTGAGAATCAAAATGCAGCATTTCTACAGCGAATCGGCTTATTAAGAATCATGATTCTCTTTCTAGTCAGGTTTAGTCTAGTCGGGCTAAAACAGCTATTATATATATCCATTCAATTGAGTCGTTTGTGATGAAAATGTCGAAAACACTAAATAAAATTGGTTGCATTTCACAAAAGAAATATTATTTCACAAAAGAAGTATTATTTTGATATAGTGTGTATGATTATTCCAATCATCAGGCAACACAACGTCAACTGTGCGGTGAATTATCTATATACGCACTTATAAGATACTACTTTTTAGACAATAGGCTTTTGCATGAATTGTAAGACAAATTACATACATATAGGTTATCACCACGTTGCGTGTTCCCGAGATAGGTATTCATGTCCTTCAACCAGAGAAGCTTGAATATGGATCTTGGAAATGCACAACACATGGTGATAACATATATGTATTCAATTTGAATATTTCCTTGCTACAACTGGCTGCAACCCATCTTCTTGACAATTAGGACAAATGGGTGTCACAACCTTGTACATTTGCCTTAGAGACAATTTTATAGCCCCACCCAATTCCCCACAACGGACGCATCGATCAGCTTCTCCTATTCCAGAGGCATAATATTGTGATTCAATCGGCGAGGCACATTCCAGGGTTTCACAGGTAACTGCGACACCATACAATTGATGATCATCTGGGCAAAGTGGTGCCAGTTAGCTGACATTCCAAAAAATGCCATACGTGCCTGAAATGTTTTTTCCGACCCCCCCCCCCCCTGCAAAAATCAGATTAAGAAGTCACCTTGCCACTGGAGTTCGCAAACACAAGAGGTACATGGTGATCTTAAAACAACTGTGTTAAATATTATGAGCCATGAATGCTGCTATGTGATATTCTATATTCTAATATAGTAGTAGTTAGTAGTAGTAATTGTTATATTAAAATTAATAGTTCTAATATATGTACATGTATGATCTTGATATAAGTGAGTATTTAGACCTGATATAAGTGAGTAGTTAGACCTGCCAAAAAAATTCCCACCCTCCCACAAATGCTCAATGTTATGCATCCATACTTGTGTTACACCTTTTACTGGCTAACAATCACTCATATTTAACGGCAGAATGTTGAGAAATTCTATGAAACATTCACTTAGTTTAAACAATATTTTATTTTGAACAAAATTAGAAACAATCACTTGTCATATATGTCCCAGCTCATTTAAGTTATATTAACCAACACCCCTTCACATATCAAAGTTAATAAAGGTCTATATAGGCTCAAACATGGACCAAAAGACATCGTTTTATGTTTGTTTAATGTTCCCTATTTTCGAGGTAGTCCGTAAATTCGCATTTTTGGAAGTTTGTTTCCAATTAACTCCGGTTTGATGGGTTTTGTGAACACGATTTTCACAGTTAATTAGGCTAATGACTCATTGAATTAAATTAATGACTGCAAATAATAGAAAATACAAGATAATTTTGCATATTTGGAAAGACCAATGCAAAGAAATCACCGTGGTCCAGGAAAAAAATAAAATTACGTTCGGCAAAAATTAGGGTCGGGGGTTTTGAACATGGGTCGGTCGGGTTAGCAGAAACACGGTATAATTTTTTTTAGGCCTAAGACTATAGAAGAAGTAAGATGGATGCTGATTGTTTATGTCTAGATCATGCCATGATTCATGAATCTCTACTAAAGCTAGAACGCCATAGAGATCATATTCCACCTTTTCAATTCCCAGGAAGTTTTTTTAAGTTTTGACAGGGAACCTTATAAAGTAACGCGGGGAATGTACTTTGTTCATACCTGTTGCTTAATGATTTATTCATCGGTAAGTGAAGTTCCCAGCTCGAGATTATATTATTTACGTGACTTTTGAGACCCGATTCCGCGATAAATATTTATTTTATTCCCTGTCACGAAAATTATTGTCGTAAGGCCAAAGTAAAAAGATACTATGTTTCCGTACATCGACCGACCCTAAAAATAACCCGCCGACCCTAAACTTTTTATTGATATTTTGGGAAAATGTCAATATTTTCTAAAATTTACTGTTTTTTACCACTAATGCTCATAAATATTGATGACCTTTAGTGTGCAAAACACATGGTTTCTAACATACCCCTGTGAAAAGTGACCATGAATAGACGGCTGTCTCAAGGGCCCCAGGTGTGTGATGGGTTGTGGATTGATGGGCATGCATTTTGCAATTTTAATTTCCTGAGAGTGTACATGTATCTCAGACTATCTCCTGCCTGCCTTTACACTAAATTTACAGTGCTTTATGTCTTGTTTGGGACTTATGGAACACTATCAACAGACATGGTGGGTATATATATACATGTATAGAGGTTATCACCACATATGTTAGGGGTATAGCTACTGTCTCCAAAAACCAGGCATGCTCGTTGGACGTACTGGCTACCCCCCAGACAATGGAATGTAGTCGTCACAATACAAATACAGTACAGTACAGTATATATAATGGCGGTATTATTGGTAAAATTCTTATAAAAAGTTAGTGACATCAATTTCCTACCAAGTTTATAGCCAAATTTATGAAAATGTGCTACATGTCATGTATGTGAATAATAAAAAACATACCTAAGCATGAAATTTTATTTTTTTTATATTTCCAGTTTCCACTGTGTTGATCAAGTAATACTTTCCCCACAACACGGGTTGGCATTTTATGTCACTTCGGTCGATGTAGTTCAATATTTCTGCAGCTGGATAAAAAATATCGAAATAAAATTAAAAACAAAAATTTCCCTACCTACTAGTACCAGTGTACCTACCTACCCTAATTTTTTCGCTCCGTTACCGAAAACATACAATCTTTTTTCTTTGGCCTAAGCGACATAACTCGAAAGCAATTCTGTAATATCGAGCTGGGAACTTCACGTACCGATGAATAAATCATTAAGCCACAGGTACATGTATGAACAAAGAAGTACATTCCCCATGTTATTTTTTTTGACTTTATAAGGTTCCCTGTCAAAACTTAAAAAAAGTTCCCGGGTTTTGTACAGGTGAAATATGATCTCTACGGGCGTCAGCTTTAGTAGAGATTCATGGCATGATCTAGTTTATGTCATGATGACATGTAAATCCTACCACACAGTGGCGCTCTCTATTTGTGGAACTTTTGTGCAAATTGCATGCTGCTTCGGGGAAGGTTGTGCAAACTTACTGTAATTTCTACATTTCAGTACGTTTATACCTATAATTAAAGTTATTTGAATTGTGTTTTGCTGCGTACATGCAATGCATATTCTGAACTGATAGTGTGCCTTTTTTTTTGGAACTTCTCCGGGTACCAAATTCATTTGTTACAGAGTGTTTATTTTAGCTTAGGTATGGAATAGGATGCTATTATAAATGAGAAACAAAATTATCATTATACGAGGTCACCATTCGTCACTGCGTGCTGAAATTTCAATAATTTTTCCAAGTCTAAAAGACTAAATTGAATCGCGATATGCATATATTATCATATCATTAGCACCAATAGTGCTATCAAGTACCAATCACTGTAGCAGAAGTGTACATGCAATATCCAGTTCATTGAATGAATCATGAGTATAGCCTGGTTGAAATATTACTGTGTGACGAGTCACACTCGTCTTCGGGCTATTGAGGCCATGTATGCATGGTGTTATGAACGGTTTGTATTGTGAATGGGTTAAATTATCTGCTCGTAAACCCTCACAGTAGACAATTTTATACCAGGTTCTATTCAGTATTCAGAAATAGCTCGCAATGGAAATTTGCATGGTACATATTTTGTTAAGATTTTTTGGTCAAAGGTGGTAGCCGGATATTTGGTTTAAATAACCATCAGTGGCAGTGCTTTGGTTTGTTTTGTCCATCAGTCTCTGGATCACTTTATGTTTTACTTTTACAAACATATTTCAGAGTTAATAAATGGCTGATATATAGAGTCCTGACGAATCTTCCAAAATGAGGACTTAGCCCACCAGATGTACACAGGTACAATGAACCTAAATGCCTGACTTAAATAACTAATAGTTGTATTAAATGCTATTTCTAAATTATGTATATGAACCCCATGTTATGTAAACAAACAGTACGGTATGTAAATAGTATGAGATAACCAAAACACTAATCGCCATATATACCCCATGCATTAAGTGAACTTTGGTTAGAAATTCCACCAAATTGTTTATAACGTATCAGTATAGCGCTAGCTAACCCTCACCTTTCAAGATTTCGGTGTTGAATGAGTCACTGCGAATAAGTCTCCTAAACACATTTCCTCGGTGTTGAGTGTTGTTCTTATTGCTCACTCTCTATGTGCTGTATATAAACAAACGCTCGACTCACACAATGTGTGTTTTGAGGATAATATGGCATTCATACTACCGGTATCATAGTATTATACTATTATAGTATAATATTAGTATATTCTTTACAACATACAGTGTCAGGGTATTATAATTTAGTAACTGGTATTCCTAAATTATAACCTATAACGAAGGCCATCCATGTCTTAACCAATAAGGTCCAAATTATATGTATGCTTTCGGTAACAGTGCGTGGAACATACATTCAATTGTTATATACCGGTACATGTCAGTGAAATATAAATACACGGCACCATTGAAACCGGATTTAAACCGGCACATGCGACTTGAGAATATACTTCAAAGTATCAAACTGTGCGGGTACAATTATTATTCATCTAATCTAATTGTATATTTACATATCATGGCCTTGGATGGAGTAAGTTTTCGAATAACGTAGTACGTTCTTATCATATTATACTTTTTCGGGTGCGTGAATCTAATAAGTTAGTATTCAGGCACTATGCCAACTGGACGAATATATAGCATTCTATATATATAGTAACATCGCCGAAAAATTCAAACAAATCGACCTTACCACTCCATAGAGAACATCGTCTGAACTACGCGCAATTGTAAATATTTACTTCCTGATTCGGGACGTAACTATCTGCGATAAGATAACGAAAACGATTTCGCGACCGTGAGGCACTGTATTTAATGAATATATAAGAATGACGGTGTTTGTTGTCAATTTGGATATAATATTTGTAAAATATACTACTTTGAGCTAGATTCACAATTTCTATTTTATCACCCTATCGGAGTGTTTCACATCACTTTAAAGTGTTATGGCTCGGGTAATTCTATGTAGCGCGGAAGGATATATCTCGAGGCTCAGCATCGAGTTCTGTATAACTATACTTCGGCGATATTTGGTTTATTCATCGACGTATATTGTATTAAATATAGATCGATGGTTTATTCAGGCGCATACAGGACTTGTTTTGTCATGTGTGATGATGCTTTTATTTTATTTCACTACACGATTGTTCCTGGAATTACTGTATTCCTGCTGTTCCATATTTACAAATCCGTATATACGGAACACGTACGCGTTCCATACGCATCTCTTTGACGTCACGTGGCGTAAATGGCGTTCGATTCAACCATGAAACCGGGACTATAAAATAAAAGCATCATCACCCATGCCAAAACAAGCCAGGTATCAAACTCCAGGCAGAGTTATCTCTCATCGTTCCGCTGAGATACCACTGCCACAAGGACATTTGGTAAGGATTTCTGATATGATCTTAGTTCTTATGTTTTTTGATTAAAATTGTCTATGTCTGGCTCAGTTCATATTGTTCTTACCAATACCAAAAGAATTACCATTATTGCAAACTGGTGGTGGTCAACACAAGATAATAGGTGACTAAATATAGTTCCGACGATACGCATAAATAGATGTATCGGTAAAGTACCATCCTTCCGGCAGTGATGTATCGCAGTGATAACGGAGAGGGCGCTGCATGGAGTTTGGCCATGTATGTGCCTGAACAAACCTTGGAAATGTATTTTTTTTAATTCACGGATTCTTGGACGGGTGGTGTGTAATACACAGACGATGCGTGTGTTAATGGGTTTGTCGATAGGACACTTGTGCTATCGCGGACGCAAAGAAATCGACAAACCTGTTAACGCACCCATGTCGTTCTGTCCATTTGTAGTTCCGGTCTCATTGTTGAAGCGAACGTCATTATGTAATTATGGAGGTGGTGTACTTTTGTTCGACAATTATTAATAAGAGGTATAGAAAGAACGTGGCATAAAGCTAGAGCTTCTAGTTTGTACACCTGTAGGTACTATCTGTGTACACCTGTAGGTACTATCTGTGTAGTTTGTACACCTGTAGGTACTATCTGTGTACACATGTAGGTACTATCTGTGTACACCTGTAGGTACTATCTGTGTACACCTGTAGGTAATATCTGTGTACACCTGTAGGTACTATATGTGTACACATGTAGGTACTATATGTGTACACCTGTAGGTACTATCTGTGTAGACGGCAATTTGGTAAAAAAAATACGTCAAATAACAAGGACTTCTATTGATTTGTAATTAGCACAACAACATACTGGTTGTTTTGTTGTTGTTTATTTATTTATTTTGTTACACTAGCTATTGTTTTCACTTGACGTATTTGTATAAAAAACAAATGGCCGCTCATAACCGTGACCCTGTCCAAAACTTTGCCCTACCTGGGATGTTAACTATAAACACGTATAGCCATGTGACAATTATGAATTATTACCATTACGACAAGTTCAGCTTTACACAAGGTGTTTGATTCCTCCATACAGTTTGTATTCAAAACACCAATAACAATATATGTCTGATCAGCGTACCATAATTTAAAGTCTGATGTTCTAATAGAATAGTGACAGTCTGCCAGACAGAGACGTGGCGACAGGGGGTTTGTGAGACACCCCCCCCCCCAACTTTGGTAAACATTTTCAACAGTTGGAAATTTCATACCTGCCTGAACATTAGTTGGAAATTTCACACCAAGAATAGGTTAAAAATGTTCTTGTAGTTCGATTTTTTTTTTAATTGGGGGGGGGGAATTAATTGTTTTGGAACCAATATTTGCATATTTTCCTATTTTTTGGTCAAAATTTTGAATTGAAATGGTCATCAGTTGGAAATTTCCCAACCTTAGGGAGGGTGACAGGATGTAAATTTCCAACACTTGGAAAGCTTGTGTCATGTGATGTTCCTTCCCCCGTGGCCAGTCAAAAACTGCTAGTTAATTTAAGAAAACAATATTGTCATACATTTGGTCAACATTGTCATTAATAGGAATTGTCATCAGTTGGAAATTTTCCAACCTAAGTGGGGGTGTCCGCTTTGAAAGTTCCAACTTTAGGAAGGCTTGAGGCTATTCTAGATGCTAGGTTTTTGCGATTTTCTTGTTCAGATTCAGCCATGGTCGGCCCGGTGTGTCACCCGCCCCGCCCCCCCCCCCCCCCCCCCGTGGCCAATACAAAACTGCTCAATATGTTACTACATTTGGTCAAACTTGTGGACTGAAACGGTCATCAGTTGGAGAATTTTCCAACCTGAGGGGGAGTATGAGATTTGTAATTTCCAACACTAGGAAAGGCGTCAGTTGAGGCCAGTCTAGATGCTAGGATTTGCGATTTTCTTGCATAGTTTTCAAAATGTTCTCACACCAGACCGAATAACCATGGTCAGCCAGCCCGGTGTGTCCTGGTCTCTTGCCCGTAGCCGTGTGCATTTGTCTGGAGTTAGACCACTAGATGTTAGGATTTATGCAATTTTTTAGGTTAAAATATCTGAATGTTCTCATACCGGGAATATAGAACCATGGTTTATGAATATATAGGATATTAGGCCTGAGCACTGAGGTGCAAGGGGGTGCAAATATATTATGCAAAACTTGTGTTTGGTTTTATTCTGATTCAAGGGGGGGGGGGTGCATTAGAATTTTTCAAGGTGGACACCCCCCCCCCCCAACGGAGACCCACTAGCGACGTCCCTGCTGCCAGAAAGGGTATCTTCAAACTAGTTAAAGCGAATAATTCGCTTGCATTATCATATACGCATGTAAATTAACTTCTGGTTGCATGAATGTTTGTGTATGATAATAACTGTGAACCGTGTATAACAGACAACAAAGAAGTTTTGCCACTGAGTTTTGCCACTTCGGCTTCCCCTATATGACTCACTTTTAGTCTGTTTATCGGCGTTCAACTTCAGTCCGGTTGCCTTGACGACAGTTACTGTGGTAACTATAGCAGGCATCGATGCACACGGACATCCTGCTGAAGGGCCTTCTTTCTTTAGTTCACTGGAAATGATGAAAAACTGTGAGTATGCATGAAGCAAGAAAGACCCATGTGGCATATTTTGTACTTATTTCACAACTTCAGACTGATATCTTACAACGCAGGCACTACACCAATTGAAGAATATATCATCAAAATAATATGAAACATACGTGACACGTAGTGGAGCTACCACACATGATGTGCCTCAAATTTGCCTTTTTTTGGTGACATAACGCTAAGAATAATTTATGTAACATCATGCAGTGGTCACGGCGGAGACGACATGCCAAATTGACAAGACGTGTCGTGGATTGTAAAATCTTGTCTGGATTATCGTCATGACTTCTTCATTTTTCGTTTTCATTAAGCAGATCAACGAAATTGGTCTAAATGAAATTAATAGACTTAAATCACATGTGAATTATGTGTAAGTTGTGAAGTAGTTACTTTCATTTTTATCGTTTTGCTTCATTTCCAATTCCGCGTTTTTTGCAATCTCCACACGGTTGCTAACCGGAAGTTACGTGACAATTTCTCCAAAATCTATACCCGCGATCCTGAAAAATCACTGATGAATATAGAAAAAATTATATGACGTCATTCACCTGCCTTAGGTATAAGCACCCTTGGTGGTTGCTACTATTGTTGAACACGGCATCTGAACTGCGCAAAAATATAAATAAATAGTGATAGTTGGCCATTCGTTCCGAACAAATCGCCGACAAACACACGAGAATGATTTTATTGTAGTCACTATATTTAATTTATATGATATAATATGACGCTGTGTGTTGGCTGTTGGCAATTTTGATGAAAAATTAATTAAAATACCGTCTTTGAGCAAATGTATTCGCTGTTCTTACCAGTGGATCGAGTGCTTCACATCACTTTGAGATGTTTATAGTTCTATTGAATATGTAATTTGATTCAGTGTGAAGGAAAATAGGAGTGACGTGACCAATTACAAACCTTAACACATCACACATCATATTGGGCAGAAAAGTAAGGTTACTACGAATCGGTCGGCTGGTTCGAATGGGACAAGTACCATGCAGTCTATAATGGCTATGCTTTGTTGGGGTGTCCACCTTGTCACCAGGAAACCTCATTTGGTTCGAACCACCATAAATTTTCAAACTGATACCTCAAACTTTTCAACATTTATGGATTGAAAACTTCGATCAAAGTTGAGGCAGATACACCCCCGCCGTTATGTCGTCACGTCCCTTAAAAGTTAAATAGTGTGTATTGATGGCGAGATTTAGTGTGCACGGTGGGGAATCACGTGGTTTCTAGTTGATGAGTATCACGAATTCAAAATGGGCGATCGCACATGCGACCAGAAATGAGGAAAATGGTAATAAACTAGGATATCTATATATTACATAGTATTTTGGCAGCTACGAGCATATGCTATACTATTGTTCAAAAAAGCTGATACCTCATTTGTGTCCAAACTCAGTTGTTTGCTTTAACATTGTGACCAAAGTTGTCAGTCGAAGGATTCTCCCAGATGTATGGACTGGAAGCTTTGGCCAGAATGTTGTAAAAAACTACTGAGCATTTACGAACAAATAATGTATTAACTTGTTTTAAAAATATATGCTCGTAACAGTCAAAATGTTATGTTTTGTGTCAGTTTATCATATATTATGTTTATGTGCGTTAGCACATTTTGAGTGCGTGGTAATCACCAACATCGAAACCACGTGATTCCGCATCGTGGTGTGGTCAGTTTAATAATATTAGCGATTGTTGCTCACCCGCTATTGCTGTAGCCACTAGTGTACACTCGCAGCATGAATCCTCCGAGTTCTCCGGAATTCTGTGTAGTCGGTACGATGACGTAACGGCCTTTTATTAACGCCAGACGACCGAAAATACTGCGGGATTTCTGGTAATCTGAAGTGAACATGCGCTCACCCTGGATGTGGACTCGGTACTTCCTGTTCTCCTCAACCTGTGGACATCGTAATATATTAGGTTATAGACATCCAATTAATTCCCATATAGCCGACAGCATTAACTATATATATAAGAGCCGCCCGCGATGGGTTAAGCTATTGAACTTCAAATGGTCCTTTTTCGTTTAGAATGTCACCCGATGCATCATTTTAGTGAAAACACAAGCATCTCTTTCGTATTTTTTTTTTCTAAACTAAAATCTTTCTTTTCCACAACTACCCAACTGTTTGCACACAAAACATCAGCAGCACAAACATACCCAGACCCATTCCACAACTTCGGGACACTTATTGTCCATTAATTTATACAAAAAGTATCGCCATATTACATTGGGTATATTTTTTTTCTTTCGCTCAGGGACTAATCCACCAATCCGCAGTCAGATATATTTGTTTAGTTCTTCGCAAATTCAAGAAGCGTAACTCTTTAATTAGTTGCTTATAAACGTTTGAGTCGTTCTTTTAACTAAACGATAGAGTTCTCTCCCTGCGCTCAGTCAACATCCACCACACGTCGATTCACAGTCTGATTAAAACCTGACTCGGATCAGCTTGCAGTACATAGTCTGGCGAATTTAGCTCTGTGTCACATTACCGTCGCTATAAATAACTTATATATGCGATCCATGCAGTATGACGTCACAACACAAATAGATTTACAAATGGCTATCCTCTGCTTCAAACTGGTGTTAACCGATGAGATTCTTGGAAATACTTACTTATATTCTCCTTGTTAGGAAGTATTGGTCAATTAGGACAATTGTACGTGGATATGAATATGAATAATACTCACGCTATCTGATAAATTATTTGTATAATGATATGTGTTATGGGGAAAACAGGAAAACAGCCCGGCAGGGCTATGTTCCCCCCAGCAATATACTTAATTATTCTAGTTATATGTTAATTTATTGTACTATTCATATGTGTATTGTAAATAAAAATATCCTATCCTATCCTCTTCACGTATGTCTTTACTGTTTAATTAGTTGTCGTAATTTTGTGTGAAATTATCAATGTGAAAGAAAATTTATTGCGCTATGTGGCGAATAGGAATTCCGACAATAGGCTGAATGGCTGCATCGCTTTGCTGTTTGATGTTGTGATTGGCTGAAACTGACGTAATGCTTGCTGATGGAAAACCAACCCATTTTCGTCAGACTCTGTACTGGGAAATTGGTTGTAGTCTTATTTTAATCAGACTGACCGCGATCGAGAACATACCTTCATTACATGATATCCTATCACTTTGTGTTCTGGCCCGTGACCTTGTCGAGCCGAGTGAAGGTCATGTTGCTCCACAGAAACCATGATTGTGTCTTTGTCGTTTGTGATATCAAACATGTACTGAAAATGAGAAAGAGAAATTAAAACATCACAATCTTGGAAAAGTTGACTGATTCATTGTACAATCGTTTCCCTTTACAGAGCTCTATTGGATGTCTTCCACAAGTTATTTTTTGTCATACATTTATTTTAGAACAATTTAAAACTCATGACATACATTTTAAAAATACAATATTCAAACAAGCAGTACAAACATACAAACATGCCATAGTTAACAGTTCATTTGCCAGTCGTATCATGAAACACATAAGACTCTGCAAATTTTGCTCTGGCTCTGAGATCCACCATTACGCCCGGAATGCATCCATTCACTGTGCATAATGCTCTCTAGTTACCCATGTCTTACCCGTGGGTTACTGAGGAATGTGGGTGGTTCGTATTCAGATCCACCATTACGCCCGGAATGCATCCATTCACTGTGCATAATGCTCTCTAGTTACCCATGTCTTACATGTGGGTTACTGAGGAATGTGGGTGGTTCGTATTCAGATCCACCATTACGCCCGGAATGCATCCATTCACTGTGCATAATGCTCCCTAGCTACCCATGTCTTACCTGTGGGTTACTGAGGTATGTGGGTGATTCGTATTGAGATCCACCATTACGCCCGGAATGCATCCATTCACTGTGCATAATGCTCTCTAGTTACCCATGTCTTACATGTGGGTTACTGAGGAATGTGGGTGGTTCGTATTCAGATCCACCATTACGCCCGGAATGCATCCATTCACTGTGCATAATGCTCTCTAGCTACCCATGTCTTACTTGCGGGTTACTGAGGTATGTGGGTGATTCGTATTCAGATCCGACATTACGCCCGGAATGCGTCTATTCACTGTGCATAATGCTCTCATTCCATCTCTTACCTGTGGGTTACTGAGGAATGTGTGTGATTCGTATTCAGATCCGCCATTACGCCCGGAATGCGCCCATTCACTGTGCATAATGCTCCCTATATCTACCCATGTCTTACCTGTGGGTTACTGAGGAATGTCGGTGATTGGTATTCAGATCCGACATTACGCCCGGAATGCGCCCATTCACTGTGCATAATGCTCCCTATATCTACCCATGTCTTACCTGTGGGTTACTGAGGAATGTGGGTGATTCGTATTCAGATCCGCCATTACGCCCGGAATGCGTCCATTCACTGTGCATAATGCTTTCGTTCCATGTCTTCTTCAGTGAGAATATTGATGTGTTGACAAAATGGCACACGTCCATGTTGGAGAAATTAGAGATGAAGTCAGTAAAATTCATCCTGTGAAGTGAGAAAATTCGAAACCCATATATACCATTGAGAGGGAATCAGTTTGACATTTTGTAAGATCGATAGCATTGAAGATAGATTCCTTATCACCCAGTCTGCATTTACTGTGGAACCACCCGTACGATTTATCTCGATCCACCCGGCGCATATACATCATCATCATTGTATATAGAATCTGAATGGATTATAATACCTTTGAGAGGTTGAAAACATAATTTTCTTTGAGAGTTTGAAAAATATATTTTCTTTTTTTGTCCCAATAAGTGATACCGCAGACGCTGTGATTAAAGGTACTCAATCCTATTCGATTGTCCTCATATCATCAGATTCCAACAACAAAAACTATTTTTTTTTAAATGCCGCTTCAATAATCAGAATCGATTAATTGCCCATAAATAATGATAACCACAGTTAAAATTGCCCAAAATCCGTTATTTATCAAATTTTGCTTAACGAAATTTTTCCAGTTTGTCAAATATCTGACACAAAAAAAGCCACTTGATTTTAGAGTTATCCATCTTCATCCGCAATTTGGTACCAGACGTTCTTCTCGTCGACTGTTTACTGGGCCACGTAATATTTATCGTTGGTGGAAATTAATAAGATTTAAAAAATCGATATCTGATCAATCTGAGCTTTGATGGGTAGGTTCCTCGAATCAAATATTTTTTACCCCCGCAGCCAAGGAAATAGTAATTTGCGAGCGTTAATTCGGATTATGAATCTTTAAGGTCACGCCACGATTTTTCTGGTAAAATTAAAACATTGCTTGATCGCTACAATATGGCTGCGATATTGTCGTAAGCATGCGCAGTGGATGCTCCACCTGCGATTTTCCCCACTTACGATTTTAATCGCAGCGTCTGCGATGGCTCTTAGATACCAAGAAGTGCTAAAATAATTAAAAATTTCACACAACAATCCAATCACCAAGTATCCTATTGACGTAGCTCTTCTTGAGACGAAGCTTCATTCATATGATTCATATAAAGGCGAGTTGGTCGGGACTGGGATATCGTTATATATTATGTACATAATTATGTGTGTTCCTTCTCCTTGTGCCATCTTTGGTATATAATCTCTATTCTTCAAGATGGTCTATCTCTTTGTAAACTTATATAGCTAACGGGGTATAAACTATTACATATGAACCGAAGACCCCTGTCCGGAAATGCTTATATCGATTAATATGTTCTGGTCTAAAACGTGTGGTTGTTTAGCTAACGAACAATAGTGGTTACTGTTAACAGAGACCATAAATTTGATTGTGTAATTTTGTCACAAATAAATGTCAATTAGACTCATTATCGCTTATAACTATGTAATAAGACAATACAAACAATCAATCTGGGACATTTGACGTTCGGGGCATAGCTATGGGAACACCGTAATGATCTCTATCGCTATAATGTATCTCCTGAATGGTCTGTTCTAAAAATAGAACAATAAAGTGTCCCACTTAATCATCTCATTTTATAATAACATATTCGAAACAAAATCAATATTAATTGATAGAAGCGTTCTCGGTCATGGGTCTTCAATTCATATTTATTTTAATTTACCCACGAAACTATTTCAAAATTGTTATATGAAGAGATAATCCATCTTTAAAATCTTTGTATATAATCTCTATTCTCATTATCATGTCATGTTCCATGGATTAAGAGAAATAAAGCATAAAAAATCACTATATAAATTATCTCTATCTATTATTGTTCGCCTTAAAGCCATTTAATTTTCGAGTCACCTATTATTTTTGATAGTGCCTTGATATACGGTTTTAATAACAATCTATAACATAAAATATTATTAAAATACTATAATTCATCACAATTTGGAACGTCTGTGTCTCAGAAGAAGCCCATATAGTAATAGAAAATAGCTGGAATCATAGAAACATTTCCCTCGTTTCGCTCCCAGAATGCAACATAATTCAAACTAAGATATAGAGTTATTCCCTTCTATTGAATATACTTTGCAGTACAGTCCATATGAAACTTAAGCACAGAAACACGTCGGTACCTCAACAAAAAACAACATGTTCACAGTTTATGACACCGGATAATTTAATAATACAATGTTTTAAAGCTTCCTTTTTCAAATTGTATATAATATGGGATATATTGTATATAATGAGATCTGGGGGGTTCATGGTATATAATATGGGATATATTTTATATAATTGATCTGGGGGGTTCATGGTATATAATATGGGATATATTGTATATAATGAGATCTGGGGGGTTCATGGTATATAATATGGGATATATTTTATATAATGAGATCTGGGGGGGGGGGTTCATGGTATATAATATGAGATATATTTTATATAATTGATCTGGGGGGTTCATGGTATATAATATGGGATATATTTTATATAATTGATCTGGGGGGTTCATGGTATATAATATGGGATATATTTTATATAATGAGATCTGGGGGGTTCATGGTATATAATATGGGATATATTTTATATAATTGATCTGGGGGGTTCATGGTATATAATATGGGATATATTTTATATAATTGATCTGGGGGGTTCATGGTATATAATATGGGATATATTTTATATAATTGATCTGGGGGGTTCATGGTATATAATATGGGATATATTTTATATAATTGATCTGGGGGGTTCATGGTATATAATATGGGATATATTTTATATAATTGATCTGGGGGGTTCATGGTATATAATATGGGATATATTTTATATAATGAGATCTGGGGGGGGTTCATGGTATATAATATGAGATATATTTTATATAATTGATCTGGGGGGTTCATGGTATATAATATGGGATATATTTTATATAATGAGATCTGGGGGGTTCATGGTATATAATATGGGATATATTTTATATAATTGATCTGGGGGGTTCATGGTATATAATATGGGATATATTTTATATAATGAGATCTGGGGGGTTCATGGTATATAATATGGGATATATTTTATATAATTGATCTGGGGGGTTCATGGTATATAATATGGGATATATTTTATATAATTGATCTGGGGGGTTCATGGTATATAATATGGGATATATTTTATATAATTGATCTGGGGGGTTCATGGTATATAATATGGGATATATTTTATATAATTGATCTGGGGGGTTCATGGTATATAATATGGGATATATTTTATATAATGAGATCTGGGGGGTTCATGGTATATAATATGGGATATATTTTATATAATTGATCTGGGGGGTTCATGGTATATAATATGGGATATATTTTATATAATTGATCTGGGGGGTTCATGGTATATAATATGGGATATATTTTATATAATTGATCTGGGGGGTTCATGGTATATAATATGGGATATATTTTATATAATTGATCTGGGGGGTTCATGGTATATAATATGGGATATATTTTATATAATGAGATCTGGGGGGTTCATGGTATATAATATGGGATATATTTTATATAATTGATCTGGGGGGTTCATGGTATATAATATGGGATATATTTTATATAATTGATCTGGGGGGTTCATGGTATATAATATGGGATATATTTTATATAATTGATCTGGGGGGTTCATGGTATATAATATGGGATATATTTTATATAATTGATCTGGGAGGTTCATGGTATATAATATGGGATATATTTTATATAATTGATCTGGGGGGTTCATGGTATATAATATGGGATATATTTTATATAAATGATCTGGGGGGTTCATGGTATATAATATGGGATATATTTTATATAATGAGATCTGGGGGGTTCATGGTATATAATATGGGATATATTTTATATAATGAGATCTGGGGGGTTCATGGTATATAATATGGGATATATTTTATATAATGAGATCTGGGGGGTTCATGGTATATAATATGGGATATATTTTATATAGTTGATCTGGGGGGTTCATGGTATATAATATGGGATATATTTTATATAATTGATCTGGGGGGTTCATGGTATATAATATGGGATATATTTTATATAATTGATCTGGGGGGTTCATGGTATATAATATGGGATATATTTTATATAATTGATCTGGGGGGTTCATGGTATATAATATGGGATATATTTTATATAATTGATCTGGGGGGTTCATGGTATATAATATGGCATATATTTTATATAGTTGATCTGGGGGGTTCATGGTATATAATATGGGATATATTTTATATAATTGATCTGGGGGGTTCATGGTATATAATATGGGATATATTTTATATAATTGATCTGGGGGGTTCATGGTATATAATATGGGATATATTTTATATAATTGATCTGGGGGGTTCATGGTATATAATATGGGATATATTTTATATAAATGATCTGGGGGGTTCATGGTATATAATATGGGATATATTTTATATAATGAGATCTGGGGGGTTCATGGTATATAATATGGGATATATTTTATATAATGAGATCTGGGGGGTTCATGGTATATAATATGGGATATATTTTATATAATGAGATCTGGGGGGTTCATGGTATATAATATGGGATATATTTTATATAGTTGATCTGGGGGGTTCATGGTATATAATATGGGATATATTTTATATAATTGATCTGGGGGGTTCATGGTATATAATATGGGATATATTTTATATAATTGATCTGGGGGGTTCATGGTATATAATATGGGATATATTTTATATAATTGATCTGGGGGGTTCATGGTATATAATATGAGATATATTTTATATAATTGATATGGGGGGTTCATGGTATATAATATGGCATATATTTTATATAATTGATATGGGGGGTTCATGGTATATAATATGGCATATATTTTATATAATGAGATCTGGGGGGTTCATGGTATATAATATGGGATATATTTTATATAATTGATCTGGGGGGTTCATGGTATATAATATGGGATATATTTTATATAATTGATCGGGGGGGGGGGTTCGAACATTAAGTGGGCCTTTAAGTTTTCCTTCCACGTTGTGACGTTGTTGATACTTACCAGAATTCGCCCTCCTGTGTGAATATAATCCCCATCTTCTCCAGTTCTCGACCGTTCACCTTCTTCCACTCTGAAGAGCTACATGTAAAAAGAGTTAATTACTTCATGATGCGTCCCAATTATTTATTTCATATTTCATAATTTTGACTTCCAATATACAAACAGATATGTTCCCTGTAAATGATGTTTGATTTTTTATTATTTAAAGATGTATTCAGGGTTCCAGGTTAAATTTTACTATACATTTTTACTTGTTATTTATATTATAGTGTATAAAATAGCATGTTTGAAACGAAAAGGCCGTTTGTTTGAAATTGAATAATTTTAATGCGTTAATTACTTATCCTTTCGATGTTTTGGAGGGACACCAAAAATTATATAATAAAATGACAACACTCTTTTGTTGGTCATTTTCGGTCTCACGACCTTATACAGTTAATTTTCCATTATCAAAATTATGGTGTTTATATGTCTAGTTTGTGTGTCATGTTTGGTTTTCTACATTTGTTCAAGAACACAAAGCATAAAACGATGTTAAATTATATTTGTTAAGTTGTTGTTGTTGTTGTTGTTGTTGTAACTGGTGGTCTCTGGAACGCTGAATGCATCTTTAAACATATTTAATTTGTATAAAATAATACAGTATCCTTTTTCTGTGAAACAGAAAATTTTGAATATTTTGGAAGTATGTGACCATGGCCGAGGCAATGGCTGCGGACACACGTACCACAGTAGCGATGGCATAGTAGGTGTGACAATTAATTATGATAGAGTTTGGTGACAATTGGTCAACATAATTTATATGCCATAGGGAGTCGTGACGCGCGCCGCATATTCGCACAGTAAGTCGACTGACCAATTAACCCATTGAGTTTCACCAAGGCTGATCTCTACTCATTACGTTTAGCCACATTGTATTCTCTACGATACATAAAATTGCACGACCGATCGTCCAAAATTGTCTTGTGTGTTAGCATTAAAAATATAACATTGCGTGTTGAGTAACGATCAACAGCGACAAGACATTCGGTTTGATAAATCATTGAGATGTCGATCTCGACGCTGATAGAGCTTGGAAAAGACTCATTGTGTGAATGTGCGGCGGGCGACATGTCTCGCTATGGCACAGGAATATGACGACCAATTGTCACCAAAATTGCACCATAATTAATTGTCACACTTACTATGCCATCGCTACTGTGATACGTGTGTCCGCAGCCAATTGAGCTCCTCCTCTTTAAACATGCGTCTTGTTATGTGTATAAAACTAAGGGTACGTTGACTCATTCACAAGTTTGCATTGTATTTTTTGCAGGGATTCGTCGTAGAAAACCACATTGTGCCAGATATGAACGGAAGCATGCATATATAAAATGCCTTTACACCACAGTTATAACCACGTGATATAAGTAAAATCCCTGTAGTTCAACCTGTTGTATCAAAATTTGCCTGTAAAAAAACATGCAATTATCTCGCAAGAATCAATCATATTGAGCCAAATTACAGGTATTTGAAGGCAAAATGTCTGTAGCCTGCAAAACATACCGTGCTAACTTGCGAATGTATGAATGTACAGTACCCTAACATAAACTTACTTATCTGACCATGGACCTGTCCACTCTGCAATACTCCAGGGGTTAAAGATCCGGACCAGTTCTAACACGGAAGATCCCAGTGCACCCTGGAGACTCTTCTCCACATGTATTTCTTTACAGGCTGTCACGTTGTATCCGTTACCAAGGATAAGACCCTGAGCTGCCTCCTTACCAACGTCTTGTGGTTGGCACTGAAGAAAAGCAAACATTGTGTATTCTTCTGGTATGAACATGGTGGCCATACACCGCCATAGCATTCCGGATTTAGATCAACCTGCAAAACAGAGTTCAGTCCCCTCGCTACGGTATGTCTGAACGCTGCCTGCGTTAATTAAATCTAACATTTGTTATTTAAGTGTTTTGTCAGTTGCAATTTATTCTGGCTTGATCTAGACAACTTTCAAATGAATATGGACAGTTGAGTTTCTCAGAATAATGCAGAATGAATTGTAACCCACAAAAATCTCAAATAAATAAATGTGACATTTCTTCACATTATGTGTAGGTGCGGTCAGCGGTACGTCCTGTGTAAGGGACTGAACTCTGCATGGAGCTTGGATTTAGATTTGGCCTCTTTTAACTTGGCTTGAAGAGGAAATAAATCAGGAATATATCGGAGTTATCAGATTTTTAACATAAAACAAACCTTCAGTATCGAACTACCACGGTTACTTTTGAGCAGTTTGTTCTTGTTTTAATCAATCTGTGCTCGTTGACTGTCAGAGTCAACGGGATAATTTGCACTCGACCGTAATCAATGAGTTCTGGTAGATTACAAATTAAATATCATGCTGAATTGAGCAATTATTTATCACGTTCATGGTGGACGGACACTTCTAGGCTAGATATGTTGCACATTGTTTATATTTTGTCACGTGGCAACGCCGGCATTAATAAAAACACTACATTAATTGTGGGCGTTGGCTGCCAAATTTTTACACCGCCGTGGCAGGACTGATACTGCAGCAGACTGTCAATTTGCTACGTTTCGGGATGTTCTCAATTTTAGACCAGGGACCAGTCTGGTTCAATTGGGACAAGGACCTGTTGTTGCCGAATTTCGCACATTAGACTGGTACTTGGTTCAATTGAACCAATCGCCCAATTCGTCGTATATCACCATTTTGTGATACATGTACTGCATGTTGTTTGTCGTTTCGCGCTCCGCGTGTATAATGTGTCGCTGATTCTTGATATACAGTGGGCGCATGGGTGTTTTATTTATAGAAATGGGAATTTTTTGACGGATTAAAAGTCGAACTGCGACCCGGAGGCCGAGTCTGGTAAAAGGTGTAGTTGGGAATTTCAATTGTTATTTCGGATGCCAAGAAGTGCAAGGCGATTAATTCTATGAATTGGTCATTCGTGAAACCAATATATTTTATATTTTATAATTATAATCATGGGAATATAATATATGATCTTGAGCGCGTTACCATTTCTGACTAAGGTTTTCTTGTATATATTTATTTAGGTTATGGCATTTACCGTAAAATGTTACACGTTATTAAGGCATGGTTATCCAGGGCGTCAATGAGATCGTTGAAGAGTGTTTTGCTCTCTATTTTACGGGAACATGGGCTATACATTCACCTTAATGTTACACGTTGTTAAGGCACGGTTATCTAGGTCATCAATGAGGTCGTTGAAGAGTTTTTTGCTCTCTATTTTGCGGGAACATGGGCTATACATTTACCTTAATGGTACACGTTACTAAGGCACGGTTATCTAGGGTGTTAATGAGATCGTTGAAGAGTTTTTTGCTCTCTATTGTACTGGAACATGGGTTATACATTTACCTTAATGTTACAGGTTATTAAGGCACGGTTATCTAGGGCATCAATGAGGTCGTTGAAGAGTTTTTTGCTCTCTATTTTACTGGAAGTAATATTGAGCTTCTTGAAGTCGATTTTCTCGGCCACGCCCCCCGTGAAGTCGACCAGAGCGTCGGCCGCGTAGCCATTGACTAGCGATTCATAATCACCAAACAACCTGAAAAGTTAGAAAACACGAATATAGCAGAATGTATGTACATGTATCGTCTGTTGTTTTTAATCTCACTTGGGTTGGATTTATTCATGCATGTGTGTATGGTTTCGTTTCCTTAAAAGCCCACTTAATTATCGAACAAAACACCAAAACATTGTATTAACAACTTATCCGGTGTAATAAGCTGTGAACATGTTGTTTTTCTTGGGGTACCGACGTGTTTTATATGCTTAAGTTTCATATGGACTACTGCAAGTCTATTATTTTCAATGGAAGGATAATAACTCTATATCTTAGTATGAATTAAGTTCTATTCTGGGAGCGAAAGGGGGAAATGTTTCAATTATTTTTCTATTACTCTATGGGCACCTTCTGAGACACAGGCGTTCCAAGTGCTGATGAATAATATTTTGTTCATATTTTATGTCATAAATTTTTATTGAAACCGTACATCAAAGCACTATGAAAAAAAATAATAATAGGTGACTCGAAAATTAAGTGGACCTTTAATATGTTTCTTGGATCTACGGATCATTGTTTATAAATGATCTCCAAATTAACTTGTATGCAAGCCTTGAAATAGTGTGTCTGTCATTTGCAGAATGATGTCTCCAGAGGGTGAATTTAGTGATGCTATCCCGCATAGCGGGCTAGCATCACCAAATTCACCCTCTGGGGACCTCATTCTGCTTACACCTCAGCAGAATGAGGTTCCCAGATGGTGAGTTTTGTGATGCTAGCCCGCTATGCGGGGTAGCATTATTAAATTCACCCTCTGGGGACCTCATTCTGCAAATGACATACACGCTATTTCAAGGCTTGCTTGTAGGTTGCACATTGTAAGAGGTGTCTCGGCCATACATGCCAAACATTGTCAGTAGCGCCGCCCCACCCAATGAAAGTGGCATAGTGTTTACCCATGAGAGATGAATTGGCATTATGATGTTGTTTATGTTCACGTTTGGACTACAGGCGCGTATGAGGTTTGGGAATCGCGATTGAGAAAACCCCCCAGTCAGTACTGAACGAATGCCAACATAAACTAAAAAGCGGAATGTTGTAATAAAAGCATGCATTTTAAATATTTATGCGTTCTAAATGTATATTCCGGAATAATTCAAACATTGTTTTTGCTTCAAAATGGCAAACACAAAAGACAGGCTAGCAGCACATCGACAATCTCTTTTGCAAAATGTTGTGGTTGACACATGTATAATGATACCGCTGTGGCTCACTGGCGTGGGGAGTTTAGGGGAGTCTCACTCTTAAATTTGGTCTACATTTCCAACAGTTGGAAATTTCAGACCAAAAATAGGTTGAAATTATTCAGATAATTTTCCAATTTTCATTTTCCAACCAGTATTTAGTGTGAGCTGTGTTGTTTTCAGACGAAAAGTCGAATATTTTCCTACTTTCTGTCAAATTATCGGACTGAAATTGCAACCAGTTGGAAAAATTCCAACCACATGAGGTGTCAGGTGGGAACTTCCCAATAGTTGGAACGATTGAATAACAAGTTAGAAAATTCTGGCCCATGCAATGAAGGAGTGAATGGAATTTCCCGGTCAGCATAGTAAATTCGTTCTATACTGATATATATTCATTAGAGAGTAGTTCCCTTAGGAAATGTTCAGATAATAAGTTCAACAAACGACCAATGAACATGAATAATTCTGCTTTTTATTATCTGTTTTTATGTCTGTCGTCTGCATGCTTTTATTACCTGAATCCCCGTCCAAATGAATATTAGTCCTTTCCAATGTATAACTGAATGGGAGAATCAATTCATTATATATAGAGAGGATCTACAACGAGTCCCTAGTTTATAGCAGAATTTACAAAACGAGTCCAGTGAATTAAGTCTGGATCGAGCCTATGGCGAGGTCCAGACCTAATTTACTGGACGAGTTTTTTAAATTCCAATATAAACTGGGGACGAGTTGTAGATTCTATTTATTACATGATCCAAAACCTAGACAAAACATACATAAATGGGACGCGAAACTACCATCGGCTTCTATAAGACATGCGTTGACGTTTCGCGTAACTATATGTTGTTTGTCAGCGTAAAGGAATAGTCCCAGATAAATAAAGACTGTTTGGCGTATTTATTGGCGTATATTTAATGACATAACTTTTCAAACTCTTCATTCATTATAGTTTGTTGGAAAAATATTGGAAGCCATAGTATTTTTAAGACGTAGCGTACGGCATGTGAACAGACAACAAACCGGAAGTCAATGGTCACCTGGCACTATTTCCTGTTATTAAACGAACGTTTAATATCACAATTTATAGAATGGGCTTATTGAATGGAATAAGGGCAGGATCATGTAATAAATAGAGTTAAGACACGTCCATGCATCTGCATATATGACTGACTCACTAAGTGTATTTTTCAGTATACGACTGACTCACTGTCTCACTTAATGTAGTTATATATATGACTGACTCACTAATGTAATTACATGAATACGATTGACTCACTTAGCGTAGGCTTTTTCCAGCAGCGCGCTCCAGAACTCATTGCGAGATTTGGAGTGAGCGAATACAAGCTTTCCGTTCTTCGTCGGCAGCCGATCGTCGATCACGATCTCTATCCATTCCCCAAACCTCCAGAAATTAAATTTGAAGATTCCAGCGTACTCCATCTTCTCGTTGTTCCATTCCTGCTCCTTGGCTTCTGGAACAACCTGGAAATGAAACATTGGAGACTATTAATACAGGCTCCTTAGCTTCTGGAACAATCTGGCAATGAAACATTGGATACTATATATGATAACAGGCTCCTTGGCTTCTGGAACAATCTGGTAATGGACATTGGAGACTATGATAACAGACTCCTTGGCTTCAGGAATAACATGGCAATGAAACATTGGAGACTAGTATAGCAGACTCGTTGGCTTCTGGAACAATCTGGCAATGGACATTGGAGACTATGATAACAGGTTTCACGAATAACATGACAATGAAACATTGCAGACAATTATGACAAATTTACTTATAACAAATAAACGGTGTACATGTAGATTGAGGTAACACGGTAATGAAACAGTGCAGACTATTGTATCATACTCCTTGGTTTCGGGAATAACATGGAAATGAAACACTGGATACTATTATAAGAGGCTCCTTGGCTTTAGGGATAACATGGTAATGAAACATTGCATACTATTATAACAGGCCACTTGGCTTCATGAATAACATGGCCATGATACATTAGTGCATATTTTAAACGACAAAGGCGTGCAATTATGAACGTTGAGGACCTAATATTTGATATTTTGTATACGTTTGAAAGATAATTATTGGAATGACATCCCTGTGTCACATTTTGCCTATATGTTTACTCATAATTTTGTTAGGTTTGTTAGCAGGAGATTATACCTTCGCCCATAGCCTTGGTTCCTGTGCTAATGCGATACATGCTGTCACAAACCACGTGTTTCCAAGTTCACCCGAATTCAGATCATCACAGCTCACGCCCTCTACAATGAGCTTCGGAACTTTGCATAACTCCTGAAAAGAAGATAATATTTATGTATTAATGTTTTATTTCAGACAATTACATCCATATGCATAAATAAATGCACAATATACAATAAATTATGCCTATACAATCAGAGAATTTGGGAGATTCCAACTAAACACATAATTGTATCACTCAGCGTGAGAATTACAAGTAAAGTAAACATTCCAATTCCTATACAAGCTGGATATATAAGTAGTGAATATCCAGCCAATACGATTCGATAGCGACAGATACTTAATCGCGTTTCACGATTAGATATCGATTGATATTCAATCGCAGTAACACGTGGCACGCGAAGTTCGGATAATATTTCGAAATGAGTATCCTGTTATCCGAAAGGGTGATAACTCTAAATAGAACGAACTTTGACAAAATAACGGATATTTGTACGAAAGAATTAACAACACCACAAGTGATCAGCTGTGGTCGGACATAAGTCAAAAGAAAAACACTTCTTCAAATAGCTCCGTTATTCCATCGATCCTAACCTCGCGTGACACGTCTTACTGCGATTGAATATCGTGAACCCATATTAAAGACATATTGTGTACTTGTTCGGGTGCGTGAAACTGATAATTTAGTATTCAGGCGCTATGTCAACTGCATGGATGAATGGAACATTCTACTAACATAGCTGAAAATTTGAAGCAAATCAACCGTACCATCGTCTGAAAACATCGTCTGAACTGCGCTCAATTGTAAATATTTACTACTCGATTCGGGACGCATCTATCGGTGATGAACAATAACGAAAACGATTTCGCCATCGAGCGTCACTGCAATTAATTAATATATAAGAATGACGACATGTGTTGTCAATTTGGATATAATATCTGTAAAAATTACTACCTTGAGCAAGATTATTCTCCACTTCTATTTGGTCACTCTACCGCAGTGTTTCACATCACTTTAATATTATTCTCCACTTCTATTTGGTCACTCTACCGGAGTGTTTCATATCACTTTAAGTATATTTCGCTATCGAATAGTAAACGCTATCTAATCACGAACCCCGATTAAGTATCTTTCGGTTTTATATAAATTCGGGGTATAAAATAATAAATATGAATCGAAAACATCTGTCTGGAAACGCTTCTATCAATTAATATCGATTTTATATCGATATTTTCTAATATAATGCGACCGCTACACAGGAAACTATATAAAACTTGTTACAGGAAGAGATAGACCATCTTTAATATAGTAAACGATCCTTAAATGGGTGGTTTAATCGTGGATGGAACATGATTTGTCGTATATGGTTTGATATCTATCTACATGTACCATTAATACTAACCTTAGGTCTTTTCCAGACTATTTCGTTGTCGATGTGACTGAAGAAAATGGATTTATTGTTGGCAGGGAACTCGGAGTCTTCGAACAGCAGTCCGTTCTTCAGAGCATTCTTCCGAATGGACGAGTAGCTCTGGCCCTTGTACGATTTAACCATCCCCAATTGTCACTGTAACAAAACAGAGATATGGTACTTGGTTGGTTGATATGTCTATTGCAAAGTCACATAATTATATAACAGTGAAAGCAGCAAAACATACCATACACTATGTACAAAAATGTAGATATCACGTTCAGCGCGTTATTTTATGTATACGTACAAATATGCATGGTATATACATCAGTTATTAAAGATGCATAATCCGATTATGCGCCCCCAACTACTGTTTATTTGGATTCGGGGGGGGGTAAAAACTATTTGATTCGAGTCGAGGATCCCACCTATCAAAGCTCAGAGTTATTAGATATCGATTTTTTTACATCTATTATTTTCACCACCGAGAATTATTATTGGCCCAATAAACATTCGACGAGCCGATTGGTCTCAGACCAAATTGTGTTGGTATTCAGGCCAAATTTCTTCGAACAACATGTGGGTAAATAACACGTTTCGGGTAATTTTATACTATAGTTGACAGTGGTTAGCATTGTTTTTGGGCAATTAATCGATTCTAAAAATGTTTTTCTTGTTGGAATCTGATTATATGGGGACCATCGAATCGGATTCAGTACCATTACATTAGATTGCACAATAATAGGCGATACACTTAACAATTGGGGTAATTACAGGTGTTCACCCATAACAATAAATATAAATTTATGATTCCGCTCATATAATGACACCTTCTTAAAGGCACACCATAGGAACAGACATACTCTACTCGTGGCGATTATATTTTGAAGGGATAATAAACCTTGGAATTTCTCTCTTCCAAAATTTATTCGGGATAGCTTGTTTTATATTTCATCCAAATTACTGCAAATAATTACTAAATGGTATTCGTCTCCTAAATATTCTCCACATATATTATATATCCTTTTATCATTATAATTCGGAGATTTCTTCAATCTTGTGGATTCTATAAGCAGTTTATGATATGCTGTTCTGAGCTATACAGATGGTATATCGAACGATTAGAAGGCCAACATCTTCAAATAATTCTGATAACCGTCAATGTGTGAGGTGACGTTCTGTGGTTCAGTGGACGAGCACTGTGGGGGAACTACTCCTGGCGATTTGGTTCTCTATCGAGCTTTATTTACATTCTCTTCCGGGCAAAGTTTGCGGACGGCATATATTAATTTATCTAAGACAGAGAATCGAGTTATTCGCAGAGAACCGAGCGCTCGGTAGAGAATCGGAGTCCTCAGCAGAGAATCGGAATAGGAAAATAAAAAGTTAATTTCTGTGTATTTCTGGATTAGTTTTTAACCTTTATTTACACAAACTGTTGGCCAGTGACTATAATGTCACGGTAGCTCTATGAAACCCACGCAATACTGTTCTAATGCTGTTGATTTTTACGTTTTATGCCGCGATTGCTCGATAGAGAATCGGAATCGTCGCTAAATATGCTCACGAAACTCGGTGGAGAACCAAATCTCTAGGAGTAGTTCCCCCACGGTGTGGACGAGTAGGGTGCTGCACTGATGTTATGTCAATACAAACTCCATGCAGGGTTAATCTCCCTTGATGACTCGATGCTTGATCAGAAAGGAAATCTGACTGGTACGCTCTGGTAGAGATTGGTAATAATAGTCAAGCCCTTAATTACTTAATTTCCAGTTATACTTTTTCGAAGCTGTATTGTTTACTACTTCAATGTGCCTTTCTGGAACAAATAATGTTTCTAGAAAGGTACTTCGTGTTTTTTTCGACCTAATGTTATTATGTGTATATTTGCCATGTGGCTTTAATCAACTCGTCAGCTTAATCGTTACGTTTACGGTGGCTGGCGACCACACGCATCAGAATATTTTCTCCACCATCTCAGAAATAGTAGTGTCTCATATATATGTGGGTGTGGACAAGGTGGAATGGATCTTCAACTATAATCCAGCATCTTGTTCAACCGATATCACAATCACGTTTTAGTCGAGGAAACCGGAATAATTATTAATTATATGAACGGAATTTTCCGTAAAGGTTACGTCTGATTCCAAAGGTATACTAGCTATCTGTACACTGTGTCGTAAAGTTTATTTACTGTAGCAATATACGGAATTTACATTACAGTTACACATATATAAACTGAATGTGCCGTAAAGTTTACGATTCAAATGGTATCATAGCTGTCGGTACTTTATGTCGTATATTTTACGGGATGTTTTCACAGTGCATGATCAATTAACAACGGAATTCTCCCCTAGGTCATGTAGAGTCTCACCGGCTGCACGGAGACAACATAATCAAAATTCGATGCATAATAACATGCGTGCACATAAATGGAGTTTAAGCAAATATCAAAGTGTGAGATTAAATATAAATAGTCTGCCCAGCTGAACAATACTGTACCGTGTGTCCACACAGGTTATAAATGAATCGTTCTGCAGCAAACAACGTGTCACTTATCTTCACTACTTTCTTGACCAGAATTAATGTACTTGTTCCATTCAAGTCGACAGTCTGAATATATAAACCATGCACAAAATCCTCCCCCAAGCAGATCCGCCTCCTCGTGGACGTGAATAAATCGACTATCGCTAACCTTGTCGAAGAGACGTAACTATTTGTCGATCATGCATGTCGCTAAATTAATCTTAATCTGTTTAATGCGTCACAAGATCATAATGTTGTCAGAAAAGCAGATTATGATTTACTATCGATTGTAAAACATGGGACCATTAGTTACATGGGCGATATATATCGCTCGCCAAAATAAAATACCTACTTGCAAAAACGATGTATAATTTTAAATCGCTACCACAAATGGCATCCATATTACCTGGAATCATTTTTTTTCGAATGGGTAAAATGCTGATTTAGCGTCCAGCTGGATCGGTAGCAGCTAAAGAACGGTTATTCTTGCCCAGAAGGACTGAAACCTATATATGCCGAACGCCACCCGAAAGACTGAACGAATTGATGGAAATTAATAACTGCAGCTTTAAACTGTCCACCAAGTGGTGATCGCCGTTCCGCGCTTAACCATTTCAGTGCCAAGTCCGATTTTTGTATCAACCCATATTTTCTTGATCATTTTTCAAATTTATTGATTATAATAATGTTATACATTGACGGAAAGAGCTCTAAGAGCTCTTTCCATCAATGTATCACATTATAAAATCGGACTTGGCACTGAAATGGTTAATGGTCAATGCATGTATCGCCAGATGCCAGTGATGATCTAGCAGTCCCAATGTAAATTATACCAATTAGATGGGAAACTACATATGACACCCATGCCAGTCATTCGTGTATTTTCGTCATAATGGACAAGCCCAACACCAAAAAGTGCACGTTGGTCTGGGATTTCTACGGGTCCCCCACAAATGATAAAACAAACGGAGTCTATAACCGCGGATTAGAAAATTTCGGAAACGAAAATACGCGGAACGATAACTTCTCAGCCGGCTGAGCCGCCATATTTCGTCAGCCACGAACGTCGCGACTGAGCCGGCTTAGCTAGCTAACCAGCCACCAAATTGGTTGAGCCAGCCGCGAAAACTATTTGTCGTGGCTTCGGGGTCAAAGATACACGGTCCAATTTGAAAAAGAATTAGTCAATCTTTCCTAAGGAAATTTTCGGCAACCATGAAACAGAAAAAAGAAAAAATCCAACGAAGATTCCTTCCGTTAAGTATTCCTTATTTTATCCCTTATTCGTTAATTTTGTATTTCGGCCAAACAAAGGGTGGCCTCCAAGAAACCCTTTCGAAACACCAGAAAACTCACCCGATCCAAAATGGCAGCCAACATGCAGGGGAGTCCGAATATGGCCACTATGTTATTTCCCAGCCCCATTGACCATTTCGAAATACCCGAACACCCACATCGATCTGAAATGGCCGCCGTTCAGACATGTTCAAATGTGCATGAAACCGGACCTCCCTGCATGGATGTCGGCCATCGGTGTGGGGTTTCTAACAGGTGTCTGTGGCACCCTTCAACACGATTTGATTGTCAGAAATACAACATTGCCGAATAAGGAATAAGCCGATAACAGGAGTAACCTTTGTGGATCGCGTGGTCTTGAGCGCCCAGTCCCAGAACCTATAATATCGTGACTCCACGAATCTGTTTATAGACATCTTTGTCTCGAGTGCATTAAACTTTCATTTCTAGAGTATACCGGCAATCAGCCTATAGTTATGCGTGCACCGCTCCGATAATCCATCGATTTCACATCACCACAACAGCTAACGTTTGTATGTATGAGTCGGGTATATCCGCTAATCAATGTTCAGTGAAACGTCATGGACGTTACAATGGTATCAATATTTTCCATATAGGCATCAGTGAAAACGTATCATTTATACTGTATTCTGTAAAATGCCCACGCTCTGAAATTTCTTAAAGGTACGCAATCCGATTAAATGGTCCCCATAGCATCAGATTCCAACAACAACATTTTTTGAAATGCCCCTTCAGTTATCAGAATCGATTAATTATCCAAAAATAATACTAACTATAGTCGACTATAGTATAACATTGTCCAAAACGTGTTATTTATCAACATTTTGTTCAACGAAATATGGCCGGACTGTCAATATATAAAGCCACTTGATTTTAGAGTTATCCATCTTCATCCGAAATTTGGCCCGAGACCGTTGGTTTGACGACTTTTTACTAGGCCAACAATAACAACACATCTCGAGAAATAACAAATTTCAATAATTCGATATCTGATCACATTGAGATTTGATGGGTTGGTTCCTCGACTCGAATCAAATATGTGTTTACCCCCGAAGCCAAAGAAATAGAACTTTGGGAGAGTTATTTCGGATTATGCATTTTTAAAATATGAAAGATTGATATTTGGGGTAACTTTTAGGCAAACAAAAAATCAAGTACGTATATCATGGAATCAGCCTCTGAACTTTTTGTTCGTAACTACCATACAAATTGTTTTTACACCACAACACAAAATTCAAACATCACTACAGAGGGGTTGCTTCTGTTCCCTATGTGAATTTATAGGGAAGACCTCGGTGGTTTTTATGTACACAAACAGACAAGGTTATTCACAATCAGAGACCAGTGTCCATTTGACACCCACAATCACATTTACACCATTGTGACGTACCTGTTGCTCATATCAAGAGAGATGTATTCGCGATTATTTGCTATATACCATAGGAATTTTAAGGGCCCATATAAATAATATATGGGCCCCCGATTCTGTATCTTTCGGGCCATCAATCTGCAGTTTTTAGACACACGTTGTGGTATCTGAAGGGCAAATATATATTCCACCAAATATTTGCAGCATGAAAGTGTCTACTGAGCCGGACTGAGCGATAGGAAATCTTTCACTTCTGGCGTATATCTCTCCCCATTTTAACTCAGAATCGTCTGCGTATGTAACATTAATGAGCATGAATTCCTTGTAGTGTTTTCCCCGGTGTAGTAAAATACAGAGCTTTTATGTTGAAATGAGCTGAACTATTGCTATGAATATGGAAATGTTTTTTTCAGTGTACATGTATATATATACAATTTGTATATTGGTATTTCGAACATATATGTTATGGTTCATACACAAGTAAGGCAAACGCTCTTTGTTTTACCATATCAGCAATAGAACATTTGTCCCATGCTGAAGAAAACGGGCTTAAATCTATGACTTGTATGAATATTTCTGCGTCATATAATTTGTTCAGGTATTGAAATAGGTTGATAAATACTTTTTCTACGAGCATCATATGTCCGGGAAAGACGCATTGACGTCATTCAAAATACAACTTTGAACACGATGTTTGGGTCCCAAACAAAAATCAGCAATTTGCATGGCATGGAATAGAAAAGAGCGTTCCGGGATAGTCTATTCCTGATATGGTGAAAATAAAGAGCGTTTGTTCCACGTCTGTGCTAAAATTTATAACGGCTTTACCATGAAAAGTATTGTTCCGAGTATACGAAGCCGGTATATCAATATTTGGTGTATGTTGTGCTAACATGTACATTCTTCCAAATTGCATATACAAAATTTGGAAGCTCGAATGAGCCATGTCCGTCTAACTTATAACTATACATATTTCGAGCACCGGACCGGGATATGAAAAAAAAAGTGCATACTTATATACTTACTAGAAGGTGACCCGACTTCGTCCGGGCTTTGACCTTGAATTGTCCATTTTGAAGGTCAAGGTCAAGTGGGGTCACGATTTGACCAGTCCAAAACACTGCCCGGACAAAAGTACCCGACAAACGTGCCCGTCGAAATCCATCCGGTTTTACCCGATTTGACCTTGAATTAATCATTTTGAAGGTCAAGGTCAGGTCGGGGTCACGACTCGACCCGTCCAATACACTCGGTGGACAAAAGTAACCCTACGTATCAAATTTCGTCGAAATCACATCAAAATTCGCGATTTTACCTTGAATTGACCCGATTTCAAGGTCAAGGTCATGTCGCACGGGCAAATGAATAGGCCTATGCCACTTCCCGGCCGAAAATACCCCCACATACCAAGTGTCATCGAAATCCCGTGATATTCGGGCGTTTGACCTTGAAATGACCCGATTTCAAGGTCAAGGCCACGTCGCACGGGCAAATTAATAGGTTTATGCCACTCCCCGATCGAAGATAACCCCACATACCAAGTTTCATCGAAATCCCGTGATATGCGGGTGTTTGACCTTGAAATTACCCGATTTCAAGGTCAAGGTCACGTCGCACGGGCAAATTAATAGGCCCATGTCACTCCCTGGCCGAAAATACACCCACATTTCATCGAAATCGGCTAGGCCGTTTTCGAGTCCATCGATTACAGACAGACACACACACACAGACACACCCCCACACAGATCTTCCAAAATATATAATAGATATACTTCATAATCAAATGTTTCGGGACAAGTCATTCGACTTTTGGTTCCGATATACACATAATTGGTTTAATCACATAATTTGGCCATAAAAGCAGTTTCATAATTATCGGTAATAGACACGTTTAATATCAGCGCGTGCGATGACGTCACGGCGTTCTTCAAATAACTTGCGATCGCTGTAGTTTATGATTGTTGTTTTCGATGAATATTTCGCGTTGCTTCGGGTTTATTTGAGCATGTGATAAAAGGTATCTCACACTCGTCCTATTTTATACGTAATTTATCAACCTCGTCCTCTAAATTCTATTTGAGCCTCGGTAAACCTCGGATTTAGTGAACTCAGTTGATAAATTCCGTATAAAATAGAAACTCATGTGAGATCCTCTATATATACATTATGTCACAATAACTGAGTCATCATATAATATACTTCAGACTATATAGTTGATAGTTGATACAGACCAATGTTACTCTGTAGTAATACAAAACTATTAGTTAAAATTCCTCAGTGATAAAGGGTATGTGGCATGCCACGCCAGCCGTTGAGGCATGCCAATATCCCATAATATGTCAAATATAGCGAATTATCGAAATATGAAATACCACGAAAAAGCGAAATAGGAAAATACAGCGAAATTGCGGAATAAAAAATGCATCGAAATGACGAAATAGCGCGAATTATGAAATAAGAAATTATTTTTATTAACTAAATAACGGAGATATTTGAAGAAGTGTTTTTGACGAAATAACGGGCATATTTGGAGAAGTTTTTTAAAGAGCGTACCCCAAACCTCCTCCAAGCCCACCCACCCAAGAGAAGAATTTTACTTATATTTCACCATAGTTGATCTATTGTGGTGTTGTTATTTCTAATACAAATCGCCGTTATTTCGTAAATATACATTCTTTATAGAGTTATTACCCTGTGGCAATGTTACGATTTTAGCTTGTCAAAGAACATGTGGCATGCCTCAACGGCTGGCGTGGCATGCTACATACCCTATATCACTGAGGAATTTTAACTAATAGTTTTGTATTACTACAGAGTAACATTGGTCTGTATCAGGTGGATAGTCTATCTGGGATTTGAATTCTGTCAGTGAAGTGGCGTTGACAATGTGTTCGAGAAGTTTGTTCCAATGAACTACAACGCGTTGAGTGAAGAAGTACTTCCCAAAGTTCTTAATCACGGTTTTCATTTGCAGCTTGAGATTATGTCCTCTCGTATTAGAATATGTTGCTTTCTGGAACAAATCATCTATGTAGACGTTATATACTGATTATGTAAGTACCTGTATTTCTCTATTAAATCACATCGCAGACGCCTGTACTTTACAGACATTAAGTTCAGCATGGGGCTTTACACTATAAGTACCCACGCTTTAATTATATTGATCGGCTGCAATCTGACGTTTGCCATTTAGACACATGGGGTACGGCTCTTTCTTCGACGAGTTGAATAGCAGAATAGGCCCATTCATATATAAGTATAAAAACGTTCCAAGTTCCAACGCACTGTTGACGCATGTAGTCCTGTATAGTTTAACATGTGCCCGACTTGAATAAGTACAATTATGTATTGATCATGAACATTTAATAGAATTCCCTTGTTTGATATTGGAATCAAGCCGAAATGCTTTAATGCCCTTTGTATTGTATAAACTGTATAGTCACGACGTGTATCGTTACATGCGAACACGTACATACGTATACAGACACTTTTTAAGTCATTTTTACAGCGGCGATTGCGTAATGTTAAATATCCTACACATATATATATATATATGGAGCGTTATAATAATGTGATTGCACGAGAGCAGACATGTAAGCTCTTACTGCGTGTGCAGCATGATCTTTGTAATTCAATTCCACATTTGCCAGGCGTTAGTCAACAAATATATGAGGATGTAATCCCCCCCCCCCCACACACACACACACCATTTTTAGTAAGCGGGATTCAGGCCATTTTCGGACGGTATTCAGGATTCATACCCCGTCTTAAACGGACATGGCTCATTCGAGTTTCCAAATTGTATCTACTTAATTTGGAAGGTGGTATATAAGACAGGTTGATAAATATACGAACTATTGATATACCGGCTTCATCTGCACTGAAAATACTTGTCATGGTCACAGCCATTTTCCAGCTATTTTCATGTCTTTGCACAGAAGTGAAATTCAATGTTGTTGTTTTTTATTACTTCAATGCGCCTTTCGTGGACATATAATGCCCATAGAAAGATAAAGTGCAAGTATTTATCGACCTATTTCAATACCGGGATAAAAAATCAAAAGGGAATATTATTATAGGTGTATTTTGGAGTGCAAACTGCCGTGTGACTTTAATTGGCATTCTGAATTTAAATAAAAGACCTGAACGTGACTTTGATGGCGAAAATTTGGGGTAGTTTGTCCTTTTTAAGGTACCGTCCTGTTAATCGGGCGCTAGTTGGTCAGTGGCAGGCATTCGAAGATCAACCGCGTCGTATATATAAAATCATCACTGTCGTAAAATCGAATGTTATGTAGCTATCGGGACTTTTCGCATTAATATGGCACAGTTTGGAAGATAACTGTTGAGAAAAGTGATGAAAATAGATGACATTGAAGTGTGAAAAATATGCACGGTCCATCGACGCGTTATTTCTTAACTGATATTCAGTATTCACCCGGGCCCCTCTGTTAACTTGCATCCATGATCCACACCCTCCGGTAACTGGCATTCATGTAGGATTCGGGAGGGGAGACACAATCAGTGTGCACACGATAACTATTAGAAACGAATCTCCCGAAAATATTCCATGCAGGTACATTTCCATTGACTATCGTTAAAATACGCACACATCGGGCTTATTTTAATGAGCGAAATAAGCTCATATCAGGCATTATATAACCTCAGTATACGCTATATATGGACCTAAAACGCGGGTTTTAAAACAATCCAATATGGGATTATTTCCATACAAAATAAGCCCATAACCCTTTACCCAACAGAAGAGCCCTGTGCCAATGCATTCTCTTATATATGCGAGTCGACCATAGGTCGCCTCGCATATATAAGAGAATGCATTGGCTTAACACATTAAAAATTATAAAATTGTTAAAGAATGTAAGAAAAAATGGTAAAAAGTGTTAAAAAAAGATTTTTTTTAGGCCAATGCATTCTCTTATATATGCGAGGCGACCTATTGTCGACTCGCATATATAAGAGAATGCATTGGCACAGGGCATAACTGTAACTATCACAATGTGGTCAAGGAGCCGGTTCCAATGATATCCATATTTGTATGGTTCTATTGAGACAGACCGAAGATATTTTAGGCTGTTGAAGCTTTATTTGGCCGGTTTTGGCCGGTTTGTTGGGTAAAGGGATAATGGCATTATTTAATCTACACTTTTTTATCGACATGACTTACCATAGGTCCAATGACCTATTCCAGTTGATTTATTCCTACTTGGACGGATTACCCTTGGGGCTGAACTATTTGCGCAAGCTTTATTCGTCATTGTAATGTTTGAGGGTATGATGTTGTCGGGGAGGGAGTATCTGAGTGCGGCGTCCCATTCGGAGGATAGGAATGGCATTCTCTTCTGGTCCAGTGTGTGTGGGTTGGATGCAGAATTATACATGAACTTTAAACGGACAATGAAATATGAATCATATTTGCAAAATCTACCGCGTGATCTAGCCCAAGAACTATTACGACTAAGAACATGTAATCACAAACTGCGTTGTGAGTCTGGGAGGTGGAGTAAAAATAAAGAAAGCGCCATCTAGAGCACGATTTTATATTTTACTCGGTAGCCAAAACCCAGCTACTCAGAAAAGTTTAGCGATATTTGTTAAGGCGTGCATGAAGATTCACGAAAAAACAAGAGATGACACAACATGATTCGATTAACAACATGTACACATGCTGGCATTACATATGTGTAATGTCAGCATGTGTACCTTGTCTAGATAATGAGAAAGAAAAGAAAAATTACGGCGATTTTGCGACGACACTGATGGCGATTGACGACGACGACGATAACAACGTTGACGATGTTGATGACGGGATAATGGTGACGATAGATGATAACGAAGATGTATAAAGACGGCGACAAAAATACGGATGATGAAGATGATGATGGTGTTGATGAAGACGGTTATGATGACGATGATGATGGTGATGACGATGATGATGATGATGATGATGATGATGGTGATGACGATGGTGTTGATGAAGACGGTTATGATGATGATGATGATGGTGTTGATGATGATGATGATGATGATGGTGGTGATGATGGTGATGGTGATGATGATGATGATGATGATGGTGATGATGGTGATGACGATGGTGTTGGTGATGATGGTGTTGATGATGATGCCGATGATGATGGTGATGATGATGATGCAGATGAATAATGATGATGATGATGATGATGATGTCGACGACGATTATGATGACGACGACGATGATGACGATGGTGATGATGATGACGATGTAAGTGACCCCATTGTATATATGTACATATCCATGTTCTGCATTAATTTGCAGCGTTAACAATTAAAGCATACATACCCGGACATGTGATCGTAATATATTTTGTCCCGATACCATATATGTTGAACTTATTATATACATGTATCATGCATGTTTAACTTATTACATATATTATGACTATATATTTTTGAGATCAGAATTAAAAAAAACAATATAATGTAATCTCGCGCTGCCATGGGACTTTCGCCTACTGATGAATAAACTATTAAACATCATGTATTAACACAGAAACATATTCCCCGAGTTAGTTTTTCGACTTAATAAGGATCCCTGTCAAAACTTCAAAAAGTTCCCAGGCTTTGAACTGGTTAAATATTATCTCGATACAGGCGTTATATTAGCCAGATAAGAATAGAGTTTGATGCCATGATCTACAAGACAATACATTACTTGGTGATTGGATTGTTGTGGGAATTATTAATTATTTAAGAAGGTTTTTTTGGTAACTAAATGGACAAATAAGAAATAAATTTTTCAACCTCTAAAATGTATTAAAATCCATTTTTTATATTCTAGGTCGGTATATACGCGGCAATGAAGTCGTGGTCAGAAATACGGACCGATTTTCAGGCTTGGTCTGAGTTGAAGGACCTCTGATATGTGACATTCAGATCGTAACATTCAATGAGAAATGATAATTTGTTCAAACACGTGGAATCAATGATCACCTCATACATTCTGATCCAGTACCTTGTATAAATTCTAAAATATCAATATAATAACTGTCAATATTGCTAATATTTTCCATCATAAAATATACTTCACACTAGTTCGGAAGCTGGTGAAACTCCATTGACTCGATGTGTTCGTTGTTAATGGCATTGAGTATTAGAAGATACAATAATTTATTGTATGATGTATATATAAATAATGCATACATAAATTCATGTAACCTCTCATATTATTATATATTATGAAAATAGTTATCATCAACAGTCCCTCAACAATGTTATCAAGTTTTATGTTTCCATCAGAAGGAACAGTTGGACTATGTTAATTACTTCAATATTTATCATTGCTCAAAATCAGTGCAAATGCATCAATAAAATTATTGAATTCACAATCGTGTTTCTCAATTTCACCATATAACTATTATCTTAAGTCTTCGAATGAGTTGTTTTCTTTGATAGAATGCATTTCAGATTCGATACACTGTTTGTCACGCATGTGACATAGTCGTTTTTCTAATGGCATTACATGATGTTGAGCATGTATAACTGCACCATCGCATCAAATAAACAATATTTATCCATCATGAAAAATATTTAATTTTTATTTTGGGAGTTGATATTGTAGGGACATAGAAGAAGATAATCTGGGAGCAAGTATTGTCCGCTTATGTATGTAGTATTTAACATATCCCAACTGGATACACTACCAATATCATGCATGTACTTCATCGCACTAGCAACTGCAATGTTATGATGCGCATGATATCGATTAGATGTGCATGGCCCATTTATCAATACAAACATCTGATGAATTTATTAACCGTCCGTGTTTTACTCACGTTTGCTCAGACCAAATCAGTGAACTGTTCGTAAAACCATATACATTTCCAAGTTCCCATGTAATCGGGCGAAGCGTCTAATTGCAAAGGAGTGCATAGGAATGGTCCGAATTATCCCCCTTTCATCCGTTCTTGCAATCACAATGGCCGCCTACTATTTACGCATGGCGCATCGAACCGATCTCGATTGGCAACGTAGTAAATATTTGTCGCTCTCTGTGTATTGCAACGCTAAAGTATATTGTGTTTTATTCAGAGACCGCGATGTTAAATTGCTGGTCGATTTAATAGTTGCCTGTGGGCTTTACTGGCCGCTAATTATCACATATAGTTCTATATATGCTATCAATAGATTTGAAAGTATTCAAAGTTTGTTTTTATTGCACACAGCCATTGTATATAGTGACGTTGATTTAATGTTTATACATACCGTCATGATTCTGAGTGCTTTTTATGTGTACCCCGGTGGTAATAAATTAAAGGTACTTAATCCGATCAGAGGGTCCCCATCAAGATACAAAAACAACATTTCTTCAAAATACGCTTTGGTTATCAGAATCGATTAATTGCAACAAAATAATGCTAATCACGGTCAACTATGGTATCAAATTTCCAAAACGTGTTATGTATCAACATTTTGTTCAACGAAATATGGCCGTATTATCACTTGAGTATTCACGAAATTTGGCCGTATTACCACTTGTTTTTAGAGATTCACCTTCATTCGCAATTTTTTACCGAGACCATCCATTTGACGGCTTATTTTTGGGCCACGAACAATTGGAATAACAGACTTCAACAATCGATATCTGATCACTCTGAGCTTTGATGGGTGTGTTCATACACTCGAATCAAATATTTTACCCCCAAGGCCAAAGAAATAGTAATATAGGGATGTTTAATCGGCTTGAGTACCTTTAATGATTATGAGTCCAATCAGTCCGTTATACTGCGGTCCCATTACCCTGAAATTTGATCAGGTTCGATACCATTTTATAGAAATTTATTTAAAGATGCCCACCAGATATGACACCATAATACTATAATTATACCCACCGCAACGAGTTGTTGGGGTATACCAGAATTAGCTTGTCCGTCCGTCCGTTAGTGGACACAATTTTGTCCTGGCTTTTATTCCTACATTTTGCTGTCATTTTGTTTTAAGACTTGGCACATATATTTAGTACTATGGGAACCTGTGCACCTGCGAATATGAGATCCGTCTGACCTTTTTTGTGGAGCTATCCCCCTCTTTCGACTTAGAAAATTTTGCAACATGGAGAACTTTGTCCAAGCTTTTATTCCTACATTTTCAGGTCAATTTTTTTAAGTAATGTGAAACACACCGGTATGGTGGTCCAATATAAATGGACAATAATCTAGTTAAAGTAGTTATTTTTTAAAATATTATATACAAATTGACATACATCGTCATTCTTACATATTAATATAAAGTGATGTGAAACACTCCGGTAGGGCGATCAAATAGATATGGAGAATAATCTTGCTCAAAGCAGTTATTTTTTACGAATATTAATCCAAATTGACAACACACACCGTCATTCTTATATATTAAGTGCAGAGACTCTAGATATCGAAATCGTTTGCGTTAGTTTATCGCCGATTGTTGCGTCCCGAATTGAGGTGTAAATATTTACACTGTATTTTGTCACTGTTGGTTTAACAATATGATACCGTTGGTTTGCCTACGGTATTATACCGTTGCTAGTTTTGACGGCCAAGTACCGTTGCACAAACACGAGGTATGGATAGGATCACCTCCCTTGTGAGATTCGCAATGCATCTCGGGTAAATTCGCCATTAATTGATGTCTCAGTGTCTGTCTCCGTCATTCGCGGGAGATTTGTTTTATAATTTAGTAGGCCTACTTTTTAATATGTTTCAACAGCTTGGGACAGGTTCCAAGCCGTTTAAATAGCACTAACGGTCTACCGAACGGGCTAAAGAAAGTGTAAACAAGCCCTATTCAACCACTTGCGATGTTTTAATAGCGACCGCGAAAATAGGTCACCTAGTAAAATTGGTTTGCACTGCAGTCATTCACTCTATAAGTATTAGTTATAACGGATCACTTTTCACATTTTCGCTAATTTCTCTACTAATAAACGAATCAAAGTAATTATTTTTGTTGGATCTTCTAGTCAGCTATATTACTACAAGTATCCTACCGTTTATTACAACAGTACAATGTATCGACGGTGTACTGTTATTTCAACAGTATCCTACCGTGTATTCCAACAGTACAATGTATCAACGGTATACTGTTATTTCAACAGTATCCTACCGTTTACTTCAACAGTACAATGTATCAACGGTATACTGTTATTTCGACAGGGATTGTACTGGCAACTAAGTTGACGGTGCATTACCGTAGTTATAACGTTATTAAATTTTACAGTGTACAATTGTGCGTAGTTCAGACGATGTTTTCTATGGAGTGGTATGGAGTGGTATGGAGTGGTATGGAGTGGTATGGAGTGGTATGGAGTGGTATGGAGTGGTATGGTCGATTCATTTGAAATTTTCGGCGATCTTAGTAGAATGATAAATTCTCCAGGTTGAATAAGTGCTCTTTAAAATACGCGATAGTTTCGATTTACGAGAGCCTATATATCACACCGTCACAATCAGATAAAACTGCCTATTTTTGAACGTCGCTAGCTGTTCGATGGATTCCTTCATAGTGGTGAGATCATATTATTGTCGGGTATAGACAAGTAAGAACTAGGGGTGGGCTGTCCGAAATGGGATTAAGGACCCCCCCCCCCCCCCCCCCCGTGACAGTCGAGAACAACTGCAAACAAATTTTCCGGCTTCTGTGTCAAATGTTTAAAGACATATTATGGACTTGTTCGAGTGAAAATAAACATATAAGTTAGTACTCAGGCGCTATGTTAGAGTATAGAGGTTAGTTATCCAACCACCTCCCCATGCCGTCATCCATGGTATTTGTAGGAGATCGTGTTGATCAGATATCGATTTCAAAAGGGGAGGTTTTAACACGTTTTGAATTTTTGTCAGGCTAACAAAATTCCAAATGATCGGCTCTGATAAAGAGCGTCAATGGTTTATCAATAATAAAGAGCGTTCTTGGTATACATATATTGTAAGTATTTAGCATTTTTGCCTCGTTAGCAGAAATTTACTTTTGGAAAGTTTGACTAATTTGGTGTCAAATTGTACCGTGGATCTTTAAGATCAATAACAAGATATCCTAAAAATAACAAAAGAATGGGATTTGTGCTAATTGAGCGACGCGATCTCGGGTGTTTTCGAAATTTTCAACGACAGAGATAGACGAAGTCACCGGATGTGGAATCCATCAACATTGCCAAGGTCACTCGGGGTAAATAAAATGGCTACCTCAAATGAAATACTAGCGGAAATTATAATCGCAGTGCACAAGCATGAATTTTTATATAGCAATCATCTGCATTCACCACACAACACACTCAAAAGAGAACTTTTTTTTAGTTTGAACGCATTAACAAAACTATTCATGGGCCAACGGGTGCTGGGGGGGGGGGCTATCACATATACCATGTGATGAACTGTTGTCAAGTCGCCGTTTAAAAACGCTAAACAAACGAGAGAAATCCAATTTTACGACACGTGCGATGTGGCTCGCATCACCGTTTGTGTGGGCTTTTAATCTGATTGGCTGGCATGCTACCGTGACATCACTAAAAAGGCTTTGTTGTGGGAATCCACGTTTGTGTTTCCATCCCCGCCCTTCCCCATTGAAGACCAAAATTCAAACGCTTTTTACAACTTATAACTCAAACTATTCAAGCTCCATTTAAAACAAATTCCAACCTGACATACTTTTTATCAGTGGACATAATGGAATTTTCCAAGATTGCATTGGAAAGTTCTAGGTACATGTATACCACAGATAGAAAATTCCAGCATATAAGTGCTGTAAAATATACATTCTTCCTCAAGTAATTTTGGTATGATTCTACGGGTTGCAGTTGGAAATCCAAAGTTGGTTTCCCCCACCCGAACGATATCGGAACTCTGATAGAAGATGTACATGTACATGTAGCAAACTGAATGACAGAGTCTATTGATTGATTTATTGGGGTTTAATGTCGCTTTTAGCAACTAAGGTCATATCACGACATTGCCAGTTTTAGTGGTGGAGGAAATCGGCACACGTACGGCTAATCTAACAGTGATTTCAATGGCTTATAAACTCGTCGACCATGTGCGGCAAACCACCGGCCATCAGCGAGTAACTGGCAACTCCACCAGATAACGATTTCGAGTAACAAAGTTCACGATGGATACATGTTGATTTGAACCCTTATCGCCAGCGCTGGAGGGCGAGACGGCTTGGGGTTGTACCCCTAACCGACTGGACCACCGAGGCCCCATGACAGAGTCTATAATCCCCTGGTACGCTGGTCTGATCACTGCCATCACGTATATATAGTTCAGTCCCCTGGTAAGCTGGTCTGACCACTGCTATCATGTGCACAGAATGTAAGGAAATCTTACATTTTTATTTGAGGCCATTGTTGGTTACGATTCATTCTGCACTAAATGTATTCTGAAAAAAAAACAGAACTGTTCGGATATTCAAATCAGAATTAATTGTAGCTGACAAAAGTCTTAAATAAAAAAACCATTATACTTAAATACATTATGCCCAAATGTAAATTTTATAAAAGCTGGGTACCCAACTGAAAATCAAAAAAAGCTGGGTACCCAACTGAACGAAGTGGGGTGACAGCTGACCATTTCATATATTCGTTCACATACTCAAAATATTGAACGGTATGTTTTGCATTTCGTCGCAGAAAACTATATGGTGCCAAAATATGAAAGGAAACATGCCCATAAAAACCCCACATCTAACTACATGAGAAGTATTTTTTTTCGTAGTTCCACCTATAGCTATGCTACCGACAATTGGCTGTAAATAGCATGCAAGAATCAAGCATATAGGTATCTGGAGGGCATGTCAGTAGCACCGTTATATGTGTAACTACAGTTATTTTACTTCTCATGGCGTTAGCTTTGGTAAAGATGTATTTTATTTGCATGTTTCTACTCATATTCTGGCACCAAATGGTTTTTCTACGACGAAATGGCTGCAAAACATAATGTGCAAACTTGCGAGTTGCATATGTGAACTTACCCCCAAAGGATTGGCACCATAGTAACAAATAATTAACACAACTGCAATATGTACATCTTTATAAATATTCAAAACAGTTCAATGATCATATCATCAACAAAATATTTCATATAAAAATATCAGTCATTTTTTGTCATAATACACAACAAACAAAAAAATCGTATCTATGTACAACAATGGAGCTTTCCACAGAGGCCACACCCACAGCGGTAGTCCCGCCCACTGGTAAAAATACTTTATCCACATAAATATTGTCTGTTACCCGAGATCGACTTCCGAAGTGAACACATCAGCACTTGCCCTTATGTTAACTAGTTGAAACAGACTCGTGTATATGATTCGTTTAAATTTGATATTTTAACCAGTTTGATTTAAAAAAAAATATTTAGATTTAATTTTTTAATTTTTTTTTAGATTGAACTTTGATCTGCTGTTGAACACAAACAAACATAAATTTTGTTTTTATTTTCTTTTTAGATTTTTAGATTGAAACTTCTTGCTAAAAAAAATTCAAAAATTCTAAAATAAAAATAAAAAAAAAGTAATTTGTTTAAAAGATTTAATTTAAAATATAAGTTCGTTATAACATCTGCCGTGGTACCCCGAGGCACCACACCAAATTTGGTTAAAATCGATCAAGGGCTCTGGAAGAAAAATTGCATACAGACCAGAACAGACAGATCACTGAACTCTAATATATCTAAACGAGAGAACATACATTCGTTTTGCCATTAAATGTGAAAATTATGACAAGTGTCATGCTAAACGAAAAACATTGTTATAATCACGGATAAATTTATAACATCATGCCGCAAATATAAATCTCAGTATATTATGATTTGACAACAAAAAAGTTGTTTGAATATAGCCAATTTAACACTGAATGTATGCATGGATATCAAAATTAGGGTGAAGAAAGATGGCGTCGAACAAAATCTCCGCAGCCAGCGGCCGGCTCGGCATCTGATTGGTCGAATATATTGTAATAAATTGCCATTGGGCGGGACTACGCTGTGGGCGTTGCCTCTGTGGAAAGCTCCATTGCACTTCAGTTTGATACACATGCATATCGGTACTCGCGAAATATCGCCGCTCTACCACACTGTGATCCATATCGATACTCGTGAAATATCGCCACACGGCCACACTCTGGCTCGAATACGTGGTCTCTTCACTATTCATCTCTCAAGTTTGCCTTCGAATTTCGTTCATGTGAAATAATACAAAAGTCTGTACAACAACTATCATTAACTCTTATAAACAAGTACATGAAAAATAGATTGACTTTGTTCTTATGTTCGTTATTAATAACTCTTTAATAATGATATTTTGCATGTCAAAGCCATTTGTATGTAAGGATTACAGTTATAGAGAAATTACCGATAACATTCTTAGTTCAATAAGATACCAAAGTTTAATCCTGGCATGAAATGACACCATGCAACTAAATTTGTCACTAAAAATTATTTTGTTTAAATGTTATCATACACACTAATACTGTGTGTATTACATGTTACTATTTTAGAACACTGCTCAGTGACCAATGTGTAATTTTTTTAAAACATTTTAATCACTTAAAGGTACTCAACCCGATAAAACTCCTCTCAATTACTATTTCAATGGCTTCGGGGGTCAAAAATATTTGATTCGAGTCGAGGAAGTCACCCATCAAAGCTCACATTTGTTAGATATCGATTTTAGAAATCTATTATTTTTCATTATCGGGAATACTATCTGGCCCAGAACTCAGTCAAAATTGCGTTAAAATTACCACTTGATTTTATAGTTATTCATCCTTGTCTGTTCGAATATATTTGGAGTACACATCCAGAGCAGATTACGGCAGTTATTAGTACTGATCTCGAGAACATAAAAAATTTCAAAAATCAATATCTAATAACTCTGAGCTTTGTTTGATGGGTTCCTCGACTCGAATCAAATATTGTTTACCCCCAAAGCCAAAGAAATAGTAATATAGGACCCTCTGATCGGATTGTTGTTGTTGGAATCTGTTGAGATGGGGACCCTCTTTACGGGTTGAGTACCTTTAAATTCGAATACATGTGTGATAAAAACCTGTTATTAACATGGCATGTGTTTTTCGAATGTGTTGACGATATCATCAAAAACGGTTCACCCGAAAGATCCCACGGAAGATTTTAGTTGTAAGTTTGTCAGTGAAGCCAGACTGAGAAATACATCATCAAAGCAGTTTTACTAATTTGATGTCAAATCGGACCGGACAGCTTTAAGCAAGCTAACAACTTTCGTAACAACATAACCAATAATAGCTAGGTTCATCCACACGTACATGTTAACTTGTAACGTGTGTTAATATGGTATTGCTATGAATATGCACTTGACGGGAAATATATTGTGATATTACGGCGCCAAACATACATTTTTAAAGATATCGGCCAACGTGCCAGGGGGGTGGGGGGTGAAAAAAAAAATCCGGCACGCATGCCGGGGTGGGTGGGTGGTCAAAGACACCAACAAGCAATTTTTCCGCAACTAAAAAAAAAAATTCCTGCTTGTTTTTTAGTGTTTTGGCAATGAGTTGGGCTTCAAAACCACTTTGAATGTGAGAAATAATGTAATTCTAACTGTAAATTGACTGCAGGCAGTTATCGTGTTGTATTTTGTTGCAAATTTTGAAATCCAAGATGGCCGCTGGCAGCCATGTTTTTTTGGCCGAATGACCTCAAAATGACTCATTCCTATTTACATGTCCATGTTAACATCCATGATAAATAATATGCACAGAAATTCATATACAGGTGTTTACAGTGAATTTCCCCCCGAAATTCCCCCCCCCCCCCTGAACGTGCAGCGAAATTTGTAGATGATAGTCCGATATATAGGAAGCGAGACAACTCTATTGTTTTATTTGTCATTTACTGGTGGTTCACATGTTGCACGGACCATGGTGAATGATACATGCATGTCGAATTTCTGTTCTGTTCCAACCACGACATGCTAGTACAAGTGACAACACACGTTACAGGTTAAACTATGTGTTCCTGATCCTGGCTAATGATGCAAATTGGTAAACGTCATATTTAACACTGCGCATGTGTATGAACATTGCAATATGTGTTTCTGTTTACAAATTTACATTATGATCATATGATTCAAGACGAACAACTCTATGTTTAGTTGTTCCCACAACGCCATCAAAATCATCATCTCAAAGCCATTCATTCTTATCGCAGAACTATTACCATCAGTGACACTTCAATGTCAAGAATCAAGAGCATTTATAAAATTATATACATTGAAAATTATGCATACATCACGTAGGCTTTAATGGTGTGTATTTGGGGATAAACGTACCCTGTTACTTTGGATATTCCGGAATTCAAGCAAGCAAAACAGTTTGAAAACGAGACGGCTTGCCGGCGAGTTCACAAACTATTTCCATGCTCGGATCAACAAATACCCAACGAAACAGGGTACGTTTATTCCAATTGCAATTCAATCCACCAAAAAAAATAAAATAAACTTCACGATAAACACTTTTTATCGACATTACATGCTTTGAAGTGATATATCCTTTCTGCGTGATCAAATCCATTGAATTACTCTGGAAAACAGCGTTAGAACATATTTTACCTATTTTATTTATAGGAGCGTGGCGAACTGTATTGTTTATCTAAAACAGATAAAGCTATTCACCAATCTGAGCCTTTTAATTATTTTATTATCTCCTATTTTGACATCATTCGCACAATGAACGACTACAATACTGATAAGAATTACGAATAGCTTATACTTTTCGTAAATGTTTTGGACAGTCCAAAAACCTTTTCTCAAAATCACGACCACGTGCCACTCAGAGTATAAGTGATCTAGTTCTGTGTGTCGTGATTATTGTGTGCTTAAAGGCCCACTTAATTTTCGAGTCATCGATTATTTTTCACAGTGCCTTGATATATGGTTTTAATAACAATATTTGCCATAAAATATGATTAAAATACAATAATTCATTACTATTTGAAACGTCTGTCTCAGAAGGCGCCAATAGGGAAATAGAAAACAGCTGAAATCATAGAAAGATTTCCCCATTTATGCCTCCCAGAATACAACAGAATTCAAACTAAAAAATGAAACTTAAGCAGGGAACATCAAGTTAGTATCTCAACAAAAACAACATGTTCACAGTTTATTTCACCGCATAAGTTGACAATGCAATGCAATATGGCATATATTTTATATAAAATTTTCTGGGGGTTTGAAAATTAAGTGGGCCTTTAATTATGTTGTTATCATAGTCAGTGGTTGACTCGATTATTTAATGCAAAGCTCGCGTATCCATGCCTGGCTTCACTAAACCGTATTCGTAACTAGGGATATGGCAAATCGACAACTGATAGAATGAACACAAATTATAGTGACGTAGTACCCTATTCGTATTTGTGTCAGTAATAGTTCATTGTGCATAATGTGTCTGTTGAGACTTGTTATAATTTAATGACAATATGGCGTATCTCCAATAGAATATCATGCAAATATCACAACACAATTGCCCGGCAATATATATGTATAAACCAGGTCATTCACACACATTCATACATTTGTACGGCAATATATATTTATCACATAATTAGCCCCTAAATCCGGCCTCACAGTTTTAGTAAGACACACGTGTATTATCGACTCGCGTATTGACATAAGAGCTTATTGTCATTTTGTCATCATGAAAAGACACATTTAAAATGGAACTATATTTGTTCTTGAAGGTGTCTCTACTTCCTCTTTGGTTGTGATAAGGAAATCAATATTTTTTTTACCCCAGACTTTTCGATATCGTTTATCCTGGCTAAAATGTGATTAAGTGATAAAATGGATCTCAAATTCGTCGGAATTCTGTAAGAAATGTATTAACATCTTCCACTAAATTAGATTAGAGTCTCGCTAAAGATCGGCTCTAATAGAATTTAGTTAACTAGGTTAACAGATTTCGTAAAATTCAGATTAATTGGAGATCCTCTATGTATAAACCTGGTCATTCACACTTTCTTATATTCACATTACATGTAATATAACAACAAGAAATAACAAAAAGCACTAATTCAAGTTCAATATAAATCATGTGTAAATAATATGATGCCAGGGGCGTGTCTACATGAAGACTGGCTGTGTGTAGCTCATCCCATTCAATCAGGAACGTGGCAACAGGAGGTCTGGGGTGTTTAACTCACCTCACTAAATACTTGTCAAAATGTTCAGCAGCTGAAAAAGTTTATGTCTGCACAACAGTATAGTGTAACTTGGGAATAGGTTTGCGATTGCTCTATTCTAATGTTCTAACCAATATTCACAATCCTGGTCAAGTGGTCCTGCTAATGTGCTATGATGCGGTTGGGTCCTGCCGAATTGCTATGATGCTGTTAGGGCAAAGTGATGCTGTTAACAGAAAGTACCGTTATATTTTTTTAATTTGTCTTTTTCGCGATGTTCCGATATAAAAGCCATTATGCGTATCAAACATTCACACACATATTTATTGCGAAATATTTGTAATACTGGTTGTATTAGTTGTTGAAAATCGACTGTAATCAAGATGGTTATTCACGTCGTTTTAGAAACAACAGCGCAGGCATTATTATATTATTCAAAAATATATATGTTCTTGAATGTTTCATACACACAATGTTTTTTTTTCTCAAATCGCTCGGATTAGCCAAACACCGCAAAAATGACAATTTAAGGAAAAAATAACGGTACTTTTCCGTAACGGCATCAGTTTGCCCTAACCGCATCATAGCAATTCAGCAGGACAACCAGCATCATAGCATATTAGCAGAACCACTTGACCAGGGGTAATTCAACTTATTTGAACATTTAGGAAATGGAATAAAAAGAGACGTTAAAATGAAAATTAATTAAATTTTAAGTTACGCCTGGTTCAGTGAAGGGGCGCAGTTTTACATTCCAATTTGGACCCCAATCCAATAAACGATGACCCCTCTACTAGGATCTCTAGCCACGCCCCTGCATGTATGATGTATGGTTCCGTCAATGTAATGCAGCCATCAGTCTCTTAAAAAAAACGACGAAAATTTTACAATATTTACGTCTCTGGAAATCTCATTCATAACCAGTAACTGAATTGATGGGATTCCCTCCATTTCATTGTAGAGTGGCGAAGCACGCGCGTGATTTCATTGGTTTATGCATAACGGACCACTTCACAGGTCAGATGTCAATGGCGTGTTGACAAGTTTCCCACGCATTGTCGAACCCTACTATTGTTGGAAAACTTGATACAGGCGATATATCCATAACCCATTTTACCCATCGCAATATATAGGACACATCATCTTCGAGTTTTTATCGGTCAACGATATTCATTACTGATTAGTCTTTCGCATCTTGTTGTATTTATAACTATATCTAAATACTACGATTCTCACAAACATTTACTTCGCCAGGAATTCACTGCGTATTTGTAAATAGTTTATTTCGTCATGTTGGGAATGTCGAGTCGTTGTAGAAATGAAATTTAGTGGACATTTCCAGAGACGTACATGTATCCGTTATAATTATCGTCGTTAAAGGGGGATAACTCCTCTAAGAAATATCGTATGTACCTCATAATTTCAGGTGCAAAGGTTTCATGGTACTAAAGTGCCAAGTTTAAAAACAATTGACTGAAAAATGTAGATATACAAGCTCGAACAAAATTATGCATGTTACGAAACTTTCTAAGTCGATAAAGGGGGGTAACTCCACTAAGAAATGTCGTACGTACCTCATAATTTCAGGTGCAAAGGTTTCATGGTACTAAAGTGCCAAGTTTCAAAACAATTGACTGAAAAATGTAGGTATAAAAGCTCGGACAAAATTATGCATGTTACGAAACTTTCTAAGTCGATAAAGGGGGGTAACTCCACTAAGAAATGTCGTACGTACCTCATAATTTCAGGTGCAACGGTTTCCATGGTACTAAATGGCTATGCCAAGTTTCAGAACAATTGACTGAAAATGTTGGTATATAAGCTCGGACACTGTTGTGTCCACGGACGAACGAACATACATGCTGATTCCTATATACCCCACCATAACGTCGTTAGGCGGGTATTAACTGTTACAAGCGACCATACAACCCAGCAATCACTGTCTGATGACATACACATTCATGTATGAACGTCAGTAAGCTACTATATTATATTTAATATATGTAAATGATCAGATTGAACCTCTTATCACAGGAGCCTTTGGTCAGATATCGACTTACAAACGTTTTATCACGATTTGAATTTTTCGGGCGCTCAAAAAGTCAAGCCCAAATGAGCGAAATATTGGCTCTGAAAAATTTGAGCGAAAACTTATCACACAAACTGGAAACATTTTTATGAGAATAAAACAAGTGTGTAATAAAAATATGGAAATCATCTCCTCAGAATAAGTATTCAAGCTCTATTGTGGGGACGGAGGGGTTATCACAGTTTGTTGTGGGATATTGTTCCATGAATCTGAACCTCTGTCTATCTCGCTGCAACCTGGTTCAGTTTACAATCATCCTTCCTTTTTCCACAAACTTTGATGAAAACAACCTGGAACGACATAATATATATGTTTATTATGTTAACACCAACAAAGTGAAAACAGCCTGGAACCACACAATATATCATCACCATGAAAACCAACATATCCTCCTGCGAATAGGTTCATATTGGATGTAAATATTCACATAGGTTCATATTGGATGTAAATATTCACATAGGTTCATATTGGATGTAAATATTCACATAGGTTCATATTGGATGTAAATATTCACATATGTTCATATTGGATGTAAATATTCACATAGGTTCATATTGGATGTAAATATTCACATAGGTTCATATTGGATGTAAATATTCACATAGGTTCATATTGGATGTCAATATTCACATAGGTTCATATTGGATGTAAATATTCACATAGGTTCATATTGGATGTAAATATTCACATAGGTTCACATTGGATGTAAATATTCACAGGTTCATATTGGATGTAAATATTCACATAGGTTCATATTGGATGTAAATATTCACATTGTTCATATTGAATGTAAATATTCACATAGGTTCACATTGGATGTAAATATTCACATAGGTTCATATTGGATGTAAATATTCACATTGGACGGATTTGTTTATGAAATAAGCCCACAGTTGGTGTATATCCGTTATTCCGTTGAATGGTTGCAGACACACATACCACAGTAGCGATGGCATAGTAGGTGTGACAATTTATTATGGTGGAGTTTGGTGACAATTGGTTGTCATAATTAATATGCCATAGCAAGCTATGTCGCCCTCTGAAAATTCGCACAATGAGTCTACCAAGCTCTACCAGCGACAGTCGATCTCTCAAGGATGTATCTACCTGAATGTCCTGTCGATGTTGATCTTTACTCAACACGCAGTGTTATATTTTGCATGCTAACACACAAGTCCACTTGATAACTTAATGAATAACCCATCTCAACAGCCATGATTGTTCTTACTAATGAAATTAATATAAGTAGATAAACAAGCATGCATTGAGATCATATAAAACAAAAGAACCACAATAATGATATATATGTGAGTCAATGAGGAATTGCCACCAGGCCACGGTCAAACACAATTCTGGACGATCTATCGTGCAATTATATATATCGTCGTGAATACAATTTAGCAAAACGTAATGAGTAGATATCAACCTTGGTGAAAAGCAATGGTTAATTGGTCCAGTCGACTCATTGTGCGGAAAATCAGCGGGCGACATGGCTAGCTATGGCATAGAATTATGACGGACCAATTGTCACCAAACTCCACCATAATAAATTGTCACACCTACTATGCCATCGCTACTGTTGTACGTGTGTCCGCAGCCAATAGCGCGGGACACTTTTACAGAGCTTTTATCTGATAAAATCGTGTCGATGAAAACAGTTATATTAGATAATGCCAATACGGGCGTATTTCATATGCAGGGCGTCTGCAGAAGTAGTTTAATTAGTTTAACCCTTTCAGTACCAGGTCCGATTTTTGTATCAACCCATATACCGTATGCCGCAATGCATTCATGTATATATGCGAGCCGACCATAGGTCGCCTCGCATATATAAGAGAATGCATTGGCCTAACAATTTTTCATCATTTGTTATTATTTTTTACAATTTTTAACAATTTTAATAATTTTTTCTTATATGCTTAACAGACTTATTTTGTAGGTTTAGTGCCAGGGAATCTTACGTTTTTCATGGGCATCAAAATTATTACTATGAATACTTGATAGTTGATAGTTTTGAGTTATAACATGCCCCTAAGGTTTTATCCAGTTCGTTTTTAAATTCGCTATAACATGCTTAAGCATACCCAAAAAAAATTCAACCCAAAAAAATTTATCGTTTTCTCAGTGTACACTGATATATATAACTCCGCCGAGTCATAGTGATTCATAAAGAGCTTCGTCAGCATAATTATGCAGACTTACCATGATAACTATAAATCCAACTCCTGCCAAGAGAACCACCCACCAGTATTCCGTCAACCATTCCTTCATTGACTGGATGGACTCGTCTGAGAGCAGGTTACTCAGTCGTGTCAGAGGACCCTCGGGATCAACCTGGAATGAAGTCAGGTATGCATTAAGTGATTCTATTGTCGTACGGCGGGATAGCGTCACCAAATTCACCCTTTGGAACCTCATTTTGTTTAGGTCTCAACTGCTATGGTAGACCTAGGATCAGATTGAAGTTCCCCAGTTGTAGTTGGTGATGTTCACCCATTGGACAATTCGATTATTCATATATATTATATTTGGGGATATAGAAACTTCCCAGATGATATGGGAAAAAGTAACTAAAACAATGTTAATTTGATACTATAGATACTTCTCAGAAGATGAGGTCCTCAGATGGTGAATTTGGTGATGCAAGCATGTTATGCGGGGTAGCGTCACTAAATTCACCCAAATACATGTGTGTTTTACTAAAAAGTAATAATATGGATATTTCATGCATGGCCTCGCGCGTTGTATCCAAGTAATGCGTGCAGAATGTGTTGGGGTATTGGCTACCGCAAGTTGTTGGGGAAAAGTGTGGTAGTGCAAACAACGCGAACTGCAAACGTAGAAAAAGGATTGACTGCGAAACTACTCCTCTGTGACCAAAGATGTCATCACCATCGACTTCAGAATCACCACCATTATCATCATCATCACCATCATCATCGGCAACTTTATCGTCAGCATCAATTACGTATTGTTCCTCACATTGGTATCCACTGATCTTCTGTCAAATTTAGTTATCGTAAATCTGTTCATTAAGTTCAGCATAACAGAACGGCCCTGTGCCAATGCATTCTCTTATATATTCGAGTCGACCATAGGTCGCCTCGCATATATAAGAGAATGCATTGGCTTAACACATATTAAAAATGATAAAATTGTCAAAGAATGTAGAAAAATATTATAAAAAATGTTAAAAAATGTAAGAAAAAATTATAAAATTGTTAAAGAATGTAAGAAAAAATGGTAAAAAGTGTTAAAAAAATTTTTTTTAGGCCAATGCATTCTCTTATATATGCGAGGCGACCTATGGTCGACTCGCATATATAAGAGAATGCATTGGCACAGGGCATAACTGTAACCACCACAATGTGGTCAATGAACCGGTTCCAATGATATCCATATCTGTATGGTGTTATTGAGACAGACCGAAGATATTTTAGGCTGTTGAAGCTTTATTTGGGCGTTTTTGGCCGCTTTGTTTGGTAAAGGGTTAAGTTCAGCATAACACATGTCATATTCTTTACAAAATCTTCATCGAGTGGAACAAATAAAGATAAATTAACAATCTTTTTGTTTCCGTTTACTGCTGCGAAAACCGTATTTGATAATCGTACTCACCTGGCGGCATTTCTGGAAAACATCACAGTATCCATCATAATCGTAGCACGCAAGTCCAGACGCTTTCTTTGACCCAGTGATTCCGGTGATCTCATATGACGACCTGTGAATAATCAGCAATAGAGGCACCATGTCCATATCATGTAGATCATGACACGAATGTCTACTCTAGCTATACGCCCGTAGAGATTAATTCCACCAGTACAAAACCTGGGATCTTTTTTATGCTCTGACCCATTCTGACACGGAACTTCATAACATAATTGAACAAACAAGGGAGGGAGTACAGTATATATCTTTGTTAATACTTGTTCCTCGATAATGTACTTAGCAGTAGGGGTGGTCCAAGCTCAAGATAGCATGCCTTTTTTTAGACTTTTGTGAGCTGATATCGCAATAAACATTGAATTGATTACCCGGGAGAAATTCCATGATTATATATAAGCGACGCACAGCAAAATCGCGCACAACATTTCGAGTTGGGACTTTCATCTACTGCATATCTGAGTATTTATTAGAGAAAAGGATTACGCCTCGAATTACACCTTGTTAGGCTTCGTTTGTACACTGAAAGTTTTCACGGCATTTTCTCATAGAAACCCCATGGTGCCAGAATATCAAACGGCATGCATCATGAATATAGAAATGCATATATATAAATAACAAAGCTAGCCACATGAGAAGTAAACTTCCGATAGTTCCACTTGTAACGGTGCTACTAACACATTGTCTTAAAATAAATTCTTGCCAAATCATTGTATGAATAATAGTTACAGGCAAATGTCGATAGCATCGCTATATATATATAGTATACAGGTGGAACTACAGCTATTGTACTGCTCACGCGTAGTTAGCTGTGGTACAGATGCATTTTATATGCATGTTTCCGTTCATATTCTGGCACCATATCGTTTTCTACGAGGAAATGCCTGTAAACCATGCCACGCAAACCTGCGATGGTATGAACGCACCCTTATGCTCTCTTTTGTCACGTCCCGGAGATATAAATAGGTCGATGAAACGTGTAATAATTATCACCTGAATGTTTACAACTATACGTCTATTGAACGTGCCTCGGATATAATTTTTGAAGCCAAAATAATTGACACTTAAAGGGGTATTGTACGCCATTTTCAATAAATTCCAAGTATAATAGCAGCGATCTAATATCGATATTATTTAGAAAAATAAGTACTTTGAGTCGAAGGTGTATAGTGTAAACGATAAGGTTAATACGTTATCTTAAAATCAAAGTTAATAATTTGATATAAATTAAATTTATGGCTGGAGCCATAAAATAAATTACGAATTTCCATGTACAAGACGTAATCAAATTAATTCACGGATAGTGAATTAGGCAACGCGTGGCTCACATGACCGCGTAAACAATTATGTTGATATGGGGCGTAAACTCAAGCCACTAACTGATTGGTGACTATACAATAACTTAAATCAGTATATGGGACTAGTATACATATAATATAACATTTATTTGATACATTTGCTTGAAAACTGTACACAAATTACTCGACAACAAAACATTGTATTTTCGCATTCCGGCTAATCTGCCATCCATAACATTACTTCGTACTCAATAGACTTTCAAATAACGGAAATCTGGTTACCTTATTCTACGACTCAGATACTATAGAAACCAACAACAACATTTGAGTACAGTATCCCTTTGAGTCATAATATGTTTTTAAAATGCACTCACTTGCACGTGTTTCCATCATTCGGGTCCTCGCAGCACACGTGGCATAGTTTTTCGTCTGTCCAGTCTCCGGTCGTTGTGGGTGTACATTGACAGTCTGTCAGCCCACTCGCCTCGCAGATGTGGCTGCCACTACACTCCTGTATGTATGTTAGAAATTATTAGAGATGTGTTGTCCTTTCGGAGCCAAATTTATAAAGTAAACTTCAATATATCACATGAAATCCCTATAATATCATTTATAAATCCATTAAATATTACATTATCTCTCACGAAATATGCTTAATAATATTTTGAAAATCTGCGCATGACACCAACACCAGACAATGCAAAATGATTGCTTTGCCCATTAAAGTTAAATTCTGTTCAACTTCGTTGCTCTAACGAAAAAAGAAACAAAACAAAGTGCAAATTTGGGGATTATATTTTCCGTCGCTAGCCCAAGAGCGCGCAATACTATCGTATACGGTTGTGAAGCGTCTCGACCAACGCTGTAAATGTATGCATTTTGCAGCTTCTTTTAAGGAATTTGATTTGTAAAACAAAGTCATAAAGGTCTAGTGTTTGCATGTGGTATACAAGATCTTCAACTCGTTATGTTGGTAGTGTTGCCCAGAGAAATGCATTATGCTTCAACATAGAGATTGGTTGATATATTGCATATATACATATTTAAGACGCATATAACAATGAAACAAGAAAAACGTATATTCACTCTGAACGAAAATTCGGATATCACGCTCATCGTTTGCCATTCCAGATATGCATATGCGTATATATGAGAAATTTGTACATCATGTAAACACTCAATGAACTCACCCCGGAGAAACAGACCATCCCTTCTCCACAGTTTGTTCCGTTGGGCTTCCTAGTCGACGGTGGGCAGTCGGATCCATAGGTGGCGGTTGTGTGCAGAGTTAAGGTCGATATAAACATTTCAAGTTTTGCTTTATTTGAGAAATGACTTGCAGATCGATTGGGATCATTGGTTTTGACCGGCAGAGTAATTAAACAAAGTGTACCAATACATTTTAATAGAACTACCACAACAATTATTGTAAGTAACATATATTGTTCAAGTTCCAACATAGTCTCCAAATAACAACACACGATAAGCGCATGCACACGATCGGCTTGAAGAGATGCATATATAGGTGTGCATCGCTTTTTATGAAATGGAAACCAGGCAGCGATCGCGTGCACAACACTGCACATTGTCAGCCCTATTGGTGGTTCATCGCCTTTTGTGAAGTGAACACCACGCAGCGAGCGGATGCACAATCGGCTTGAAGTATCGACTTCAGTTATTGTCTGATGAACGTCGAAAACATGTGAATCGTACTCAATCCCCTGCAATTAATTATGGATGCAAATAAGTACTAGTACATCAAAACGTTCGTGTAACCGTATCGCGATATGTACCGATTCTTACGGAAGCTAATGGTGTGAATGCAGGGGATTATAATGGAATGTCAAATTACAGACTAAGGGTCTATTCATATTGCACACGCGCTGGAGATTTATCGCCGCGTTTTTTAAGGTCGAGCTGCTCTGCGTTCGATTGCATCCCTTCCTCCCAGTGTTATAACAGTCCCCCCCCCCAATAAGGGCGGGGGTCTGACGAAAAATTCATACACCGGACTGGGGTGAGTGGGTGATAAAGTACTGTTGGTAAGGGGTGACCACATATATGTTGCCACATCAAGTTTAATTTTCCTCGGTTAAATTGAACTGAATTATACTGAGATCTGTTGAGTACCAAGAGCCATGCCATCACAAAGCCATCAGTTTTTAGGGAACAATTTATAATTAGCTGGGTAAATATTTACTATAGGATAAACCTAGAAATAGGGGGGTCAATTCAATGTAGATGGGAATATATATGCCTATTTTATTCCAACTTAAAACGTATAACATAATATAGTACGATCACAACGCAGACAACATGAGTTTTAAGTACATATTTTTTACTGTCAGTCAAAGTCACCAAAGGTGTACGACTCAAGTAGTTTGATCACACTAGACTGACACACATCGTCTTCCTAAATATATCTCATTTAAAAAGGTACACTCAAACAGTAAAAATCATGGGGAAAAGAGGGGATATGACCGCAAGCTGTTGGGAGAAAAAAATAGTTTTGCATGTTGGGAAATCATCGATTGCTCATTGATATAGCCGGTGTCAACAATGACAATGCGGCACTGGTAATGACGAACCACCGCGAGTCAAATATAATTACTGATGACAATAAGTCGTGGGACTCAGAATTCGACCTTAAGAGTCACACACGCGTCATTTAAGGTACAATTCTGTCACCAGGACGCTGTTCACATTAGCGATTGATTTCAATTTTATCGACATTGGCGGCTGATCACCAGTGGTCGCATTTGCTAAACTGCACACCACTATCAATGTGGCCAAATATTTGACCTAATATGTGAATGTTCTACCAGTAATAGTTTATACCTTTTCAAAATGCCGGCCAATCTGAGTTATCTGCAGTCGAAAAAGCGGAAATTAATTGCATTAATTGAATGGCACACAAACGTGCTTTGAGTCAACGAAGATTCTGGGTTCATCCGATTTGTCAAAAAAAAAAAATCCCGACTGAATTGTCTATCAGTTATAAATATTCCGGCTATATGGATTGAAGGATCTAAGTATTTCCATCAGTTGGAAATTTTTGGTACCAGTTAGGAAAACGTCAACAAATATATAAGGGGCTTAGGGTAAATAGGGTTTAAATTGGTTTCAAATATACCCCAAGCTAAAAATATGTCAACTCATGCAAGGGATGGACATTCCAAGTTGGACCACCCAGCGGACAATCCCTATAGCCACGTCACTTCACGTGTTTGCTTTGTAATTACATATAACCCCGTATATATAGATTCACAATCCTGGGTACAGTTTTTGCACGAGACTGACAGGTGATATAATTCGATTGGATTTTTACAAAAATCACCACTGATGCCAACAGTTCTACGTTGGAAACTTCGTTCCAAGCCTTTTCCTTTCTAGCTTTGTTGTGTCCAGAGACACGGATATTTCCGTACTTCATTTATTATTTTGTCGGCCTTCAATTATGCGAATGACTGTACCCGGGCAGTATATATTATGCTGGTCGAGTGAAACATGCCATTCACTTTAATGGCTATCTCGAGGACGAGGTTGATTGCAGATGATTGGTCAAGAATAAGACGTGGTTGGTTGAGGAAGGTAATTGGTCACGGATAGCTCTGCGTTATGTCAACACGCACCTTAAAAAACGCGGCGATTAATCGCCAGCGCGTGTGCAATATGTATAGACCATGAAGCTTTTCAGCCGAAGTCTGAAACATTCAGATATCATTGGAATTACCAACGTTATATTGATCTTTGCCTACGGTATGACGTCACCGATCACGTTTCGTATTACAATTGCACGCGACTATCTTCTGATTGGCCTCGGTGGCGTCTTGTTGCGAACTTTGGTTGGCAGTTATTGGCTGACTGCATGGCGTGAGACTTTTTAAAATTAGTTGGATTCGCTGCTCTTTGATCAGTGATAACGTTCCTGGCACGTTGAAAATGTCCGGGGATTGAACCTGGAAGTCAACGAACTTGCAAGTCTAGAGAAATTATTGCTTTGCCGATGAGATAGTTGGGTTTTATGGCTCGAAATCTTCCCGAAGCAAATATCTGTCCTTCACTAAAGATTATGTAAACAGTTCTGTGGTTTTTGAAATTCCAATAGTTAACATGTCTTGGGGAAACAGTAACTTGGCTCGAACCTCAGAACTATGTATTATCTGCGGATGCACACATTAACGTCGTGATGCGTCTTATGCACGCACTTCGTCGAACCTAAATTATTTTAGTTTAACCAATTTATTTTTGTATGTTTAACCGTGCCGACATAGTATTTCGGACGACAATCAACTCAAATCGAGTCAGATGATAATCGAATATGAAACTCGTCTCCAATTTTACGTTTTGTCTTCTAAGACTCGGTTCATAAATTTCATATGAGAGAAACACGCGTTATAGATACTATAGCTCTGAAATTCAATACAGAAAGTTGAATAGTTTAAAGTCATGTTAAAACACTTCGGTAGGGTGATAAAATAGAAATGGAGAATAATCTTGCTCAAAGTAGTCATTTTTATAATATTATATCCAAATGGACAACAAACACCGCCATTATTATATATTAATTAAATACAGTGACTCTCGATGCCGAAATCGTTTTCGTTAGCTTATCGCAGATAGTTGCGTCCCGAATCGAGAAGTAAATATTTACAAAGGTGCGTAGTTCAGACGATGTTTTCTGTGGATTGGTAAGGTCGATTTGTTTATAATTTTTCGGCGATGTTACTAGAATGCTATATTGTGCCTAAATACTAACTTACTAGTTTCACGCAAACGAATAAGTACATAATATATCTTTAAGGATATAAGCAAGTTTGCTCGTCGGCACACGAGCTGTTGGCTCTGCATACTGTAGCATCTGGATTATACTGACAAGTGTCTGCACAACATGGTCCATCGTCCGGACTGCAAGAATAAAGGTTAGTTAGGCTATGTTCAAATATTAGGAATTTGTTTTATTAATAATTGTTATTGAGACCATAACATGTGAATTTGGCATAATTTTATCTTCTAGTATTAAAGAAGAAATAGATGTATCATACACTTTGTTAATAGAATGGATTAATGACTATATATGGAATCCCAAATTTCAAAGGTGCCAATATTGATTGAAAAGAGTCAGCCCAGTCAGATGGTCATGGTCACGTGTGTGTGGCATATTGTTGTAAAGAGATCACTTCCAGTGGACATGCATGCTTTCTCAGTCACCTAACCCAATCAGAGGGGTGGTCGGTTGCCTGTGTCAGACAGACTAATCTGATCTATTTAATTCCTGCGTTCTGATTGCGGAATTGGAAACTTGACATGCCGCCATGCTTCCGTAGTTGATTATGCAATTTGTTCGGTTGTAGCCCTCCCATTGGTTAAATGACTTTCAAGTGTGTCCGTTCAGCTCAGTGTTTTCTGATGTACACTGCCCATTGTCTACGCATTTGGTCTGTGCAGATAATAGAGAAACCATACCCGAACCCTCAGTGCACATGAACCATATTAGACAATGGGACGCATGTAAAATATCTGATTTTGTATCCAATATCGATGTAACTACACTAAATGAAACACACAAGACGCTAGATTTCTACTCATCGAATAGTGTAACGACAGTACAAATTAATACGATTGTTAAATATGTTACCGGTGTGTTTATTAAATCAGCCGAGCATTCATTCGGCACACGCACGCCCCGTCCACATAACAGTAAGAACTCGCATACAGCAAACAAGCCATGGTTCAATAAAAATTATTTCCGCCGCATTAATGCTATTACTTACGAAGATTACGTTGCTCTAGATACATATATTGGTCAGAATTCGAATCTGAATCCAAACACAGACCTGAATAAGGGCATTACCCGCGAAGAAATAAGCCACGCCATTAAAAGCTTAAAAAATGGGAAATCCTCAGGTCATGATGGTATAATGAATGAGTACATAAAATGTACTTCTGGAATGATGATGGAACTTTATTGCAAGCTTTTTAATGTAATTCTGGATTATCATGTGTAATACCAGAAGATTGGATACTGGGATCGATTATTCCCTTATATAAGAACACGGGCGAATCCACTGATCCTAGTAATTACAGGCCAATCACGATTCTCAGTTGTCTCGGTAAAGTCTTTACAAAATTTTGGCAAACCGTTTAAGTATATACACGGAGGAACATAGTACTATTTCCGAGAACCAAGCGGGATTTAGAAAAGATCATTCCACTGTGGATAATATTTTCATATTACACCTACTTTCTGAGATTAGCAGGAAACTAAACAAGAAACTCATATGCGCCTTCATCGATTTCAAAAAGGCATTTGACATGGTATGGGGGCAGGGATTATGATTATGATATAAGCTGATTAAATCTGGAATTAATGGAATTTTTTTGAAAATCGTTCAAAATATGTATCAACACATTATGTCTTGCGTTCAGTTAAATGGCAACCGTTCTGAATATTTCCCATGTTTATCTGGTGTTAGGAGAGGCTTACGTAAAGTTACCAGAGAAATTGAGAACAGGCTGGGTTGTTACCTGAAAATATTCTTAATAGTATACGCTGATGATACTGTAATCATGGCCGAGACACCAAAAGCACTATAAAAACAATTAAATGAATTTGAAAAATATTGCGACAAGTGGAAGTTGACAGTTAATACTGATAAGACTAAAATTCTGAACGTGTCGAAAAGTAGCCTCCCAAAGAAAAACGAAATTCATTTTTAAAGGGAGTAAGATTGATATTGTCAAACAGTTTAACTACCTAGGTATAAGTTTCTGCAAATCTGGCTCATTCAACCCAACGAAAAAGATATTAACGGACAAGGCCACGCGAGCCATGTACTCCATTATAGGTAAGTCACGGAAACATTGTTTATCCATCAGTAATCAGCTCGACCTATTTGATACATACGTGACACCCATTCTTATTTATGACTGTGAGGTATGGGGGTTTGATAATAATGACATACTCGAGAGCGTACAAAGAAAATTCATAAAACATATTCTAGGACTGAGACCGTCGACCCCAAATTTTATGATATATGGTGAAAGTGGCAAACTGCCACTTGAAATAATGATTAAAGTCAGAATGGTTAAATATTGGTGCAAGGTTGGCAATAGTGACGCTGGTCGATTTCCCAAAGTTCTACTGAAATTGGCACAATCCATATCTGACGACCCCAATTTCCAAGATAGCAGTTTCCCCTGGCTAAACCGAATACAGGGGTTACTAGATGATTTTAATCAGCCACATATTTGATACTCAGGACGTGTAACCGACGTTAACCAATTAGTCTCATATGAGAAATGCGGTCTAATATCATAATTCAGAGATACATGGGAGAGAGAGATATACACAATAGCAGTCGTGGTAGAATTTACCGAATATTTAAACACAGTACATGTATGTCCTTTGAAAGTTATCTCGACATCCTGCATCACACCAATAGAAGTTTATTGTGTAAATTCCGTACGAGTAACCATAAACTACCAATCGAGACAGGGCGGTGGAATGGCTCTGATCGCCATGACCATGATGTGACTCTGGGGAAGTTGGAGACGAATTCCACTACCTTTTTATCTGCACAGATCTAAAAATTCATCGGAATCGCTTGTTATCCCAACTCATGGGAAGACCAACAAATACCATAGTGATGAGCGAACTCATGAATGAACAAAATCCGAAGGGTCTCCGCAAATTATGCGATTTCATCAAGTTAGTAAACCGCAAAATTTCTGACAGTCAGTGAATAAGTACTTAAGTTAACTTTTATTTATTTCAGAGTTGTTGTTGCTGCTGTTGTTGTTGATATTATTATTACTATTAGTATGGTTCTTTATGCTACTATCGTTTGTGCTAATCAAATCACCGATTAAGATCCCAAGACTTATTGATAAATGATTTGAAGTTAATATATATAGACCCGTGACAGTATACAAGAATATATATACATAATTATGTTAAATTATTTATACACATCTGCAGATACATATTTGTTTATATTGAACGTATTGACGTTATAGCACTTATATTGTTATATATAGTGATGATAAATTGTTCACCGGAAGTCCACATGCTATTGTATATAATGTACATATTGTAAATTTGTTTTCTCCATACCTTGATTTATAAGGTGATGAGAATAAAGAATTGAATTGAATTGATCTGCATGCCATCTGACCTGGTTGTACGATATCCATGAGATGTTTTATTGTGCCAATTTGTGACACATGTTTCCATTGATTTTCAGGAAACATGAAATTTCATCGTCTTAAAATTGGGATACGTTGGTAGTTTGGTGTGTCGTAAGTATCAATTATGATGTTTTATCCAGGGGGGGGGGGGTCGCGCACAAAAATTCCATATATGAGGCGGGGGTGGGTGGGTCATTTCACCCGGAAAAAATGCGTAAATGACCAAAAATGCAAATTTTTTCCTCCACTTAAAATCACTGCTTTTGTGCTCATGTAATCTTTTAATATCAACCATATGACACACTATGCTATTTAAAACATACTAACCAGAACTAACTACCATTTAGGGGTGTATGTATGCTGATGTATGTCAAAATTAATGTACCAGATTTCGACGGATGAAAGATATATTATATAAGCATAATTATGAAATGATTACCATCTTCTGTTCTTAATCCACATAATGGATATTATTTGTTATCAAGATAAACTTGATGATACAAACAAAAATAACAGTTCCACTATATTCCACTGGTTTAAAACTATAAAACAAAATAACTCATACAAAAAGTTCATACTATTTGGATAACAATATGAAAACTTAGCCTTTTGTGATATTAAATCAACCACAGTTATTATTCACAAGTCTAAGCAGTTAGGTACTGTACATATACATGTAATAAGGTAGTATATCTTGGAGTTCCAGTTATTTGACTGCCAATACATATGGTATTGTAATTATTAGTTGTTTGTTCATTATTGGTTGCTTTGATATTCAATTTAGGATATAGCAGGATAGAGCAATGTAACTATAAAAGTAGCATTTGGTATTAAAGTCTCAACTTATTCCATATGCAACATAAAGCTAGAATATAAACATGACTAATATGAACTTTGTTCTTGAAACTAATTATAAATCATACTAACCTGGATCAAACTGCACAGGTAATCTATGCAACTCTCTTCATGCGAACTTTCTCAGAGTCACATATCTCAACTGAACAGTCTGATCCAGGATGCTTGTTCTTATAATGGGTTTCCATGTGATACGTCCAGTAAACCACATTGCACAGGGGGAACCTACATGTATACAGACGGTTTGTACAAGATGACCGTGGCTTGGATATCTCTGCTGGCTTTAAACTAAACTTTATACTCTGATAATAAGTTAATAATACTACCAATTTTTCGCTAATATTGGTATATGTCAATCTGCAAACCAACATGACATACATACATGTATTTAGACTGAGCTGCTGTGAGTGTGACTTTCCTTGGCTTGGGTCCCAGATGAAATTTGTTCTACCCCTATTACTACAGTATTACTATTGGGCCTTGACTCTAAAACATCTTATACTATTGTTATATAAAAGAATATGGAGTTATTGAGGATATCAGGAAATGTATTACCTCGTAATTATTATGTTGTATGGCATTATGCCCAATGTTTTTAAGTGCATGCGTTCAGCATTTCCACATTTTATACTAATATAATTATCTCCCTTTAGAGCAGTTTAGAGGTTTACTAAAATGCTGGGAATAGTATTAAATAATAAAAAATGGAACAATTCTTTGCTAGGCTTTGATTTGGTTTATATTTTATGTTTTTTGTAAGATTTTGGGGGGTGGGTCCCAAAAATTGGGCGTTTTATCTAGTTTTTTTTAGCAGGTAGGCATATTTGGATACAGCTAAAAGTTGTTTATTATTTATATATGTATATATATTTTAGAAGTTTTCGAAATTTGAGATCCATATTCCTTAATCTTACATTGCATTCGAGTTCTAGGAAAGGCAATGTCTATTCTTAGTATACACAGTTTACTGTCTACATGATTCATCTCATATATATTTTGAAGACCTCTGTTTGTTTGTTTGTTTGTCTGTCTGTCTGTCTGTCTGTCTGTCATTAATACAAATCTACGATTCTCGACCGATCGGGACGAAACTTGGTACGTGAGTGTAGTTTGACCAGGCGGTGAACGTTGTCGTATTGGCGAGCCCGTGCGACGCCCGCTTCGCGCATGCGCAGACGAGATCTCGGAAACGGGTGGAGCTATCGACTTGATATTTGGTATGTGAATGTATCTTGCCCCGGATACGAATTTTATCGGGTCACCGAGCCCGTGCGACGTCAGCTTCGCGCATGCGCAGACGAGATCTCGGAAACGGGTGGAGCTATCGACTTGAAATTTGGTATGTGAATGTATCTTGCCCCGGATAAGAATTTTATCGGGTCGCCGAGCCCGTGCGACGCCAGCTTCGCGCATGCGCAGACCAGATCTCGGAAACGGGTAGAGCGATCGAAATTTGGTTTTTGAATAGCCCGGATGAATAGCCCGGACAACGTCGGGCTCATCGGCTAGTCTCATATATATTTTGAAGACCTCTGTCTGTATGTATGTTTGTTTGTTTGTTTGTTTGTCTGTCTGTCTGTCATTTATACAAATCTACGATTCTCGACCGATCGGGACGAAACTTGGTACGTGTGTGTAGTTTGACCAGGCGGTGAACGTTGTCGTATTGGCGAGCCCGTGCGGCGCCCGCTTCGCGCATGCGCAGACGAGATCTCGGAAACGGGTGGAGCTATCGACTTGAAATTTGCTATGTGAATGTATCTTGCCCCGGATACGAATTTTATCGGGTCGCCGAGCCCGTGCGACACCAGCTTCGCGCATGCGCAGACGAGATCTCGGAAACGGGTGGAGCTATCGACTTGAAATTTGCTATGTGAATGTATCTTGCCCCGGATACGAATGTTATCGGGTCGCCGAGCCCGTGCGACGCCAGCTTCGCGCATGCGCAGACCAGATCTCGGAAACGGGTAGAGCTATCGACTTGAAATTTCGGGCTGGGTAGAGCTATCGACTTGAAATTTGGTTTTTGAATAGCCCGGACAACGTCGGGCTCATCGGCTAGTCTATTATATATTTTGGAAGATCTGTCTCTGTGTGTGTGTGTGTGTGGTGTGTGTGTGTTCGCGATGAACTCGAAAACGGCCGACCCGATTTCGATGAAACTTGGTATGTGGGGGTATTTTCGGCCAGGGGGTGGCATGGGCCTATTAATTTTCAGATCCGATGTCAACTTTTCACGTGCCGAGGTCAAATCTGTTTTTACGCTGTGTTACGGGACTTTCATTTGAGTTCGGTGCTTACAAATCGAATCGAAACAGCGCGAATACTAAAATGCCAGTCATAATAATGACACTGTGAGAATCTTTCGTGTTTCATCTTTCCAACGATATATAATGCGTATGTATCCGTTTTAGTTATCTGCCTCAATTATCAAGAATAAGTGGTACTATCTCCCATCAGGATAAAAACAATGCATTTGACTGTTTCAGACGTCTTGGCGATATCTCGGGCACCGATGGTAATTTATCTTTACGTTGAAACTTGATAATTAATGAGCGTGTGTATATGAGGCGCGTTTATATACTTGAGTGAAAATCAAATCGGGTTAAACTGGCGGATTGTTACGAACGAAATTTGATGCATAGGGTATCTCGGTATCCGCTGGGCCGATTTCCCGGTATCCGCTGGGTCGATTTCCACCATTTTTCGGGTGTTGGTGTTGGACCCCACCTGGCCTTGACATTCAAAATGGTCAATTCAAGGTCAAAGCCCGGACGAAGTCGGGTCACCTTCTAGTTATATATATAGAGGATCTCACATGAGTTTCTAGTTTATACGGAATTTATCAACCGAGTTCACTAAATTCGATTTGAGCCGAGGTTTACCGAGGCTCAAATAGAATTTAGAGGACGAGGTTGATAAATTACGGATAAAATAGGACGAGTGTGAGATACCTTTTATCACATGATCAAATAAACCCGAAGCAACGCGCAATATTCATCGAAAACAACAATCATAAACTACAGCGATCGCAAGTTATTTGAAGAACGCCGTGACGTCATCGCACGCGCTGATATTAAATGTGTCTATTACCGATAATTATGAAACTGCTTTTATGGCCAAATTATGTGATAAATATATATATGATTTGAAATTTAAGAGTAAACAGTTAAAAATGGACATGGGTCGTTCGAATCCCAAACTGATGTATATACAATTTGGTAAGAGGTATCTCAAGATTTCCGAACAAAATCTTCGATATAACGCTGAAAACGCATCTTTCGTTTTTAAAAGGTACTATACGCCATTTTCAATAAATTCTTGGTGATAACAACGATCTAATATCGATAATATATAGAAAACTAAGTAATTTGAGTCGAAGATGTATTCTGTAAACGTTCAGGTTAGTAGGTTATCTTAAAATCAAAGTTAATAATTTGATATAAATTAAATTAAATTACGAATTTCCGTGCACACAAGACGTAATCAAAATAATTCACGGATAGCGGATTGGGCAACGTGTGGCACACATGATCGTGTAAAAAAACATTTGATACGGGGCGTAAACTCAAGCCACTGACTATAGTTACTATACAGTGACTTAAATTAGTACATGGGACAACTATATGCATATAAAATAACATTTATTTGAAATATTTGCTTGAAAACTGTCCAAAAATTACTCGACAACGACAATTGGTATTTTCGCATTCCGGCTAATCTTCCATCCGTAACATTACTTCGTACTCAACAGACTTTCAAATAATGGAAATCTGGTTACCTTATTCTACGATTAAATGTTCCGATCAAATTGCGATCGTTTCGTTTGTGCGGGTTCGAATTTTTTAATCAGCTCTCTCGTAAAAATCGCACCTGTTCACGACTTAGAAAATATACAGCACTCTTCGCTCCGAATCGTTTATGGTACTGCATACTATTGCTGTTTAACCCTTTACCCAACAAACCCGCCAAAAGCGGCCAAATAAAGCTTCAACAGCCTAAAATATCTTCGGTCTGTCTCAATAGAACCATACCAATATGGATATCATTGGAACCGGCTCGTTGACCACATTGTGATAGTTACAGTTATGCCCTGTGCCAATGCATTCTCTTATATATGCGAGTCGACCATAGGTCGCCTCGCATATATAAGAGAATGCATTGGCCTAAAAAAAATCTTTTTTTAACACTTTTTACCATTTTTTCTTACATTCTTTAACAATTTTATAATTTTGAATGTGTTAAGCCAAGGCATTCTCTTATATATATGCGAGGCGACCTGTGGTCGACTCGCATATATAATAGAATGCATTGGCACAGGGCCATTCTGTTGGGTAAAGGGTTAAAGCCAGATGTCGGTTTGTGCTCCAAAATACACCTAATAATATTTCCCGGTATCGAAATAGGTGGGTAAATACCCACCTACCTATCTACGAGCATTATATGTCAAGGAAAGACGCGGGGGTTTCGTCCATTATTTTTTTCCCCAGAGTTACGGCCCTTGTTGAGTAATTGGACTCAGTGTGAAAATGGATTTTACTCTTTGCATAAATAAATCCTTCGGCACACCCCTCATCCGATCGCCAAACTGCATAGGGATATTTAGGAGCTGTCAATTGTTTCCCCCCTAAGTTTGTTAAACACATGGCCACCAGCAGCCATCTTGTTTATCTGGAATTGAGGTATAACCGACATGTAATTGGAATAATATGTTAATTTTGTTTCGACTTCTTGTGATTTCGCATCGACGGAATATCAGCGGGTAGTTTTATTTGAGCATCATGTGGCCCGTGTCATTCGCGTATAGACATCTCTCTCCGTGCATCCACCCAACTCCCCACACCCTCTCACTCATCACCCGCAAAGTTCACTTCTTTGAGGCGTCATAGTACGAAACCTAGCTGTACCAGGATAATTTGTATATTGCAGAAGACCCACACTCTCCATTCCCTCACGACCACTGTATCTCTACAACCCTCCCTCATATATATTTATCTATCTACCTGCAGATGTTTCCCGCGTTGAGTTGGCAGGGTGGTATAGGTTGCATAGCGGGCGTATTCGTCTGTGGATTACAGCATATATATCTCTCTCTCTCTCTCTCTCTCTCTCTCTCTCTCCCCTCTCTCTCTCTCTCTCTCTCTCTCTCTATCTATCTATCTATCTATCTATCTCCTCTCTATCTATCTATCTATATCTATCTCTCCCTCTCTCCTCTCTCTCTCTCCTCTCTCTCTCTCTATCTATCTATCTATCTCCTCTCTCTATCTCTCTATATCTATCTCTCTCTCTCTCTCTCTCTCTCTCTCTCTCTCTCTCTCTCTCTATCTCCTCTCTCTATCTCTCTATATCTATCTCTCCCTCTCTCTCTCTCCCTCAAACCTCTCGCTCTGTCTCTGTCTGTGTGTGTCTCTCTCTATCTCTCTGTCCTCTGTGTGTGAGGGGGTGTGTGTGTGTGGGGGGTGTGGGGGGGGTGTGTGTGTCTCTCTCTCTCTCTCTCCCTTTCTCTCTCTGTCTCTCTCTGTCTCTCTGTGTCTCTCTGTCTGTCTCTCTCTCTCTGTCTCTCTCTGTCTCTCTCTCTCTGTCTCTCTGTGTCTATATGTCTCTCTCTATGTCTCTCTCCCTCGCGCGCTCTCTCTCTCTCTCTTACTCACCTGCAGACGTTTACACCATTGAGTTGGCAGGGCGTTCCAGTTGGAGTATTTGACTGTGCGTTACAGCACCCTCCCGCAGAACACTGATCATCCCATCCACAGTCGCACTGTTCAGTTCCCTCCACGATCTTGTTACCACAAACTTGCGCTGGACATGCTGGAAAATGTTAATAGTATACAGTCCAAATCAAGTCTAAGATTATGTGCCTGTCATTTTCAGAATGATGTCCCCAGAGAGAGAATTTAGTGACGCTATCCCACATAGCGGGCTAGCATCACCATATTCACCCTCTGGGTACCTCAATCGGCATGGCCTCATCTGCTATGGGAGACAATAGATTCAGATTGAAGTTCCCAAATGGTGAATATTGTGATGCACACCCATTGGGAACCTCGATTATGCAATGCGTCGTCTGCCAATTTGGGGATATAAAGAAACTAAACTAAAAAAGAAATACAATCTATGTGAAGAAGTTTCTATAGAATTTTTGATAATAAAGAAACTTTCCAGAGAAGATGAGGCCTAAGCAGAATGAGGCCCACAGAGGGTGAATTTAGTGATGCGAGTCCGCTATGCGGGATAGCGTCGTTAAATTCATCCTCTGGGGACCTCATTCTACAAATGACAGGCACACTAAACTCAGACTTGGTCTAAATCGATAACGAAACAATCGTCATCTACATTGGCCTCTATTTAACCCTTCCTATACTAAATGGTTTCTCCCATTCAGTCATTAATGTATACATTGGAATGTTCCATTATTCATTTGAAGGGGTGCTAATGGTACATTAGCAGACGACAGCCAGATAAACTGATAATGTAAGTGCATAAGAATTCATATTCATTGTTGGGAAATGACATTCCATACAAGGGAACTACTCATCAATGAGTATTTAGTATAGAAAGGTTTAATAATAGAACTACTCGTCAATGAGTATTTAGTATAGAAAGGTTTAATAATAGAACTACTCGTCAATGAGTATTTAGTATAGAAAGGGTTAAATGGACATGGCGCACTTTAACCGCTCCATTGTGTAATTTAGAATAATGACCCATATCACGTTCACGCCCCAGATTAACCCTTTCATTAATTGCTGGGGTTTGTTCACACACTGGCGATTTTTAAAGAACTGATGATTAATTTTCTAAACGACTGTTCAGTCTGTGAGCAGTCTTATTAAATTCTCTTTGTAAATGCACTTTTTTTTCTTCTTTTTTTTTAATGCAGCCATAACATACTCCAAAACTTGTTATTGAGAAAATTGACAGTTGCATATTCATTCATATCCATTTCTATCCATACATCTAAAACGTATTTGTTTATTCGGTGGAATCTATATCTAAATCCAATCTAAATATTCCTTTAATCTGAAAATTATAGTGAAATATTTAAATTATTGATTGTATTCTGGCACATTCATGGTGCCGGGTAGAAGGCCGCCATTGGCCACGGCACTCCACACAATACTTATACGAATATAAATTCACTTAAATTATAATCTATCCTATCCTGGAGCTGCGATGATGCATCGTTAAAGATCTTGTTCCGGCGCATTCTCTTATATATGCGAGCACCCTCGCATATATGATAATGCACTGACTTACAAGGTCAAGGTAAATATTGTTATGTTAATGTAGTATCTTGTACATGTGAGGCTCCCTGTGAGAGACTCGCATAAAAATAAAGAGAATGCATTGGCACAGGGTTTTAACCCTATTTCAGGAAGCTCCTATCATGGAAGGATTAAGTGGTTCCCTATGGTGCTGGTGGGGCAAAATAATGTCGTTAACCCTTTTCTAAACAGAAGCATCACTATGTTTAACAAATAGGTCGATGGGACCAACAAACAAATTTTTCCGCAACTAAAAAAAAAATTCCTGCAAGTTTTTTGACTGTTTTTGCAATGAGTTTGGCTTAAAACACCTTAGAAAAAGAGAAATAATGTAATTCTAACTGCTATACTTACTGCAGGCAGTTATCATGTTGTATTTTGAAATCTAAGATGGCCGCTGGCAGCCATGTTTGTTTAGCCGAATGACCCCAAAATGACTCGTTCCTATTTACATGTCAATGTTAACATCCATAGTATGCACAGAAATTCATATACAGCTGTTTACAGTGAATTTCCCCCGCAAATCTCTGTTTTAGTGTTAAAAGGGGGGTGGGTGTCCAAAAATGGTCGGAAAAAAACTGCCGAAAACGGAAAATAATTTGGACGCGGGGGGTGGGTGGGTCCCAACAAGGGTCGAAAGGAAAATAATCAGCATACATGCCTGAAAAAAAATATCAGACTACCCCCCCCCCCCCCCCCTCCCGGCTCCTTCGGCACTTTTATTTATCTGTCGTCTGCTTTTATCACGTAACATTCCTCCAAATGAATAATATACCGTTCCGATGTACACTTTTAAACTGACTGGGAGAATCAATTTATTATAGAAAGGTTTAAGATAAAGTACCTTTGGCTAATCTTAAATGGAATGGAGGAAAACTCACTTCTTCTGTTTTGTTATTGGCACTAGATGCGCGAGGGGACACTTTATGCGCGAGGGGCACTGGATGCGCGAGGGGACACTTTATTGTTATTGGCACTGGATGCGCGAGGGGACACTTTATGCGCGAGGGGCACTGGATGCGCGAGGGGCACTGGATGCGCGAGGGGACACTTTATTGTTATTGGCACTGGGTGCGCGAGGGGACACTTTATGCGCGAGGGGCACTGGATGCGCGAGGGGCACTGGATGCGCGAGGGGACACTTTTTTGTTATTGGCACTGGATGCGCGAGGGGACACTTCACTGGATGCGCGAGGGGACACTTTATGTCACTAAACTGTATATCTACACCCCACCCCACCACACATATATTCTTATTTTTTGTTATTGGCACTAGATGCGCGAGGGAACACTTTATCTCACTAAACTGTATATCTACACCCCACCCCACCACACATATATTCTTATTTTTTGTTATTGGCACTAGATGCGCGAGGGGACACTTTATCTCACTAAACTGTATTTCTACACCCCACCACACATATATGCTTATTGAACGAAACAAACTCAGGATATTACTTTAAACATTATACTGTATACTAACTGAAACATACTCAATTCGGGAGCCTTTATTCGGCGACGGAGGGGGCTTGCGGCACCACATTTTGATCTCAAACGGACCCCATTCAGCGGGGGGGGGGGGGCTGTATTCAGCATTCAGCCTAAGGAGCACAGGACCAGGCACTGCGCCCATTTGTGAGAACACTTTATTTCAATAAAACTCTTTTCTACCCCCCCCCCCCCCATCTCCCCAACCAACAATCAAGATATATTACTTTATTACTATATATACTATATATAACTGAAACATTATATGATATCTTGAAACACTTGAAAGCCAAACACTCGGCGAAAACGACAACTTTAGAAAAAATAAGGGCACAATTTCTGAGCAGATTCAGCACCATGCACAGTGTGCTATGTTGTGTCACTATATGAATAATGTGTATAACCCCTCCATGACTGGAGCTGTGCTGGTGCAGCATTAAAGATCATGTGCCAGTGCATTCTCTTACATATATGCGAGTCTCCCATGCATAGGGAGCCTCGCATATATAAGATAATGCACTGGATTACAAGGTCAAGGTCAATATTGTTAGGCCATGCATTCTCTTGTATAATCGAAGCTCCCTACGGCAGACTTGCATATATAAGAAAATGCATTGGCACAGGGTTTTCGCAAAATTTCAGGAAGCTCCAGTCATGGAAGGGTTAAAAACTATAAGAGGATACTGGCAAGATAGAGGTTACACTCCATTCACGGAAACGTTGCAATTCAGTGCTTACTACATCAGCATTAATAAATGTATGGTTCTACAAGTGATCATTCAGCTGACATTAAATTTTGCCAAACATTGCATGTCGCCATCTATATCTGGCAAAATTCAGGCGTGCAATTAAACGTAGAATTTCATAACTCAAACCACGTATAGCATAATCGAGCTGCTTGAATCTTTGCTTATACGTTTGCAAGAACAATTTCCCACTTTGTGAAAGTAGTCATTATCATTTTTGGATATCTGCAAAGACGTGACTAGAAAGTCTTTCCTTTGTCAGACCAGTTGAACATTTCCAATTGCACCCCTTCATTAAAGACGAAACTCTGGGTAATTTTCCAATTTTTTACATGTTCACATCATAATTTGCAAATGGTCAGAAAACTCCAACTTGACACCCACCTTAGGGCACCTACCATTTGGTATGGCCATTTTATGTATTTATTTTTTTCTAAAACGGCATTTTTACACTAAAGTTTGGTTCGAAAAGTTAACCTTTTCTATACTAAATGTATTCTCACAGTCAGTTAAAAAGTGTACAACAGAATGGTCTATTATTTATTTGGGGGATGTTAAGGTGATACAGATAAACAAAAGTGCAGAAGGGGCCCTATTTATTGAGGGAAATGTTCAGATAATAAGTTCAACAAATGGTCGTTTGCTGAACGTAGTTAATATCTGAACATTTCCTATGGGATAACCACTCACCAATGATGCTTTAGTATATAACTGGTTAAAGTATATATTATTAGTTATCTTCGGCAACATTGGGGGTACATGGAGATTTAATACCTGGATGTCGATTTTGAACCCCGAGGCGGGGCCGAGGGGTTCAAAAAGAGACATCCAGGTATTAAATCTCCATGTACCCCACGATGTTGCCGGAGATAACGATTTTGTCCCCACAACAATAACCATGTCTCCTTAATTTAAGTGTGTTTTTCATAGGTTATCCGATTAATTAACACCAATAAGAATAATTCAGTAGCTGACCTAAGGACCCGGCGTCAGGTGACTTCAATTTCGGAGTGCGAGAGCAACGTCACGATTGGTGGAAACTGCCAGTTCAAGGGTCATTCATATACCCCCGATGTTTCACGTGCTCATATACCCCCGATGTTTGGCGCACGTTCTCTTATACCCCGCTGTCAAGGGTGACGGGGGACATGGTGATTTAAACGCGGCGTTGTAGCCAATCAGATTGCTAGTTACAACCGGATGTGGGGACAAGTATATATATACCGGAATACCCTCAACATATTTGCGTAGAATTTGCAACCGCTGTTGTTTGAGGCATGAAATATCCACCCCCTCGATCCAATAAAACCTGGTCAACTTATGATTTATGACAGATGAATTCGATTTGACCAAGAAAACAAATCGTTAGGAAACGACTTTAAATTGTACATATATATGCATATATGTTATTCATATTTTACTCTATTATATAGAGTTAATTTGTTGTCAAATTCTATACATTATATTCATGTTTGCAAATGCCCATTTGGGTGTATTTTGCATTAAATCTTATCTTATTACACCCTCTATATGGTGTATACTGGGAAGCTGATCTGGCGATGTCATAGGGGATATGGGGTAACTTTGATTAATAATGTACACGCTAGATTGCGTACCGGTTAGACTTTTTGCAGGATGTATGTATTCGCAGATTTATATTCGCGGATATATCATTGTTGCAGTATGACCACGTTAATTGCTTTCGATATTTAGGTGTGAACAATGGCTGGGCCACTCTTGAATATTTATTGCGGGAACACAAAACATAATATAACAGCTAGCATTGCTGACGAAGAATGTCTCAGTTGGAATGTAGACTAAAGGTCGTATTACGATTAGTGTATTTTTGGTCCGCATTTAGGGGCTTTCTGGTGTGGTGAATGAGAAACCTTCAGAGATAAGCAGTTGTTGTAACTATTTGAAGGATTAGTTGTTTTAACAGAATTCTGAGGACGTGCATTCATGAAACCCGTATATTTTATATATGCCTAATAATATGATATTGAGGGCGTTGGCATTTATGACTATGGTTTTCTTGTCTTACCTTCGAAGCAGCCACCATTTGAGTTCCATGCCTTCAGGTTGAGTATGTCGAGAACACTGGATTTGGAGCATGAAGAATATTTCTTGTTGTTAGCTTTGTTTCCATCCGTCGCCGCTGGAAACATGATGTAGTTTCCCTGGCTACCCGATGGTGCACAAGTTCCGTCCGGGTCGTGCTGAAACATATAACAGTATAAATTTAAAGATCCGCTGTCCGGGTCGTACTGAAACATATAACAGTATAAATTTAAAGATCAGCTGTCCGGGTCGTGCTGAAACATATAACAGTATAAATTTAAAGATCCGCTGTCCGGGTCGTGCTGAAACATATAACAGTATAAATTTAAAGATCCGCTGTCCTGGTCGTGCTGAAACATATAACAGTATAAATTTAAAGATCCACGGTCCGGGTCGTGCTGAAACATATAACAGTATAAATTTAAAGATCCGCTGTCCGGGTCGTGCTGAAACATATAACAGTATAAATTTAAAGATCCGCTGTCCGGGTCGTGCTGAAACATATAACAAACATATAACAGTATAAATTTAAAGATCCGCTGTCCTGGTCGTGCTGAAACATATAACAAACATATAACAGTATAAATTTAAAGATCCGCTGTCCGGGTCGTGCTGAAACATATAACAAACATATAACAGTATAAATTTAAAGATCCGCTGTCCGGGTCGTGCTGAAACATATAACAGTATAAATTTAAAGATCCGCTGTCCTGGTCGTGCTGAAACATATAACAAACATATAACAGTATAAATTTAAAGATCCGCTGTCCGGGTCGTGCTGAAACATATAACAAACATATAACAGTATAAATTTAAAGATCCGCTGTCCGGGTCGTGCTGAAACATATAACAGTATAAATTTAAAGATCCGCTGTCCGGGTCGTGCTGAAACATATAACAGTATAAATTTAAAGATCCGCTGTCCTGGTCGTGCTGAAACATATAACAGTATAAATTTAAAGATCCACGGTCCGGGTCGTGCTGAAACATATAACAGTATAAATTTAAAGATCCGCTGTCCGGGTCGTGCTGAAACATATAACAGTATAAATTTAAAGATCCGCTGTCCGGGTCGTGCTGAAACATATAACAAACATATAACAGTATAAATTTAAAGATCCGCTGTCCTGGTCGTGCTGAAACATATAACAGTATAAATTTAATGATCCGCTGTCCGGGTCGTGCTGAAACATATAACAGTATAAATTTAAAGATCCGCTGTCCGGGTCGTGCTGAAACATATAACAAACATATAACAGTATACATTTAAAGATCCGCTGTCCTGGTCGCGCTGAAACATATAACAGTATAAATTTAAAGATCCGCTGTCCGGGTCGTGCTGAAACATATAACAAACATATAACAGTATAAATTTAAAGATCCGCTGTCCTGGTCGTGCTGAAACATATAACAGTATAAATTTAAAGATCCACAGTCCGGGTCGTGCTGAAACATATAACAGTATAAATTTAAAGATCCGCTGTCCTGGTCGTGCTGAAACATATAACAGTATAAATTTAAAGATCCGCAGTTAGGGTCATGCTGAAACATATAACAGTATAAATTTAAAGATCCGCTGTCCGGGTCGTACTGAAACATATAACAGTATACATTTAAATATACGCTGTCCGGGTCGTGCTGAAACATATAACAGTATAAATTTAAAGATCCGCTGTCCGGGTCGTGCTGAAACATATAACAGTATAAATTTAAAGATCCGCTGTCCGGGTCGTGCTGAAACATATAACAGTATAAATTTAAAGATCCGCTGTCCGGGTCGTGCTGAAACATATAACAGTATAAATTTAAAGATCCGCTGTCCGGGTCGTGCTGAAACATATAACAGTATAAATTTAAAGATCCGCTGTCCTGGTCGTGCTGAAACATATAACAGTATAAATTTAAAGATCCGCTGTCCGGTTGACAGCAACTTACACTCTTAGAACAAATGTGTATAGATTCTACACAATATGTTTTAATTTTGATCTTAAACAAAATTGTGTAGAAATGACACATAACATATTGGTCGATGAAATTTTCTCAACATTGAATATGAGTGAGTATATTATAGTTAGTAGTTAAGATATGTTCTATGTGAGTATATTATAGTTAGTAGTTAAGATATGTTCTATTTGAGACACACACCTTGTAAAAAATACCATATTACAAATCTGGCAGCAGCTTTAAAACTGTACTACACAATTATGTACTGTTCAGTTTTTGACACAAACACAGTGTATAACAAATTTACAACAATGTTTTGTTCTGTGGTAGCATTTGCGAGTTTTGTGTCTCCAATAGAAACACACCTCAACTACTAACTATATAACATGCTCACATATTGATTCATATTCAATGTTGAGAAAATTCCACCGACCAATATGTCATGTGTTATTTCTACACAATTTTGTTTAAGATCAAAATTTAAACATATTGTGTAGAATTTATACACATTTTTGCTAAGAGTGTTGTCAATTAGCGAAGGTAGTTTTCCGTTTACCGGGCAAAATAAATACTTGCAGTCACTTTCATTTGTATTGGTTTAAACAATATTTTATTTGAATTAAACAGAAAAAAAGCACAAACATTACATAGACATGACATATATTATAGATGTTCAAAAGAGGATCGGGCAAGAAGCTTTGAGCCTTTTGTTAAGTCCTATCCTCGGAAAATAAATGTTACCCCGGTATATCTTGGAAGAGATACCATTGGGATATCACAGACGTGTTTGATTCTGTGTGGTCCGAATAATAAAGTTTAGGTGAAGGGGAAGGAGGTGCAGACAGTATAATTGTAAAGGGGAAATTGAACTTACCATTAGCAACAGGATACAATGCAATGTCACAGAAACATAAGAGAGGGTTATACCATGTTAAATTTCTCATGTCACAGAAACATAAGAGAGGATTATACCATGTTAAATTTCTCATGTCACAGAAACATAAGAGAGGATCATACCATGTTAAATTTCTCAACATTTTCGTCACAATCCAAAGAAAATCGAAATTATAAAATTTTATCACGATACTTTCATTTATATTGTACATGTATCGCTAAAATCCACAAAATAATCCATCAGTTTGTACGTTGAACACGCTCTTTGCTGCATGTTTACTGCTTAATTATAGTATTTGCCCCAACCATGGACCCCCGCATTATTCTCATGTGGATAAACTGACCAGCGGTCAGATGCTCGTAGGCTTAATGGTATGTTATATCGGTGAAGGGTCACCTCCAGAGTTATGATGTATAAGTCCCTTTAATAACTAAAATAATATATTGGAGCTCGACTTCTGTTTGTATAGAATAGGTATTGGACGCATGCAGCTATGTGTGGGTGGAATCTGACGCGAAAACACAGTTAAAAAGCGCCAGTCACTATACTGATTATCGCCCTTGCATTACAATATCATAATTATTCTTAGACACGCCCTAGTATCTATCACCAGACATTGTACCTAGGCATATAACATACACAGAACCAATATTTTCTGCGCTTAGGTGTAATAAATTGTCGAGAGCCAATCTAAAAGCGCGGGAACTTAACTTCCTACTTATAAAGATTGACTTAAGATTGTTTTATGAAACGCGTTCGTGAAACGGAAAAGTAACATCATAAGATCCACCTTAGACCTTAGATTAAGTCCATCTTAAGATCAGCTTAAGACCTTGCTTCGTGAACCTGATCCCAGGATGTTGTAAATAATCATAAGTTGTACACCAATACGTTAAAATATTAATTAATATGAGGCGATGCACTAATATCACGTACATGTTTATTATCTGTAATGAAAATGAATCATATAATATATACACAATCATATGCATACATATACACATATGTACATACACACATGCATATACACACATATGCATACATATGTATATACATACAATCAGATATATATATATATATATATACCATACAAATACACACACATACATATACACCCTCATACACATACCCATATATATATACATACATACATACATACACATATGTATAAATATGTATGCGACTCAAAGTCCGAGGTCAATACCACACGGCCACCACAGAAAAGGAAGCTCAAATGGCCGATTATTCCGACGTGATTACCATAGTATTACCACCCAAAAAGGCCGTTGTAAATTAACTGTTGTTTTTACTATTGTTTCACCACCCAAATAACCGTTGGAGATTAACTATTGTTTTTGTACTATGGTAAACCATCTTTTACTATAGTCAAAAACCTAATAACCATTGTAAAACTATTGTTTCCCGACCAAATAACCGTTGTAAACTATTGTTTCCTGACTAAATAACGGTTGGAAAACTATAATTTCACCGACCAAATAACCGTTGTAAATTAACTATTGTTCTTTTACTATTGTTTCCCCACCCAATTAACCTTTGTGGATTGACTATTGTTTTTTATTATGGTAAACAATGGTTTTTACTATAGTAAAAAAAACTATTGTTTCACCACCAAAATAACGGTTGTAAATTAACTATTGTTTTTACTATGGTAAACCGTGATTTTACTATAGTAAAAAAAACAAATAACAGTTATAAAACTATCGTTTCCCGACTAAATAACCGTTGTAAATCTATTGTTTCGCCGACCAAATAACCGATAAATTAACTATTGTTTTTTTACTGTGGTAAACTATTGTTTTCTTACTACATGTATGGTAAACCATGGGGATTTAAAAAAAAACAATTATTTCACCACCCAAATAACCGTTATGTATTAACTATTGTGTTTTACTAATGTAAATCATGGTTTTTACAATAGTGAAAACGATATACTATTGTTTTGTACTATGGTAAACTATGGTTTACACTATAGTAAACAACTATTGTTTCATCACCAAAAATGACCGTTGAAGATTAACTATTGTTTATTTTACTATTGTAAACCATGATTTTTACTATAATAAAAAAAAATAACCATTGTAAAACTATTGTTTCCCGACCAAATAACTGTTGTCAAACTATTGTTTTCCGACTAACTAAACGTTGTAAAACTGTTGTTTCACTGGCCAAATAACCGTTGTAAGTTTACCACCAAAATAACCGTTGTAAATTAACTATTGCTTTTTTACTATGGTAAACCATGTTTCTTTACTATGGTGAACAATGGGAAATTACCCATGGCATATTTCATCGCAATCGGTGCAGAAATATGGACGCCTAAACACAGTCGCATTTATATATTAAGATATATATTTTTTCAAGGAGAGATGATAACTTGGCAGATGATGTCAACATAAATATTTTACTCAAATGTTTTATGTAGCCTTCAGCCAAATTGTTAAATTATTTTTAAAACTTACCGGAGAACCGAAGTTGTGTCCAATCTCGTGTACGAAGGTGATGGCTGTGATAGATAGCGGGATATCCAATCCGTAGTTGTCGTTGGTTACTACACCGGTATTCAAAGTCTTCCATTCATTTTTGAATTTCTGAGAAAGAAAGTTGGTTTAACCCTTACTATACTGAATGGATTCCCCCATTAGATATAAACGTATACATTAGAATGGTCTATCAGTCATCTATATGGCTGTTCAGGCAATAAGAACAGACGATAGACAGACAAAACGCTAATACAAGTGCAGAAGGATCCATATTCTTTGGCGGGAAATGTTCAGATAATGAGTTCAACAAATGGTCACCATTTCCTAAGGGAACTACTCGTCAATGAGTATTTAGTAACGCGCTCGTTGCTCCGCCACACCCTCAACCTGCACTGCCGTTATGCACCGTCCCTGTATACTTATATACAAGAAACCCATAGTCAGAAATGGTAACGCGCTCAAGATAATATATTATATACCCATGATTGTAATTATAGAATATAAAATATATTGGTTTCACGAATGACCAACTCATAGAATTAGCCTACTAGCCTTGCACTTCTTGGCATCCGAATAACAATTGAAATTGAAATTGAAATTCCCAACTACACCTTTTACCGGACTCGGCCTCCGGGTCGCAGTTCGACTTTTAATCCGTCCAAAAATTCCCATTCTATAAATAAAACCCCCAGCGACCATATAGGATACAATAATCTCTACATTAGTTATACACGCGGAGCGCGTAATGAGGCCCATGTATACTACCATGGTGTAAAGCAGGCGTGAAATTAATGACCGCACGAGTTTGTACACCCTATTTTCTGCTTTAAACAAAGGCCAGATCGCCCAGAGTCGAACTGAACATCACCAGGTGACCCACCCCTCCACTGTGTAAATGCAAAATTGATCGGATATATCTTTCCATTGTCTTTTGTGTCGTTATTTAGCCGTCGAGTTCTAATTATGATACATTATATCGCTTTAAACTACTGTGGAGCACTGGTATTCTGACGTTCACGCTCGTATTCTGACGTTCACACTGGTATTCCGCGAGCCGATTGGACAGTGTGAACATGTTGTGTTCAATTACTCAGCTTTTCATTATATCGGTAGGCCCCATAAATTCATGTTCCCATCTAACCAACGATTAACATCATAGAATGATACAGGAAATATGTATATCTTTCAATATTCAGACCATTTAAAGCAACAGAAGAATTAAATGAGCTGATATTTGCATATTTTAAAGGTACTCAATCCGATTGGAGGGTCCCCATATCATCAGATTCCAACAACAACAACAACATTTTTAGAAATGCCGCTTCAGTTAGCAGAATCGATTAATTGCCCAAAAATAATGCCAACCATGCACTGTCAACTGTAGTATAAAATTTCCCGAAACGTGTTATTTATCAACATGTTGTTCGACGAAATTTGGCCTTATTTTCAACATAAAGCCTCTTGATTTTAGAGTTATCCATCTTCATCCGCAATTTGGTCCGAGACGGTCGGCTCGTCGACTTTTTACTGGGCCACTTATAAGTCTCGATGGTGAAATATAATAGATTTTTAAAATCGATATCTTATAACTCTGTGCTTTGATAGGTGGGTTCCTCGGCTCGAATCAAATATTTTTAACGCCACACGCCCCTAGCCAAATCAATAGTAATTGAGGGGCGCTTTATCGTATTATGCATCTTTAAAACAGAAAAACCCGAAAAAATATTTTTTCTTTGGCCTAAAGTCTATGTAGAGAATTAGAATATTTACCTTGTAAGTTTCACACACCCCACCGGCATTTATGGTGTCTGCGGTCCATGCTAATCCGAGAACGCCGTCATTAAAATCACGATGCGTGAATATGTACGACAGGCATGTGTCCCCATGGTCGTCCTCAGAGAATTTATTCAGGAAAGATTCCACCCCGATTTTATCCTGCTTGTATTTGTAGCCGTTTGCATTCTTGTCTGTATAAATTATTATCTTGCTCACGTAGAATTGTACATCATCAGCCGTTCCGTCACCGTCAAAATCTGATAATGGAACATGAATAAAATTACCCCCGGTAACCAGACCGGGTTATATTGGGGAATCATGTGGCTTCCAGTTGATGGGTATCACGAATTCAAAATGACCGAAGCGGTCGCAAATGCGGTCAGAAATGAGGAAAATGGTAATAAACTAGATATCTATATTATATTACATAGTATTTTGGCAGCTATAAGAGCATATGCTATACTATTTTTCAAACAAGCTCATTTGTTTCCAAACTCACAGTTGTTTGTTCTAACATTCTGACCAAAGCTGTCAGTCGAAGGATTCTCCCAGATGTATGGGCGGGTGTATTACACGAACCTCCGACTGGATGCTTTGGTCAGAATGTTATAGAAAACTACTGAGTATTTCTGAACAAATAAGGTATTAACTTGTTTTTAAAATAAACTAGCATATGCTCGTAACAGTCAAAATGCTGTTTTATGTCAGTTTCTCATATATTATGTTTTTGTGCTTTTAGCACATTATGAGTGCGTGGTACTCACCAACCTCGAAACCACGTGATTCCCCACCGTGATCGGATGAGGGTTACAGCGGAGGACGAGTTATAGCGGAGGACGGATAATAGCGGAGTAATGGATTAAAGCAGAGGACGGTTAATAGCGGAGGACGGTTATAGCGGGGGGACGTTTAATAGCAGAGCACGGTTAATAGCGGAGACGGGTAATAGCGGATGACGGGTTATAGAGAATTACGGGTTATAGATGAGTAAGCATGTACGTATCAGAATCCAATAATTACCAAATATATATGTATATAAATATCCTCCTTTCTATTTTACTCGGTTCTCCTGTCACAACTGGGCGACAAATCACAATGCTGTCAAATCTAGTAACAAAATTTTCAAAACGTGTTATATATCAACATTCCAGGTGGTGTTTTACCCCCCAAAGCCAAACAAATAGTAATTTAGGAGTGTTAATTCGGATTATGTATGTTGACAATACCTGAACCCTATACAATCATGCACTCCACGAACTGAATATAAGTGGCACACGTGAGATGCGTCCTTGTTACAGGGTGGACTTAATCAACGCTCAACACCACTGTGTTCTATTCCCCATGGTTACGAATGTCATAAGCAATTTAAAATTGAACCATTGTGCACGCAATATCGCTCATATCTGTGTTTCTAAAAATGGTATATCTCTTCCCTGAAAGTATTATTTAGATTCCGGGGTATAAAATAATCGATATTTACCGAGGACACATGACCGGAAATGTTTGTTATCAATTAAAATATATTTACTTTCTTATCAGACACGCAGGACAGTTTTGGTGACTATTTTTAGAACAAAAATACGTGCGAAAACATTGGCAGCGTGCCAAGAAGGAGAACTCTATCTTATTAATAGTCACAACCACGGCGGATTGCATTTATGTGATTGGCTGACACTTATGTAATGCTTGAAACATTATCATAAATACGCGATGTACAATGTCGCCAGTAAAGTGCATGCAAAGGGGATTAACTGTAAAAACAATTTTATAATTACCTTTTGCAGTTAATTAACTGTTTGATGGCAGTTTGATATATACAGAAAGGTATTACTGTTTTGTGAAAACTAAAGAAAATTACATACATAGAGGATCTCACATGAGTTTCTATTTTATACGGAATTTATCAACCGAGTTCACTAAATTCGATTTGAGCCGAGGTTTACCGAGGCTCAAATAGAATTTAGAGGACGAGGTTGATAAATTACGTATAAAATAGGACGAGTGTGAGATACCTTTTATCACATAATCAAATAAACGCGAAATATTCATCGAAAACAACAATCATAAACTACAACGATCGCAAGTTATTTGAAGAACGCCGTGACGTCATCGCACGCGCTGATATTAAACGTGTCTATTACCGATAATTATGAAACTGCTTTTATGGCCAAATTATGTGATAAATTAATCTCTTTCGGCATATCACTCACTGCTGACCGCTAAGTTGATAGATTTGTTGAGCAGGTTCCATTTTTCATTGTTTCTAAGTCGGCGCGCGTAGCGGATAACACCCATCCGATGATGTTTTATGACTAGATAGTTCACATCACATAATTTAAAAGCCCACTTGCCAAATTTTTTTCAAATGATTTTTTTTTTTTTGCCAAATGAAAATATTTGTTGCCATTGGCAAATTTGGTAAGTGGCAGCGCGAACCCTGGATGCTTCGTGGAAGTAATGGAAATCCCCACTATTTCCCTTAGACTATGTAACGCGTAACTAGTTCGAGAGTCTAAGTTTAATTAGAACAGTGACGAACAATACTCATGGACTTTCTTCATAAGCGCTGCGCCCTCATGCGCACACTGTGTCGTGAAATATATAATTAAATTGTATCAACTCAGAATTAGTATTTTATGATGGGTGATTAAAATGTCGAATGAAACTCCCAGACGGTCTTCATAATGTATGTGACCTGTTGCACACAGTGTGTTATGTAATTTATAGTTTTCTCGACTCAGAATTAATATTTTACGATGGTGATTATAATGACAAATTATACTAACCGACGGTCTCCATAATGTCTGTGACCTGTTGCACACAGTGTGTTATGTAATTTATAGTTTTCTCGACTCAGAATTGGTATTTATAATGGGTGATTATAATGACAAAGGATACTGCCCGAAGGTCTCCATAGTGCCTGTGACCTGTTGCACACAGTGTGTTATGTAATTTATAATTTTATCGACTCAGAATTAATATTTTATGATGGGTGATTATAATGTCGAATGAAACTCCCCGACAGTCTTCATAATGTCTGTGACCTGTTGCACACACTGGGTGGTGTCATTTATAGTTTTCTCGACACATAATTAGTATTTTAGGATGGGTGATTATAATGACAAAGGATACTAACCGACGGTCATCATAATGTATGTGACATGTTGCACACAGTGTGTTATGTAATTTTTAATTTTCTCGGCTCAGAATTGGTATTTATAATGGGTGATTATAATGACAAAGGATACTGCCCGACGGTCTCCATAATGCCTCTGACCTGTTGCACACAGTGTGTTATGTAATTTATAGTTTTCTCGACTCAGAATTGGTATTTATAATGGGTGATTATAATGACAAAGGATACTGCCCGAAGGTCTCCATAATGCCTGTGACCTGTTGCACACAGTGTGTTATGTAATTTATAATTGTATCGACTCAGAATTAATATTTTATGATGGGTGATTATAATGTCGAATGAAACTCCCCGACAGTCTTCATAATGTCTGTGACCTGTTGCACACACTGGGTGGTGTCATTTATAGTTTTCTCGACACAGAATTAGTATTTTAGGATGGGTGATTATAATGGCAAAGGATACTAACCGACGGTCATCATAATGTATGTGACATGTTGCACACAGTGTGTTATGTAATTTATAATTTTCTCGGCTCAGAATTGGTATTTATAATGGGTGATTATAATGAAAAGGATACTGCCCGACGGTCTCCATAATGCCTCTGACCTGTTGCACACAGTGTGTTATGTAATTTATAATTTTATTGACTCAGAATTAATATTTTATGATGGGTGATTATAATGTCGAATGAAACTCCCCGACAGTCTTCATAATGTCTGTGACCTGTTGCACACACTGGGTGGTGTCATTTATAGTTTTCTCGACTCAGAATTAGTATTTTAGGATGGGTGATTATAATGACAAAGGATACTAACCGACGGTCATCATAATGTCTGTGACCTGTTGCACACAGTGTGTTATGTAATTTATAGTTTTCTCGACTCAGAATTGGTATTTATAATGGGTGATTATAATGACAAAGGATACTGCCAGACGGTCTCCATAATGCCTGTGACCTGTTGCACACACTGGGTGGTGTCATTTATAGTTTTCTCGACACAGAATTAGTATTTTAGGATGGGTGATTATAATGACAAAGGATACTAACCGACGGTCATCATAATGTCTGTGACCTGTTGCACACAGTGTGTTATGTAATTTATAGTTTTCTCGGCTCAGAGTTGGTACTTTATAATGGCGATTATAATGACAAAGGATACTAACCGACGTCCTTCATAATGGCTATGGCCTGTTGCACACACTGTGTCATGTAATTTACAGTTTCTTCAGAACTACTGCCATGAAACTCGTAAAATTTGTGATCCGCATACAAGGCGACGTTGCAACACTTTTTGGTGGGGTCCACTGATCTCTTCTTTCTGTTGTGGGTTGGTAGGTACTTCAGTGCATGATCGATATCCGTCTGTTGTAGTGGATATTTTGGTAGTTTGTGTGATAGACATGTCGTCTTATTTGGACTGAATGTGATGTCAGACCCTCTGTATATCACGGAATGAAATGACTGCGGCTCCTTGAAAAATGCTTGGCAATGCTGAATGTGGTATATTTCGTCGGGTAACGATATTCTTCCCTCGAAGTGTCCGTCTGAGGTAATTGTTCCAATTATGTTTGTATGTAACCCTGAAATAGTGATGTTATCGATGTGCGTTAACCCTTTATTTCCTGAATAGGTTCTCTCACAAGTTATAAAAGTATACAGTGGAATGGTCTACTATACATTTGGAGGGCTGTTCGAGACATAGAAGCAAACGAAAGACTGATAATACAAGTGTAGAATAATTCCAATTCATTTGCAGAAAAGTTCATATAATACGTTCAACAAACGGTTAAAGTTATTATTTGAACATGTCCTAGGGGAATCATTTGTCGATGGATATTTGCAATTTACAAACTCAAAGCAGGATTAATATCCATGACCGAAGGGAACCATTTGTCGATGGATATTTACACACTCAAAGCAGGATTAATATCCATGTCCCAAGGGAACCATTTGTCGATGGATATTTACACACTCAAAGCAGGATTAATATCAATGTCCTAAGGGAACCATTTGTCGATGGATATTTTACACACTCAAAGCAGCTCAAAGCAGGATTAATATCCATGTCCTAAGGGAACCATTTGTCGATGGATATTTACACACTCAAAGCAGAATTAATATCCATGTCCTAAGGGATCCATTTGTCGATGGATATTTACACACTCAAATCGGGAATAATATCCATGTCCTAAGGTAATCATTTGTCGATGGATATTTACACACTCAAAGCAGGATTAATATCCATGTCCTAAGGGAACCATTTGTCGATGGATATTTACACACTCAAAGCAGGATTAATATCCATGTTCTAAGGAAATCATTTGTCGATGGATATTTACACACTCAAAGCAGGATTAATATCCATGTCCTAAGGGAATCATTTGTCGATGGATATTTACACACTCAAATCAGGATCAATATCCACGTCCTAAGGGAATCATTTGTCGATGGATATTTACACACTCAAATCGGGATTAATATCCATGTCCTAAGGGAAATATTTGTCGATGGATATTTACATACTCAAATCGGCATTAATATCCATGTCCTAAGGGAAATATTTGCCGATGGATATTTACACACTCAAAGCAGGATTGATATCCATGTACTAAGGGATCCATTTGTCGATGGATATTTACACACACAAAGCAGGATTAATATCCATGTCCTAAGGAAATCATTCGTCGATGGATATTTACACACTCACAGCAGGATTGATATCCATGTCCTAAGGGATCCATTTGTCGATGGATATTTACACACTCAAAGCAGGATTAATATCCATGTCCGAAGGGAATCATTTGTCGATGGATATTTACACACTCAAAGCAGGATTAATATCCATGTCCTAAGGGAACCATTTGTCGATGGATATTTACACACTCAAAGCAGGATTAATATCATGTCCGAAGGGAATCATTTGTCGATGGATATTTACACACTCAAATCAGGATTAATATCCATGTCTTAAGGGAAACATTTGTCGATGGATATTTACACACTCAAAGCAGAATTAATATCCATGTCCTAAGGGACCATTTGTCGATGGATATTTACACTCAAAGCAGGATTAATATCCATGTCCTAAGGGAACCATTTGTCGATGGATATTTACACACTCAAATCAGCATTAATATCCAAGTCCTAAGGGAAATATTTGTCGATGGATATTTACACACTCAAATCGGGATTAATATCCATGTCCGAAGGGAATCATTTGTCGATGGATATTTACACACTCAAAGCAGGATTAATATCCATGTCCTAAGGGATCCATTTGACGATGGATATTTACACATTCAAAGCAGGATTAATATCCATGTCCTAATGGTTCCATTTGTCGATGGATATTTACACATTCAAAAAGGATTAATATCCATGTCCTAAGGGAACCATTTGTCGATGGATATTTACACACTCAAAGCAGGATTAATATCCATGTCTTAAGGGATCCATTTGTCGATGGATATTTACACACTCAAAGTAGGATTAATATCCATATCCTAAGGGATCCATTTGTCGATGGATATTTACACATTCAAAGCAGAATTAATATCCATGTCCTAAGGGAACCATTTGTCGATGGATATTTACACACTCAAAGCAGGATTAATATCCATGTCCTAAGGGATCCATTTGTCGATGGATATTTACACACTCAAATCGGGAATAATATCCATGTCCTAAGGTAATCATTTGTCGATGGATATTTACACACTCAAAGAATAATTAATATCCATGTCCTAAGGGAACCATTTGTCGATGGACATTTACACACTCAAAGCAGGATTAATATCCATGTTCTAAGGAAATCATTTGTCGATGGATATTTACACACTCAAGGTAGGATTAATATCCATGGCCTAAAGGAACCCATTTGTCGATGGATATTTACACACTCAAATCAGCATTAATATCCATGTCCTAAGGGAAATATTTGTTGATGGATATTTACACACTCAAATCGGGATTAATATCCATGTCCTAAGGGAATCATTTGTCAATGGATATTTACACACTCAAATCAGCATTAATATCCATGTCCTAAGGGAAATATTTGTTGATGGATATTTACACACTCAAATCGGGATTAATATCCATGTCCGAAGGGAATCATTTGTCAATGGATATTTACACACTCAAAGCAGGATTAATATCCATGTCCTAAGGGAACCATTTGTCGATGGATATTTACACACTCAAAGCAGGATTAATATCCATGTCCTAAGGGAATCATTTGTCGATGGATATTTACACACTCAAAGCAGGATTAATATCCATGTCCTAAAGGAACCCATTTGTCGATGGATATTTACACACTCAAATCGGGATTAATATCCATGTCCTAAGGGAAATATTTGTCGATGGATATTTACATACTCAAATCGGCATTAATATCCATGTCCTAAGGGATATATTTGCCGATTGATATTTACACACTCAAAGCAGGATTGATATCCATGTACTAGGGGATCCATTTGTCGATGGATATTTACACACACAAAGCAGGATTAATATCCATGTCCTAAGGAAATCATTTGTCGATGGATATTTACACACTCACAGCAGGATTGATATCCATATTCTAAGGGATCCATTTGTCGATGGATATTTACACACTCAAAGCAGGATTAATATCCATGTCCGAAGGGAATCATTTGTCGATGGATATTTACACACTCAAAGCAGGATTAATATCCATGTCCTAAGGGAACCATTTGTCGATGGATATTTACACACTCAAAGCAGGATTAATATCATGTCCGAAGGGAATCATTTGTCGATGGATATTTACACACTCAAATCAGGATTAATATCCATGTCTCAAGGGAACCATTTGTCGATGGATATTTACACACTCAAAGCAGGATTAATATCCATGTCATAAGGAACCCATTTGTCGATGGATATTTACACTCAAAGCAGGATTAATATCCATGTCATAAGGGAACCATTTGTCGATGGGTATTTACACACTCAAAGCAGGATTAATATCCATGTCTTAAGGGACCATTTGTCGATGGATATTTACACACTCAAAGCAGGATTAATATCCATGTCCTAAAGGAACCCATTTGTCGATGGATATTTACACACTCAAATCAGCATTAATATCCATGTCCTAAGGGAAATATTTGTCGATGGACATTTACACACTCAAATCGGGATTAATATCCATGTCCTGAGGGAAATATTTGCCGATGGATATTTACACACTCAAATCGGGATTAATATCCATGTCCGAAGGGAATCATTTGTCGATGGATATTTACACACTCAAAGCAGGATTAATATCCATGTCCTAAGGGATCCATTTGACGATGGATATTTACACATTCAAAGCAGGATTAATATCCATGTCCTAATGGTTCCATTTGTCGATGGATATTTACACATTCAAAAAGGATTAATATCCATGTCCTAAGGGAACCATTTGTCGATGGATATTTACACACTCAAAGCAGGATTAATATCCATGTCTTAAGGGATCCATTTGTCGATGGATATTTACACACTCAAAGTAGGATTAATATCCATATCCTAAGGGATCCATTTGTCGATGGATATTTACACATTCAAAGCAGAATTAATATCCATGTCCTAAGGGAACCATTTGTCGATGGATATTTACACACTCAAAGCAGGATTAATATCCATGTCTTAAGGGAACCATTTGTCGATGGATATTTGCACACTCAAAGCAGGATTAATATCCATGTCCTAAGGGATCCATTTGTCGATGGATATTTACACACTCAAATCGGGAATAATATCCATGTCCTAAGGTAATCATTTGTCGATGGATATTTACACACTCAAAGAATAATTAATATCCATGTCCTAAGGGAACCATTTGTCGATGGACATTTACACACTCAAAGCAGGATTAATATCCATGTTCTAAGGAAATCATTTGTCGATGGATATTTACACACTCAAGGTAGGATTAATATCCATGGCCTAAAGGAACCCATTTGTCGATGGATATTTACACACTCAAATCAGCATTAATATCCATGTCCTAAGGGAAATATTTGTTGATGGATATTTACACACTCAAATCGGGATTAATATCCATGTCCTAAGGGAAATATTTGTCGATGGATATTTACACACTCAAATCGGGATTAATATCCATGTCCGAAGGGAATCATTTGTCAATGGATATTTACACACTCAAAGCAGGATTAATATCCATGTCCTAAGGGAACCATTTGTCGATGGATATTTACACACTCAAAGCAGGATTAATATCCATGTCCTAAGGGAATCATTTGTCGATGGATATTTACACACTCAAAGCAGGATTAATATCCATGTCCTAAAGGAACCCATTTGTCGATGGATATTTACACACTCAAATCGGGATTAATATCCATGTCCTAAGGGAAATATTTGTCGATGGATATTTACATACTCAAATCGGCATTAATATCCATGTCCTAAGGGATATATTTGCCGATTGATATTTACACACTCAAAGCAGGATTGATATCCATGTACTAAGGGATCCATTTGTCGATGGATATTTACACACACAAAGCAGGATTAATATCCATGTCCTAAGGAAATCATTTGTCGATGGATATTTACACACTCACAGCAGGATTGATATCCATATTCTAAGGGATCCATTTGTCGATGGATATTTACACACTCAAAGCAGGATTAATATCCATGTCCGAAGGGAATCATTTGTCGATGGATATTTACACACTCAAAGCAGGATTAATATCCATGTCCTAAGGGAACCATTTGTCGATGGATATTTACACACTCAAAGCAGGATTAATATCATGTCCGAAGGGAATCATTTGTCGATGGATATTTACACACTCAAATCAGGATTAATATCCATGTCTCAAGGGAACCATTTGTCGATGGATATTTACACACTCAAAGCAGGATTAATATCCATGTCATAAGGAACCCATTTGTCGATGGATATTTACACTCAAAGCAGGATTAATATCCATGTCATAAGGGAACCATTTGTCGATGGGTATTTACACACTCAAAGCAGGATTAATATCCATGTCTTAAGGGACCATTTGTCGATGGATATTTACACACTCAAAGCAGGATTAATATCCATGTCCTAACGGAACCCATTTGTCGATGGATATTTACACACTCAAATCAGCATTAATATCCATGTCCTAAGGGAAATATTTGTCGATGGACATTTACACACTCAAATCGGGATTAATATCCATGTCCTGAGGGAAATATTTGCCGATGGATATTTACACACTCAAATCGGGATTAATATCCATGTCCGAAGGGACTCATTTGTCGATGGATATTTACACACTCAAAGCAGAATTAATATCCATGTCCTAAGGGATCCATTTGACGATGGATACTTACACATTCAAAGCAGGATTAATATCCATGTCCTAATGGTTCCATTTGTCGATGGATATTTACACATTCAAACAGGATTAATATCCATGTCCTAAGGGAACCATTTGTCGATGGATATTTTTACACACTCAAAGCAGGATTAATATCCATGTCTTAAGGGATCCATTTGTCGATGGATATTTACACACTCAAAGTAGGATTAATATCCATATCCTAAGGGATCCATTTGTCGATGGATATTTACACATTCAAAGCAGGATTAATATCCATGTCCTAAGGGAACCATTTGTCGATGGATATTTACACACTCAAAGCAGGATTAATATCCATGTCTTAAGGGAACCATTTGTCGATGGATATTTACACACTCAAAGTCAAAGCAGGATTAATATCCATGTCATAAGGGATCCATTTGTCGATGGATATTTACACACTCAAATCAAGATTAATATCCATGTCATAAGTGAATCATTTGTCGATGGATATTTACACTCAAAGCAGGATTAATATCCATGTCATAAGGGATCCAATTGTCGATGGATATTTACACACTCAAAGCAGGATTAATATCCATGTCCTAAGGGAACCATTTGTCGATGATTATTTACACACTCAAAGCAGGATTGATATCCATGTCCTAAGGGAACCATTTGTCGATGGATATTTACACACTCAAAGTAGGATTTATATCCATGTCCTAAGGGAATCATTTGTCGATGGATTTTTACACACTCAAAGCAGGATTAATATCCATGCATGTCCTAAGGGAACCATTTGTCGATGATTATTTACACACTGAAAGCAGGATTCATATCCTAAGGGAACCATTTGTCGATGGATATTTACACACTCAAAGCAGGATTAATACTCATGTCCGAAGGGAATCATTTGTCGATGGATATTTACACACTCAAATCAGGATTAACATCCATGTCTTAAGGGATCCATTTGTCGATGGATATTTACACACTCAAAGCAGGATTAATATCCATGTCCTAAGGGAATCATTTGTCGATGGATATTTACACACTCAAATCAGGATTAATACCCATGTCTTAAGGGATCCATTTGTCGATGGATATTTACACACTCAAATCAGCATTAATATCCATGTCCTAAGGAACCCATTTGTCGATGGATATTTACACACTCAAAGCAGGGTTAATATCCATGTCATAATGGATCCATTTGTCGATGGATATTTACACACTCAAATCAGGATTAATATACATGTCCTAAGGGAACCATTTCTCGATGGATATTTACACACTCAAAGCAGGATTAATATCCATGTCCTAAGGGAATCATTTGTCGACGGATATTTACATACTCAAAGCAGGATTAATATCCATGTCCTAAGGGAACCATTTGTCGGTGGATATTTACACACTCAAAGCAGGATTAATATCCATGTCCTAAGGGAATCATTTGTCGATGGATATTTACTCACTCAAAGCAGGATTAATATCCCCCTAAGGCCTTGAAAATAAAGCAAGTATATGACTAGGGCGCTCTGGTAGAGATTGTGGTAATTAGTTAATAAATGGTTAAAGTCCCACATGCTATATTCGAAACCCTAAATTATAATTTATTCAACAAATTATATATTACACACCACCGTTGGAAACGGGGAAGCTCCAAAACATCCGATCTTAAAGTTAGTATGCTGCGATTGACGTCGCGCGTCAAGTACGTCAACGTGCAGCCAGGAGTCGCGTAAAATTGCAAATTGGCGCAACCACAGACCTGTATACAATGAGTTGGCGAAACCACAGACCTGTATACAATGAGTTGGCGCAACCACACACCTGTAAACAATGAGTTGGCGCAACCACAGACCTGTAAACAATGAGTTGGCACAACCACAGGCCTGTATACAATGAGTTGGCACAACCACTGACCTGTATACAATGAGTTGGTACAACCACATACCTGTATACAATGAGTTGGCGCAACCACAGACCTGTAAACAATTAGTTGGCGCAACCACAGACCTGTATACAATGAGTTGGCGCAACCACTGACCTGTATACAATGAGTTCGCGCAACCACTGACCTGTACACAATGGATTCAGTCGTCATATGTGATATAAAACACTCCGGTAGGTGATCAAATAGAAATGAAGAATAATCTTGCTCAAAACAGGGGGGGTAGTAAAAAAATTGCAGGAAGGTATGCCGGGGTGGTGGGTGGCCCGAGGGACAAAAAACGGGTTTTTTACAACCTCATGCAATTTTTTTACTAAAGACCTTTTGTGCCCTTATTTGACATTTGTAACAGTTTAAAACATATTATAAGGATTTAAAACTGCAAAAACACCATATTTATGTTACTGTGACCTCATATGGGTCTCAGTGGATATGACATTAAGCTATGGCATGTTGAATATGGGGCGGTGTGGTGAAAAAATTCCTTTCCGACACCCTTTGTAAAACTGAAATAAATAAACTTGTCTTGATGTAACTAAAGCCTAGATCATTGTGTGCATGGAAAAAAGAGCGAGCAACTGTCTCAAACATTAATGTGACTATCAATGGCTAGAATATAACTGTCATCACACTGTTCATCAGTGCATCAAGCCAATCAGTGAAATATTTGCATGTCTATCAACTCATATGATCGGTTACTCTCACAACACCTAAAATATCCAAGTCTGGCATAGTGACTGTTTATCATTTATTATAACAGAGGTTGCTCCAGTAGACTAACAAAGGTGTTAAGGCATAATGCCAGATAATGGGCTGGTTGACAGACTAATCGGGAAATGGTTAGAAATGATGGAATTGTGTGTATCCTGTACAATGACTGAGTTTGCATATATAAGTAAACTTGTCCTGATGTAAATAATGCATAGATAATTGTGTGCATGGAAAAGGAGCGAGTAACTGTCTCAAACATTAATGTGACTATCAATGGGTAGAAAATATCGTGTCATCAGTGCATCAAGCCAATCAGTGAACTATTTGCATGTCTTTCAACTCAGATGATCTCTCACAAGATCTAAAGTATCCAAGTCTGTTATAGTGATGTAACTGCTTGTCATCTATATATATAAACAAGTAGGATCTGTCCAGATTTTTCTCTCAGACCCCTGGACCGAGTTCAACCAAATTTGGTGTGGTGACTCGGAGTACCCTGGCGGATGTTATAATGGTATTAGTTTGTTTTTTTAAATTAATAAAAAAAAAAAAAATTGGTTTTGTTAAATTGAACAAGGAATTCAATCTTTAAAAAATATATATCAAAACAATATATATAAATCAAAATGTTTCATGATCAAATGTGCTTGAAGCGCACAAAGGGGCTGCCGCTAAATGAAGGCTCTGTCTAAGATCAAAATGAGTGCCAAGTCCCACAGGTATCTCCGATGCTGAATATATGTTCCCAAAGGAGCCTGTTTCAGCTGGTTTAGTATAATAGAAGTAAGTTGCTCCAGTAGACTAACATAAGTGGTGTGGAATATGTTAGATAATGGGCTGATTGACAGACTAAACAGGAAATAGTCAGAAAGTATGAAATATTTTGCATTCTGCACAATGACCTAAGTTTACAGATGATCAGCAATATATAAAACATTTTGTTTTCAATTAAAACAGCTTTTGAAATAGGTTAAACTGTTATTTGAACTAATTGAGATCATTCCCAGTCATATGAGTGATATCAGTAGAGTTTTATGCGATTTTAGACCAATTTTAGTGAAATTTGGGGGGTGGGTGTAAAAAAATTGGGAGTAGAATTTTTTTTTTCTTCAGGTTTGGGGGTGGTGGGTCCCCGAAAATTCCAGATGCAAAATAAACGGCATACCTTCCTGGAATTTTTTTACTACCCCCTCCCCCTGCTCAAAATAGTTATTTTCGTAAATATAATATCCAAATTGACACACACTCTCATTCCTATATATTAATTAAATGCACTGACTCTCGATGGCGACATCGTTTTCATTAGTTTATCGCCGATAGTTGCGTCCCGAAGTGAGAAGTAAACATTCGGACGATGTTTTCTTTGGTGTGGTACAGTCGATTTGCTTGAGATTTTCGACGATGTTAGTAGAATACTGCATTCCTCCAGATGGCATAGCGCCTGAATACTAACTTACCAGTTTCAAGCACACGACCAAGTCCATAATATGTCTTTAACAGGAAGTTGTTCGGATGTTGTTCCAACTAGCTCCATTGAACTTACCCAGATATTCGATGCGGGGGGGGGGGTAGACATCACTTAATTGCGTATAACGACGATAAAACGTGTTTTTCGTGTTGTTTCTTGTAATTTTGTTCTTTGTGTAGTGAATTACAAGGGAGATAAGCGTACACTGTTTCGTTGTGTATTCGGGGATTCGAGCTTGAAAAGAGTTTGTGAACTTGTCGCCTTACAAACTATCCGAATATCTAGAAGAGAAAAAGTACGCTTATCTCTTATAAAGGGACCAAGGTATATACTCGCAGTGGGTAAACGTGCAAAATATATACAAATCTGTAAAAACATCACCACTGAGAAGAAGATGGAGAGAGATAAACTTTGTTCTTATATTTATTATTGATAGTTCTCCAACGAAATTTCGCGTGTTGAAACAATTATTATGTAAACAAAACTGTTACAGTGATTTGTCAACAAACATCGCTAATTGTGTAGTAAGTTCAAATATTTTAGTCTGAATATGATTTTCAGAATATTTGTCAGTGCTTTGACCGTTTCAAATGTGTATCGTCAAGTTTTAATTAAACGTTGCACTATATGGACTTGTATCGATAATTTCATTGTTTAGATAACACTGGTTTTGTAATAAACAATGGCTGCGGACAGAGGTACCACTGTAGCGATGGCATAGTAGGTGTGACAATTTATAATGGTGGAATTTGGTGACAATTGGTCGTCATAATTAATATTCCATAGCAAGCCATGTCGCCCTCTGCAAGTTCGCACAATGAGTATACCAAGCTTTACCAGCGAACAGCGACGGTTGATCTCTCAAGGAGGTATCTGAATGTCTTTTCGCTGTTGATCTTTACTCAACTCGCAGTGTTATATTTTGCATGCTAATACACAAGTCCACTTGTTAACCTGGCCACGGTCAAACACAATTCTGGACGATCGATCGTGCAATTATATATCGTAGCGAATACAATTTAACAAAACGTGAGATCAGAGTAGAGATCAACCTTGGTGAAACGCAATGGGTTAATTGGTCTAGTCGACTCATTGTGCGGAAACTCAGCGGGCAACATGGCTGGCTATAGCATATTAATTATGATGATCAATTGTCACCAAACTCCACCATCATAAATTGCCACAACTGCTATGCCATAGCTACTGTGATACGTGTGTCCGCAGCCAATATCATCGTTGCATTATTGGAGAGTTAATAACAATGGAAATAAGATAAAACACAACTGGTTTTTTATGTACGTGTTAATGATAGTTTGTTTGTTTTAATATTTTTATTAGGATCCTGATATGCATATCTCAAAAATAAGTGTACATACATAAGTGTACATACATAAGTGTACATACAAAAGTGTACATACAAAAGTGTACATACAAAAGTGTATATGTAATATGATGGTCAACAACTTGAGATTTATTCTATTGAATATAAATTATAAATTGTATGTTTGATATATTATTGCTATTGTATCTAACTTTTTATAATTATTGTAAAAAAGTATAAATGTTTAATTTGTTGATATATTATTGTCGTGGGTGTGATGGGAGCATTCCATCTCAGTGAATACATGTGAGCTAGATTTCCCTTAATGATAGTTGCTAATAAGAGCTTTATGAAATTTATATTATTTCACATGAACCCACTTTGAATGTCGTGTGTCCCTTTAAATCATGGGGGCGCGGACATTATGCGGGTTGTTAATCTTACTCTGTCCTTCTATGTGTCCTCTGTAAGCTCTGTCCACTGAGACATCTGCGGGACCATCTGACGTCATTATGACGATTCCAGGATGGTAAACGCTCTCATCGCGCTTAAGTCGTAGTTTAAAATCTCTGTAAAAGATCACAAGTGTAAGGGTTACTAATAAAGTAAGTGCACCCCATCGCACAGTCTAGGTTAATAAATGCATCAGCCTAACAATTTTACCTTCACATTGTAACACATTCAAACAATACAAAATACTTCTGTATTCTGCAATAAAATCGAATTGGCGCTCCTGATATACATACTCTGTTGGGTTGTAAAAGAACTACTAAAATATTAATTGTATGCCGCTTCGACGAATTTCAATTTTTAATGTGACTTTATGTTATAATTCGAGTTGTTTATTCACGGGTCGTAAGATATTGTTGACTCAATTGTATTATACGTTACGAGGCGTCGTGTTCGTGTCACGGTCTGTGTATTATTGGTGTATGAAACGGACGACCAAGTTGGTAGTTAACCAATCACCGAACAGGATTTACTGTAACACAGACGGGCTATGTAAATATACATATAACTATAGCTGATGTGCCCGACTTCGTCTTCCAGAAAGATGCCTATATGAGCGTGTGTGAGCGAGGTCGAGGTCAAGGTCAAGGACACGGTCGCACGTGAAATTGGACCCGCCCATATTGTTCCCGGGATCAAAGTAGGCCTATGTACCAAATTTGAGTCTGATCGGTCGAAGTCCAGAAAGATGCCTATATGAGCGTATATAGCGAGGTGAGGGTCAAGATCAAGGACACGGTCGCAGGTGGAATTGGACCCCCCCATATTGTTCCCGGGATCAAAGTAGGCCTACATACCGAATTTGAGTGGGATCGTTCGAGTAGTTTTCGAGCCTATAACAAACATGCATACAAACATACATACATACATACATACATACATACATATATACATGCATGCATGCATACATACATGCATACATACATACATACACTCATACATACATACGTACGTACATACGTACGTAAATACATACATACGTTCATGCATGCATTTGGGTCTGAACCGTATAATATCCTTACTCGTATTTAAATTCACACTGTACTATTTTTCGAAGTTAAAACTGAGCGAAAAATAGTACGACTCCTGAGTTTATACCCAATAGAAGGGGAAATCAGCTATGTTATTGAGTTAAATGTACATACATTACAGACGGTTGGATTGCGTATAGATAAGTATATATACTGACATGCGGGCAAGCATTCTCAACATCATTATTCATATGTAAGGCATGGTAAAGTCTTAGATATTGCAATACTTGTAAGAAATAAACGGCAAAATTTCGTTGAACAAAATGTTGACAAATAACAGGTTTTGGGAAATGTTATACTATAGTTGACTGTGGTTAGCATCATTTTTGAGCAATTGATCGATTCTGATAACTGGAGCGGCATTTAAAAAATGTTGTTGCTGGTGTTGCTGTCGCACAGTGTGCGAATTCAAAGTGCGCGAATTCAAAACTGGGCGAATAATATAAATACGAGTAAGGTAAGTAATTACAGAGTGTAATTATAGCAGGATAAGTTTGTCAGGTGTGTTTCATGTTACACAGATAGGTACGCTGTGTTCTGCTGAAAGCAACACTGGTGAAATCGATGTCGCATTTAATAATTAATTAAGCGATCAGAAAACGAACAGTCATCGATCCCCCTTGGCAACAAACACCTTCGTGAACGGACATGCATACTTTATATAACTATTGATTAATCATAAACAGTGCTGTACTGTCTGGCCATACGACAGTTAAATGGCACTTATCTTCACGAGATATGGTTGAATCGCCCCAACACTTGAGCAAATGCCAAAACATTCTTCCCAAATGGTGATGTCGCTATTTAAAGGGGTAATGTACGCTAAATACGGCTATTTATGGGAAGATCTCCTTTTATACTCAACAGAATATATGCAACAAATATATGCAATAAATTCATTTTCATTATAATTACCATGTTGTCTGCATCGTTCACAGAGCACATGAGTGTATTTTGCACTCATCCATTGGTCAAATTCATTCATTTGTTGTATATATTCTGTTGAGTATAAAAGGAGATGGTCCCATAAATTGCCGGATTTAGTGTACCTCTTTAAATAGATAGATAAGGTCCACGTATGTCCTACATGTCTATGAGATTCAGTTAATCGGTGTCTATAGGCTAAACACAAATACGCGGCTTGTACATTTTGTAATGAATGGCATTGCGAGCTATATGCTTGTTTGGTCAGTAACCTATTTAAGGTCATATTTTGTTCAAATAATATTTGGTTTGTACATATAATGACCCCTGTATGTGTGTATACATACACTCGCAAAGTTTTCACGGTATGTTTTGCAGGCATTCCGTCGTAGAAAACGATATGTCAGAATATGAACGGAACATGCATATATATATATATGTACCCCAGCTAGATACATGAAAAAAACTCTATAGTTCCACCTGTAGCGACGTGTTACTGAAATTTGCCTGTAAATAGCATGCAATTATTTCGCAAGAATCAATCTAAATCATGCCACGAATCTCTACTCTGGCTAACCCCTTAGATATCATATATGCTATGCACCAGTACAAAACCTTAGAACTTTTAGAAGTTTTGACAGGGAACCTTATAAAGTCGAAAAAATAATGCGGAGAATATATTTGTTAGTTATTACCTGTTCCTTGATAATGTACTTTACAGTATGTGGATGTTCCAACTCAAAATAGCATGCTTTTCTATGACTTTTGTTAGCCGATATCACATGAACCCAGGAGAAATTCCATAATTGTAAGCGACGCAAAGCAAAATCGCTCACAAGTTCACTTAAATCGTTAAATTTCGAGTTGGGAACTTCACATATACAGTGAAGTACATGATTATTGAACAGATTATAACTAAGAAATATATTCCCCGCGTTATTTTTTAGACTATATAAGGTTCCCTGTCAAAACTTCAACAAGTTCCCAGGTTTTAATTGTACTGGTGGAACATGACCTCTACGGGCGATAGCCATATTAGAGATTCATGGCATGATCAAGAATGAATCATACAGGTAAGAATGAATCATACAGGTAAGAATGAATCATACAGGTAAGAATGAATCATACAAGTAAGAATGAATCATACAGGTAAGATTCAATAATACAGGTAAGAATCAATTATATAGGTAAGAATGAATCATACAGGTAAGAATCAATCATACAGGTAAGAATCAATCATACAGGTAAGAATCAATCATACATGTAAGAATATCAATCATACAGGTAAGAATCAATCATACAGGTAAGAATCAATCATACAGGTAAGTATCAATCATACAGGTAAGTATCAATCATACAGGTAAGAATCAATCATACATGTAAGTATCAAGCATACAGGTAAGAATCAATCATACAGGTAAGAATCAATCATACAGGTAAGTATCAATCATACAGGTAAGAATCAATCATACAGGTAAGTATCTATCATAAAGGTAAGTATCAAGCATACAGGTGAGTATCAATCATACAGGTAAGAATCAATCATACAGGTAAGAATCAATCATACAGGTGAGTATCAATCATACAGGTAAGAATCAATCATACAGGTGAGTATCAATCATACAGGTGAGTATCAATCATACAGGTGAGTATCAATCATACAGGTGAGTATCAATCATACAGGTAAGAATCAATCATACAGGTGAGTATCAATCATACAGGTAAGAATCAATCATACAGGTGAGTATCAATCATACAGGTAAGTATCAATCATACAGGTAAGAATCAAGCATACAGGTAAGAATCAATCATACATGTAAGAATCAATCATACAGATAAGAATCAATCATACAGGTAAGTACCAGTTATACAGGTGAGTATCAATCATACAGGTAAGAATCAATCATACGGGTAAGAATCAATCATACAGGTAAGTATCAATCATACAGGTAATAATCAATCATACAGGTGAGTATCAATCTTACAGGTAAGAATCAATCATACAGGTAAGAATCAAGCATACAGGTAAGAATCAAGCATACAGGTAAGTATCAATCATACAGGTAAGTACCAATCATACAGGTAAGTATCAATCATACAGGTAATAATCAATCATACAGGTAAGAATCAATCATACAGGTAAGAATCAAGCATACAGGTAAGTATCAATCATACAGGTAAGTATCAATCATACAGGTAAGTACCAATCATACAGGTAAGTATCAATCATACAGGTAATAATCAATCATACAGGTGAGTATCAATCTTACAGGTAAGTACCAATCATACAGGTAAGAATCAATCTTACAGGTAAGTACCAATCATACAGGTAAGTACCAATCATACAGGTAAGTATCAATCATACAGGTAATAATCAATCATACAGGTGAGTATCAATCATACAGGTAAGTATCAATCATACAGGTGAGTATCAATCATACAGGTAAGTATCAATCATACAGGTAAGAATCAATCATACAGGTAAGAATCAATCATACAGGTAAGAATCAATCATACAGATAAGAATCAATCATACAGGTAAGAATCAACCATACAGGTAAGAATCAATCATACAGGTGAGTATCAATCATGCAGGTAAGTATCAATCATACAGGTAAGTATCAATCATGCAGGTAAGTATCAATCATACAGGTAAGTATCAATCATACAGGTGAGAATCAATCATACAGGTAAGAATCAACCATACAGGTAAGAATAAATCATAGAGGTAAGAATAAATCATACAGGTAAGAATCAATCATAGAGGTAAGAATAAATCAACATGTAAGAATCAATCTGACAGGTAAGTACCAATCATACAGGTGAGTATCAATCATACAGGTAAGAATCAATCATACAGGTAAGTATCAATCATACAGGTAAGAATCAATCATACAGGTAAGTATCAATCATACATGTAAGAATATCAATCATAGAGGTAAGAATCAATCATACAGGTAAGAATCAATCATACAGGTAAGTACCAGTCATACGGGTGAGTATCAATCATACAGGTAAGTATCAATCATACAGGTAAGAATCAATCATACAGGTAAGAATCAATCATACAGGTAAGAATCAATCATACAGGTAAGAATCAATCATACAGGTAAGAATTAATCATACAGGTAAGAATCAACCATACAGGTAAGTATCAATCATACAGGTAATAATCAATCATACAGGTAAGTACCATTCATACATGTAATTGAAGTGAAATGTCAGCAGCACCGTTACTTGTGGAACTACAGATATTTTACTATATGTTACTGGTACCTCATATGGGCGTGGTGGAGATGACATTATCAAACTATGACATGTTGCATTTGGGACGGTGAGGTAAAAAACTTCGTTCCCTTGGCGAAATTCAACTTATGAAACAACATTGATACTAGAAACTTCAACAATCGCGTAAACATAAATAGCTTCGATAAATGTAAAACTGAAATAATATACTTTTCCTGATGTTACTTTAGACAACCTTTAACCCTTTACCCAACAGAAGGGCCCTGTGCCAATGCATTCTCTTATATATGCGAGTCGACCATAGGTCGCCTCGCATATATAAGAGAATGCATTGGCTTAACACATTAAAAATTATAAAATTGTTAAAGAATGTAAGAAAAAATGGTAAAAAGTGTTAAAAAAAGATTTTTTTTAGGCCAATGCATTCTCTTATATATGCGAGGCGACCTATGGTCGACTCGCATATATAAGAGAATGCATTGGCACAGGGTATAACTGTAACTATCACAATGTGGTCAAGGAGCCGGTTCCAATGATATCCATATTTGTATGGTTCTATTGAGACAGACCGAATATATTTTAGGCTGTTGAAGCTTTATTTGGCCGGTTCTGGCCGGTTTGTTGGGTAAAGGGTTAAGCACAGATCACTGTGTGCATGGAAAAAAAAAGAGCGAGCAACTGTCTCAAACATTATTGTGACTGTCATCGGTGCATCGAGTCAATCAGTGAATTATTTTAAATTCGAGATTTTTCGCCATGCAGATAGATCCAGAGAAATTCTTTATTGAAAATATATTGCCATTTTCGGCTGGATTTATACAAAACGTGCGTCTCTCCCATTGATGCCTTTTTGTGCCACAGTAGTTATAACTTTATGGAATTTCAGTGAGTGGGCTCTGTACACATCCCCGGTTAAGTGGTCCTGCTGATTTCCTATGATGCTGGTGGGTTCTGCTGATAGGCAAAAGCGATGAATGATGTTAAGAAAACGTACCGTTGTTTTATTTAAATTTTTGTATGTTTTGTATGAACTGAACAAATCGAAGAAAAGCCATTATGTCTATAAAATATTCACAAACATGTATAATTATATTGTGAAATATTTTTGATAATGGCTGTGATGGTTGTCGCAAACCGGCCATAGTTCCTGTCGTTTTTCAAACACAATACAGCGCCACCAATACTAAATTATTTTAAAATATATAAGTTCTCTAAATTGTGTTAAAATCGTTCGGATTAGCAAAACACCTAAAAAATGACAACTTTGGAAAACATTAATGGTACTCTTCCTTAACTTGTCCTACCAGCACCATACAAATAGTAATTCAGCAAGACCCGCCAACATCATATCAAATTAGCAGCACCACTTAACCAGGGATGTGTATAGATGAACACTATACAATATACTGATCAATTAATCCCTGATGTGCCACAATAGGTAAAACGTCTATTGAAGTTCGGTGAGTGGGATGTGTACGTGCACAATGCAAGATATACTGATCCATTAGCCCCTGTTTCGCCACAGTAATTATATCTTCTATTGAATTTCAGTGAGAGTCTGAGTCACTCGAGAAATATTCTGTGGATGCTAGTATAAAGCATGTTGACAGTGGTATACAGTTATGATTTATATCTCTAGCTAGTTGTTCATCCCGAAAATCGATTCCGGATTCTACCCCAGGCGTGGTCCTCCCTCAGATACATGATATTAACAGTGTCCTGCTGTTTTCTCGTCCCGCTGGACTACCCCCCCCCTCTCTCTCTCTCTCTCTCTCTCTCTCTCTCTCTCTCTTCTCCTCCATCTCCCTCTCCCTCTCCCTCTCTATATATCTCTCTTCCCCTCTCTCTCTCTCTCTCTCTCTCTTTCTCTCTCTCTCTCTCTCTCTCTCTCTCTCTCTCTCTCTCTCGCTCTCGCTCTATCAGATCTCTCTGCTTTTCCCCTCTCTCTAACTCTCCTCTCCCCCTGTCTCTATATCTCCACTCGCTCTCTCCCATCTCTCTCACCTCTCTCTCCCTCTCTCTCTTTATCTCTCCCATCTCTCTATCCTCTCTCTCCCTCTATCTCTCTCTTTCTCTCTCTCTCTCTCTCCCCTCTCTCTTTCTCTCTCTCTCTCTCTCCCCATCTCTCTCTCTTTCTCTCTCTCTCTCTCCCCTCTCTCTTTCTCTCTCTCTCCCCTCTCTCTTTCTCTCTCTCCCTCTCTCTCTCTCTGTAGAAACCAGAACCATTCTGCCATCTCCGGAATATTACAAATATTAGAGAGGTTAAGTTACGCATACGTACATTACGGTTTATACTTTACAGTGAATGGCGTAGATATATTCTATCCCAAGCGTGGTCCCAAATGATGCATTGATGTCGGATATGCATTAACCCTTTCAGTGCCAGGGCCGATCTCATCGGCCCTAATTTACGGTCTGTAAAATCTGCCCTAAAAAAATTAAAAAATTTAAAAAAAAAAATTTGGGTTGAATTTTTTATGGGTATGCTTAAGCATGCTATAGCGAATTTAAAAACAAACTGGATAAAACCTTAGGGGCATGTTATAACTCAAAACTATCACCAAGTATTCATAGTAATAATTTTGATGCCCATGAAAAACGTAAGATTCACTGGCACTAAACTTACAAAATAAGTCTGTTAAAGAATATAAGAAAAAATTATTAAAATTGTAAAAAATTGTAAACAATAATAACAAATGATGAAAAATTGTTAGGCCAATGCATTCTCTTATATATGCGAGGCGACATATGGTCGACTCGCATATATAAGAGAATGCATTGGCACAGGGTATATGGGTTGATACAAAAATCGGACCTGGCACTGAAAGGGTTAAATAATGCTTGCTATGCTCGACCCGCGTGATTATTTATCTGTAGAAACTTGAACCACATCCGGAGTGTATTATATTTATTAGTAAGGTTAAAGGCCCACATAATTTTCGAATCCACAGATCACATTATATACAACATATTCCATATTATAATAGTATATACCATTTGAAAGAGGAAGCTCAAACCCATGCATTGTATTACCAACTGAACCGGTCGAATGAACTGCGAACATGTTGTGTTGTCAAGGTACCACCGACGTGTGTTCTGCACTTAATTTCGATCCAGTTTAACATTCTCAATAGAAGAGGAATAACTCTATCTTTTAGATATGAATTATGATGCATTATGGGGAAAATAACGGGGACGTCTTGGGTGAATCTGAGAATCTCTATTACTTGGTGGGCAGGCTTAGATCACTGCTGTTCCGTATTCTGGTGGAATATTTATATGTTTGGTTCCTCTTCCAAATGGTATATACTATGGAATATGGTGTGTATAATGTGATCTGGGCATTACAAATTAAGTGGAACTTTACGTACATTAGAATTTATAATTAATAGTGAATAGTGTATAGATCGATTCCAATCCGTAGACATGAGTAGTTCCAAGATACATGTACATGCATAATCTCCGCTAAGGTGGCACTGGGGTGGTAAATTATTTCAACCTTTGTAATATGGGAATTAGCATATCATGACATGTGCATGGAATTAGTAATGTACATACCCATGTGCTATTGGTATTCGGGATTCATATTCATAATATACACAGCAAAAACATGTCCCGGATGAATCAACATAGTTTGTTCTTCGCAGACGAAGAACCAATTGGTTCTACACCACATTCATTGGGGAACCAAACTAAGACAATTGGTTCCATTTGGTTCTTCGCTGTAGCAGAATGGAAATGTGACGGTGATATATTTACATGCATAAGTAAGTTTTGTAGGAATTATACTAATTCTATTTTATACATGCTTATTACTTATTTGTTTTAAACCTAATATCTGTCTAATCAACCTAGCATTCTTAACTCACTTGACTGTCTTGTTCTTATCTTTTAGCCCAATCCCAATCCAAATATAAACCAGCCCAATAACTAAATTAACGCATTACCGCGTAGTAATCTTTCCCGCTAAAATAAGATAGTGCAGAATAATCAAACGGAACGTTTTGAAAACAGTTATGTTTAAATCATAAAGTATATTTTATCTTTACTAAACTACAATGTAGGTTTAAGTAAAATGAAACGCTATTACTATTATTAAAACATCCAGGACCTAAATCATTCCGAATTGGTAAGTTTAATATGTGTTTTATGTACCAATTCGTTGATTGTGTATTGTGATATTTTAACCCAATTTCGTCCCATATATTTATTCATCTTTAGTTGTGTCCATCCATAACTAAGTAAGTCCCTTTCCATATGGATGGTTCACTATATAAATGGTAACCAGTAATCATTCCCTTTTTGTGTTATTTTATATTTTACTCTTTTATAAAACTTCCAACAACATAGAAAGTTGCATTATGGGAAGTCTCCATTCTGGAGCCTTTATATATTTATATACAGTTTGGTTTTCATTTCCAATAACAATGGAAATGGTTAATATATTATTTGTATTGGAAGGTATTTCTCTTTCCCATATTCTTTTATACTTTGTGTTGGATTAGTGAATTTTATATTCTAGGGTAATTTCTTGGAATGGAATCATGGAGATAGCAGAGATTAGATCTCATCCATCATTATTCATTTGTTCTGTGCCTGTGGTGTACGTCCAGCATGTTGCATGATCAATCATCATATATACGTCTCATCGATGTCATACTATACATGTGTCAGTGTGCTGTTCAGATTGTGTTTCATTGAGATTAACAGAATACAGAATGTAATGTATACATCTTCTCATTATGCACCCCAACGCCCCTACATCAGAAACTCACAAGTTACGAAGCGTGGGAGACATTATTCTTAATATATAAATGTATAAAACTCTATGGATCGGGATTGAGATATCCCGTGTGAACTATTGGTTAGACCGACTGAGCGACATACTATGTATAGCCGAGTTATTAATTCCATAGGGCTTTAGAACCTAAACTAGAACCAATCGGTTCTTCGCCAAATTTAGTAGAGACCGAACAAAGAACCAATTGGTTCTTGGTTGACACAGAACCAAATAAGAAATGTGTGGTTCTATAAGTTGTCCTCATTGCAGAATCCTGAATACCGCTTAAACTAAAACATCTTGATGCGTTGAAGCAAATGGGTGAAAATTACCAAATATATAAAAGTGAAAATATCATGACTTGCATTCTATATTTTCTTAACCGATACGCAGGATTCTATGCTAACTGGTATTCAGGATTAATGGGGGTATGCGTTGACATGCACCCCCATATATGTATATGCATCAGAAAGATTTATTGAAGGCATAAAAATAACCACTTTGGAAATAAAAAGGGGTCCCTCTTCACAAAGTCGTCTTTGTGAGAAGATCACGTGACAAATCTAAAAGAAAGCACGTTTTTTTCAGCGCTATATACTCCACGTACAGATATGTTTCAATGTAAACAGTTTCGTAAAACTCCGGAATAGAGTTACAACTACATTCAGGGTACTACTTCTTCAAATTAGACCACGTTCTGTAACAATGATGTCTTAGCCCATTCGGTTGTACCAAAAACTTAATTTAAGAAATGAGTGTAGTGGATGTGTGTGTCATTTGGGAGATACGATGCTGTGGTCGTTGGGGGCACATTGTGTGAACCGCGAAGCGGTTCTCACTAAATGTGCACACAATGAATACAGCGCCGTATCCTCCAATAACAGACACACACCCACTACATTAATTTTTTATATTTATATATCTTTTTGATGATTTATTCCCATAAAAAGCTGAATGTATTCTTATATATTTTCACAAAATATGCCGAGAATGTGAGACTAACCCACACAGCACATTAAGTGAGCCCAATATAAGATTCCCAAGCGCTTAGCAACGATCATATCATCGATATAAATAACTGGCTTCAGATGCATTTATTAGATCAACAATTGGTTATGTCGTATTCGTGTTACGGTCTGTTTTAGTTGGTGTATGAAACGGGTGGCCCATTTGGCAGTTGACCAATCGCCGAACACGATTTACTGTAACACAGACGGGCTATGTAAATATTTAAAGATACATATATATACACTCAGTAAATTAGTTGTGGTGTATCATACAGCTATCACTTACCAAACCCCGGGGAGAATATATTAACACGAGCCATATCAGGTTATGGTATTTTATGGTTATGACATGCCCCTTTAAGTATTTCGTTTTGGTCCACAAACTAGTTCACTGTGTCGGCGTATATAGAGGTACCAAGGTTAATGTTCGCTATCAATTATATTAACAAGAAAACCATAGTCAGAAATGGTAACGCCACCAAGATCGTATTATTAGCCATAAATATAAATAATAATACAATTATTCTATAAACTAGCTTTCAAATTTTATGCGGGAAATTTGCGTACTTCCATATTTCAAGTTTTCCCGTTTCTCGTGGCATACATTACTTTCATCAAACTGTCTTCTTTATTACACAAGCTGATAGGCCCGACTTCACCCGGGCTGTTTCCCATCTGCTTTCCGGTGAAAGGTGCGATTTGACCTTCAATTGACTATTTCGAAAGTCAAGGTCAGGTCAGGGTCATGATTTGTCCAGTCCAAAACACCCCCACCCGTAGAAAACTACCCATAGGTATCATATTTCGTCGAAATCCGTCCGTTTTACCCAACTTGAACTTTAATTAACAATTTTGAAGGTCAAGGTAAGGTCAGAGTCATGATTTGACCCGTCCAAAACACCCCCCCCCCCCGACAAAAGTACCCATAGGTATCAAATTTCGTCGAAATCTATCCGTTTTATCCGAGTTGACCTTTGATTTGCCATATTGAAGGTCAGGGTCAGGCCGAGGTCACGATTTGACCCGTTCAAAACTCTCCTCGGACCAAAGTATCCCTAGGTATAAAATTTCGCCGAAATTTGTCCGTTTTACCCAAATTGACCTTGCATTGACAGTTTTAAAGGTCAAGGTCAGGTCGGGGTCACGATTTGACCCGTTCAAAACACTTCCCGGACACAAATACCCATAAGTATCAAATTACGTTGAAATCTATGGAAAGCCGAGGAGGACATGTTGGTTGCTTATTGCTAGATATACGACGCGGTATTTTGAAGGTGTTTCAAACTAGGAGATAGAAGTATTCTGCCTTTCAAATGGTGATGAATTATAGTAGTTTATTCAAATTTTATGGCATAAATTGTTATTAAAACCGTATATACTATAAAAAATTAATGACTCGAAAATTAAGTGGGCCTTTAAACAAAGTCACAATTGCATTTAGGCTCATCTCATACTCGTCCATTCAGCGATATTCTACTGCGCAGTTTGTTATAGCCTCCAGTATTTATTGAGCGTTATACCCCCAACTGTTATAATTCGCCTTTAGCAGGCGTACTCTTGCCTCAGATTATTGAGATATTAGGTCACACATAATCACATTAAATCGCATCGTAACATAGCAATTGCGTGGGCTCCTTGGCGTGAATATGTAATGAGAAATAAGGTCATACGTAATGACATTAAACTCAAGAAAACCCTCGAAAACAAAACAAAATCACATTTAATGTTTTACGTTATTTCCTTCATAAAAAGAATCTTCGTGATAATGAACCCTCTCGTTACTTTAGAATATAGAATTAACCTTAAAATAAAAAAAATCTTTGGAACACAGAACCTTCGGAATAACGAACCTTCGGATTGGTGAACCTTCGGAATAGCGAACATTCAGAGAAATTTCGGAATAGTGGACCTTCGGGATAGTGAACATTCGGAATAGAGACATGCCCCCCAATATTCATATTATATGCCCAGAGTTCAAAGGTATGGACCCATAAAATTCTAAACTTGGCCCTTAAAATATTGAACTCCAAATTGGAGCACACACAGAACACCACTTAAGTCAACTGAACCTATGTCATGTCCCAATGCGGGAGGGTCCATATATACCACAACATTCATAGTATATGCCAAGAATTCCAAGGTATGGGCCCACGTAATGACATAAAATCTCAAGAAAACCAGCGAAAACAAAACAAAATCACATTTAATGTTCTAAGTTAAGTTATTTCCTCCTGTATCTGTATCGGTGTGCGCGCATGATCAGTTCGGATGTGAGCGCACACTCCATATAAAGAATCTTTGTGAAAATGAACCCTCTCAAATTAGTCTCAATACTTTAAAATATAGAATTAACCTAAAAATAACAAAAACCTTCGGAATAGAGAACCTTCGGAATAGCGGACCTTCGGGATAGCAAACCTTCATAATAGAAGCATGTCCCCACAATTACACCGGTGACGTAAACACATGTGCCAATCTTAGTTGTACTCTCGTAATTATCGGTACGATGAAACGGTGACGGAATCTGACGAGGTTTGCCGAATGTACAATCACCCAGTGAATTATCGATCGACCATGCGATATCAAAAAACCAAAAGCTAGAAACACCACACTACGGTGGCGTAATAACAGTCGACTACAAAAGATGTTTTCCACGAACGTTCAATCAAGTTCTAACCTGTTATGCATGTAATAATACAATTTGATTCAGATTTGAATATACGCCAGAAGTGTCACGTACAATGCAAATAGCTATGTCTCCGACGTTCATTCTAATTAAAATTATTCCGTAACCCAAACCTTCATAATGCAGGCTACCCATGTTTCGTGTCAAAACCACCAATTACAACAACAACCTATTTTGATATAAATTATTGCCTAACTGAAAATTATTATGTTTTCTGGCATAATGATACAAACAATAAACAATGAAAACTGGCAATATGCCCAGGAAACTCGGTACACTGTTATCGGAAATCCCCATAAAGTTAGCAGTGGATGAGTTAAAGACCCACTTAATTTTCGAACCCCAGATCATACTATACAAGAAAACCAATGTCAGAAATGGTAACGCGCTCAAGATCATATATTATATAACCATGTTTGTAATTATAGAATATAATATATATTGGTTTCGCGAATGACCAACTCAGAAGTCCGTTAAAATAACAATAACAACCAGAACCTAATTAACGAACCGGCGGCCGACTTGGCCGTCTCCGACCACAACCCTCAGTGGGCTGCAGAACGAAAAATGTCTATAAAGGTTTAAATATACATATAAGACTTACAAATTATCTTTTTCATTTCTTTTATTTGTAATTGACATAGCTTGTCATAAACCAAAATCAACATTATTGACATAATAATGTAAAGGGCAATAAACGAAATTGAAATTCCCAACTACACCTTTTACCGGACTCGGCCTCCTGGTCGCGCAGTTCGACTTTTTAGTATACACGCGGCGCGCGTAATAAAATATATCCCATATTATATACCATTTGAAAGAGGAAGCTCCAAAACATTGTATTTTCGACTTATTCGATATAATAAACTGTGATCATTGAAAATAAACTAAAGTTTGAATTCTGTTGCTTCTTGAGCCATAACGGGGGAAATGGTTTTATGATTTCAGCTATTTTCTATTACTCTGGGCACCTTTTGAGTCACAGACAATCCAAATGGTGGTGAATTATAATATGATAATTCTATTTTATGGCATATATTGTTATTAAAACCGTAAATCAAGCCACTATAAAAACTAATTAATCGATGACTCTTAAATTAAATGGGACTTCAATGGGATTGGCTGCGGACACACGTACCACAGTAGCGATGGCATAGTAGGTGTGACAATTAATTATGGTAGAGTTTGGTGACAATTGGTCAACATAATTTATATGCCGCATATTCGCACAGTGAGTCGACTGACCAATTAACCCATTGAGTTTCACCAAGGTTGATCTCTACTCATTACGTTTAGCCACATTGTATTCTCTACGATACATAAAATTGCATGACCGATCGTCCAGAATTGTCTTGTGTGTTAGCATTAAAAATATAACATTGCGTGTTGAGTTACGATCAACAGCGACAAGACATTCGGTTTGATAAATCATTGAGATGTCGATCTCGACGCTGCTAGAGCTTGGAAAAGACTCATTGTTTGAATGTACGGCGGGCGACATGTCTCGCTATGGCACAGGAATATGACGAACAATTGTCACCAAAATTGCACCATAATTAATTGTCACACATACTATGCCATCGCTACTGTGATATACGTGTGTCCGCAGCCATTTAAAAAAAATATATTACGTTTTCAATTTTCATCAGAGTGACACAATATTCTCATTTGATACACACCACCCACTGACCACTACGTTCCTGAACTCACCTCATTTGATACACACCACCCACTGACCACTACGTTCCTGAACTCACCTATTGAAAGCGTTGAAGTCCAGAAACAGTGTTCCTTCCGTGGACCGTTTGACTCGATGATGCTGCTCGTTCAGTTCTTTGTGGTTATAGTTCAGCGGCTCGTAATGTTGTATGTAGTCTCCTAATTTACCTGCATAGCGAGAAATGAAAGTGTGAATAAATACAGCTCAACAGACAGGGACGTTTCTAGGGGGTTCCAACTGGGACGGGGTGAGATCATAAAACTTCCAACTATATAGGATTTGGTTTTGAGTAATGCAAAATTCCAATATTGGCTTAAAGGGGTACTGTACACTAAATTTGGCCATTTATGGGACCATTTCCTTTTTGTACTCAACAAGATATATTCAACAAAATTTAATGAATGAATTTGAGCCATATATTAGTGCAAATACACTCGTATGCTATACGAACGATGCAAACAACATGGTAATTATAATGAAATTGAATTTATGACTCCAGCCATTTAATCATTTTTTATAATTATGAGGTTATTTGGATCGTTCACAGAGCATACACGTGTATTTTGCTCTGATCCATGGCTCAATTTCATTCATTTGTTGCATATATTCTGTTGAGTATAAAAGGAAATGGTCCCATAAATGGACCAATTTAGTGTACAGTACCCCTCTAATGGCTTAATAATTTGGGATTCTAAATGTTCTTTTAAAGAGTATTGACTGTGTAAATAAAGACACTAGTAACGAGAATGACAAAGGATTGATCCATGTTTTATGTAGTTATGTATACACGCAGTACATTTTACATGATATTAATCAGAAAATGGTTGAGGAACGACTACGAGTTGCATGTATTCAAATTCCAAGGAATCACAAGTTATAACTCACACAATGGTAACAAGTATGCATGCGGAATGATTGTTATATTGTTAAAGCTGTCCCCAGAAAGATATGGATGTTTGACATTACTGATAGACTAGTAACCATGAATCTATGGTCGGTAAAACATACCAGTCTGAACTTGAAGGAAATGCTTTGCTTTCAATTTCGTATATGTGTTCAGATAATGAGCATTACTGTAATTTATTTACTCAAATGACTGTGTATTAACCCTTTACCCAACAGAACGGCCCTGTGCCAATGCATTCTCTTATATATGCGAGTCGACCATAGGTCGCCTCGCATATATAAGAGAATGCATTGGCTTAACACATTAAAAATTATAAAATTGTTAAAGAATGTAAGAAAAAATGGTAAAAAGTGTTAAAAAAAGATTTTTTATAGGCCAATGCATTCTCTTATATATGCGAGGCGACCTATGGTCGACTCGCATATATAAGAGAATGCATTGGCACAGGGCATAACTGTAACCACCACAATGTGGTCAATGAGCCGGTTCCAATGATATCCATATTTGTATGGTTTTATGGAGACAGACCCAAGATAATTTAGGCTGTTGCAGCTTTATTTGGCCGTAATATTGACATTACATTGCTACCTTGCGGGACAAATTTAAATAAACTGATTAATATACTGCTCTGAGAGGAACTAAATGTATAAGTATATAAGTATAAGTACAACTATTGGAATTTGAGTCATGAAATTTCCAACTACATGTACACTGGAACGGTCTATGAACGGCCCTCTGCCAATGCATTCTCTTATATATGCGAGTCGACCATAGGTCGCCTCGCATATATAAGAGAATGCATTGGCTTAACACATTAAAAATTATAAAATTGTTAAAGAATGTAAGAAAAAATGTTAAAAAGTGTTAAAAAAAAGATCTTTTTTAGGCCAATGCATTCTCTTATATATGCGAGGCGACATATGGTCGACTCGCATATATAAGAGAATGCATTGGCACAGGGCATAACTGTAACCATCACAATGTGGTCAATGAGCCAGTTCCAATGATATCCATATTTGTATGGTTTTATTGAGACAGACCCAAGATAATTTAGGATGTTGCAGCTTTATTTGGCCGTAATATTGACATTACATTGCCACCTTGCGGGACAAATTTAAATAAACTTATTAATATACTGCTCTGAGAGGAACTAAATGTATAAGTATATAAGTATAAGTACAACTATTGGAATTTGAGTCATGAAATTTCCAACTACATGTACACTGGAACGGTCTATGACTCATTTGGATGGGTGATCAGGTAATAAAAACAGACAGAAAGACAGATAATACAAAGGAAGAATGATTGACATATACTGGTGGGAAATGTTCAGATAATAGATTCGACCTATGGTACTTTACTGAACTTATTATCTGAATATTTGATATATGGGAACTACTCGTCAATTAGTATTTAATCAAGAAAGGGTTCAAGGGTAAGCTGTGTGTATATACGCAATAATTGTTATTTTTTGTTGTTTTCTTAAAATATAACCATTAAATCGTGTTGGAGTCGGGGAACAGAAATGGTGTTAGATCCATAACTGCAGGAATCTTTGAATCCCAGTGGTTATGCCAAATTAGCGCTCCAGTGATAACGAAACTGGTTCTAATCGTTAACCCTTTAATGATAAACTAATAATAATAATATACAAATAACATTATTTTTTAGGGCGTTATGGTTTATTAACGATCCGACAGGAATGATTAACAGCCCGAGGGCCTCTATGGCTAATAGGACCGGGGGATATTAATCATTCCTGGAGGGCCGTTAATAAATTAAGGCGCCCGACAAAATCATGTTATTACTATTATTACCACCCCGTCCTCGTGTGATCACGCGATCGGTGACTTAACCGGAAGCGGGTGGCGGGAGTTAATGAAAACAAAGCTTCATTAACGCCCGCCGCCCGCTTCCGATCAACTTCGCCTGAAAATTATGGAATCTTATCGTGCGGGTAAAAACCTGTTAATCTACTAGAGAACGCCCTCTAAAGTGGTAATACTATATGCGAGTCTCACACATGCATTTGCTTACAAGGTCAATGTGTATATTTTATTAGGCCAATGTATTCTCTTATATATAGTGCATGCGAGTCACTCTATAGGAGAGTCGCAGCATATATAAGATAATGGATTGGCACTGAGTTTTCACAAAATTTCAGAAAGCAACAGTCATGGAAGGGTTACACGCGGTTTTGTGATCCACCCAAATGGAGGATCCGACCTGATTCGTGCCTCTAGCAAGTTTGTCAGTTGCTTATCGGGGGGGGGGGATTTATCCGGGGGGGTATTTATAAGTGCAGTGCGGTGTTTTCCCGGTAGAGTTATTAACCCTGTTTGGTCTTTAGTCTATACCCATATAATATTGACATCGTTGTAATATGGCCCATATCGTCTGAACAAACCATGAACCACTGTAAACCAATCGAACGCTTTCGATTGGTTTATAGTGGTTCATGGTTGGTTCAGACGATGTGGGCCATATTACAACGATTTCAGTGTTATATGGGTAGACTAAATACAACAAGTGAGTATTATGACTCAATATTTAAGAACCATCTGCCCGTAGGAAATTATAATCTCATTTACTTTACTTTTATGGCATGAATGATATTTAAAATTTCACTGTTTTCAGGTACCAAGAATTTCTGTAAAAGAGTTTTTTTTTCTTAAAAAATGCGGTTTATATATCTATTAAACAATTAAAATCCATCTCAACCTTATGATACAAATGAAGCCAATTAAAAGAAATAATATTATCAACATCTCAAATGTATTAAAATCTATTGTTTTGTCTTCTCTTAATCAGCTACTACATATAATGAAGATAATGTGTGAAATTCAAGATTTTTCGCCAGATAGATCCAAAGAAATTATGTGTTGAAATCTCTTGCAATTTTTGGATGGATTTCTGCAAAACCTGCGTCTCCCCCTTAAATAAATGCAGGTATATCATGTTTACTCAATTCTTTGTTCAATCCACCCGAGGTATCTTACTTGATAAAAAAAAAACTGAGTGCTGTGATTATGTATAATTCATCTGCATGTGACTATACTCCCCGTATAGTCAAGTTCACATACTGCGAAACGTGCACGCTATATAAGCAACCAGGTCAAGCATCTCGACCAAGGTGAGTCCCTGACCGAGCATGAATACGCGCATCAGTTCCACGGTATGCATGCTGCGTAATCACTCAATGTAAGTACATACATATATTCAAACCGGCTTCCTTTATTAATCATCTGGTACTTTTGGAATGTGTTACTCGTGAGGTCCCGCAAAAAAACCACGAAAACATTCAGGAATATGTTTGGTTTGATAAACAACCGGATATAACATCCAATTTACCTGTCCAATAAATCTAAAATAATATAAAGTTATTATACGATGTTGTGTAGAGTGTGTGTTTTTCTTATACGAGTCCAGGTTGTGGTGAAAAGTCATATTGGACGAGACACGCAGTGTTAAGTCCAATATGACTTTTTTTTATCAGCACCTGGACGAGTACAAGAAAACCTCATACTGTACACAACATTGTATAATGACATTTTTATCCATATTTTTTTAATAAAACTTTTGTGGTTATTTTTGGTATTTGTCGGCATTTGATTTTCTATAAAAGCCTGTATTTGATCATCAGAAAGAATGGTATGGAACATTAAACACGAAATTGAAAACAAAACTCAACGCATAAGTGAAACGTCTGTTAAATCCACCACAGTATTGCGCGCGCATCAGAATTTCACCGATTAATTTGGCAGAGTTACTTCGTGACGTCACAGTCCCGATAAAAAAAGTCATATTGCACACTTGGGAGTCCAATATGACATTCGGGAGTCCAATATGACTTTCCCCCGGATTATCACGTGGCGGCTTTTCCCCAATCAAAAATAATGTTAGTTAAGGGATGGATAATAACATATATACATACATATGTACATAATAAACAGGGGCGTGTATATAGGGTCTCCGTTGGGGTGTCCACCTTGGAATGGCAAGTGCACCCCCACGTGACCCCCTTGAATCAGAGACAGAACTCCCATGTTCGGTAGATGCCGTTTTGCACCAAACCCATTTGGGTTGAAACATTCCAACTGGTAACTCAAATTATCCCTGGAAATTTCCTAACTGATGATCATTTCAGTCCAAAAGTATACGTATAAATATATGTTGCAGTAGAACAACATATGCCCCAGTAATTACTGGTTGGACAATCAGCAATGAGAACAATTTCAACTTATATATACATGTGTATGATCTTAACCTTTACCCAACAAACTGGCCAAAAACGGCCAAATAAAGCTTCAACAGCCTAAAATATCTTCGGTCTGTCTCAATAACACCATACAAATATGGATATCATTGGAACCGGTCCATTGACCAAATTGTAATGGTTACAGTTATGCCCTGTGCCAATGCATTCTCTTATATATGCGAGTCGACCATATGTCGCCTCGCATATATAAGAGAATGCATTGGCCTAAACAAAATTCTTTTTTTTAACACTTTTTACCATTTTTTCTTACATTCTTTAACAATTTTATAATTTTTTTCTACATTCTTTGACAATTTTATCATTTTTAATATGTGTTAAGCCAATGCATTCTCTTATATGTGAGAGGCGACCTATGGTCGACTCGCATATATAAGAGAATGCATTGGCAAAGGGCCGTTCTGTTGGGTAAAGGGTTAAATTTCCAACTAATGTTGTGTGAGGCATGACATTTCCAACTGATAACTAATTTTACCAAAGTTGGGTAGGCGTGAGACCACACAACCCCCACACCTGTCGTCACGTCCCTGGTAATAAATGGGGAGCAAATTTATATATCTAACAATGTTACTCAAGAGGTCCCGTAAATAAGTATATAAAAGTTGCAGAATCTAAACCAGTTAAAGCAAACCATGTCCCGTAAAACTCTACCTGAAACTCAAATACAACTTAAATGACCGGAGCTATATATACATAGCGCTATATAGGAACTCCGAATGTATTATTAAAGGGGTGCTGTAGACTAAAGGTATTCTTAACCCTTTCTATACTAAATGCCCATTGGCGAATAGTTCAATCTACACTAATAAAACTAAATTGTATTTGTTTGTTTGTTTGTTTGTCCGTTTAAAGGCGACCAAACGGCTGGACCATCATAGCTGAAATACTGTATATAGGGGTAATTTGACCCGGATAGCGTTATTAAATATGTCCTGTTCACCACAGGTGTCTTAAAAGGTAAAATTTCCAACTAATGTTGTGTGAGGCATGACATACTAATTTTACCAAAGTTGGGTAGGCGTGAGACCACACAACCCCCACACCTGTCGCCACGTCCCTGGTAATAAATGGGGAGCAAATTTATATATCTAACAATGTTACTCGAGAGGTCCCGTAAATAAGTATATAAAAGTTGCAGAATCTAAACCAGTTAAAGCAAACCATGTCCCGTAAAACTCTACCTGAAACTCAAATACAACTTAAATGACCGGAGCTATATATACATAGCGCTATATAGGAACTCCGAATGTATTATTAAAGGGTTGCTGTAGACTAAAGGTATTCTTAACCCTTTCTATACTAAATGCCCATTGGCGAATAGTTCAATCTACACTAATAAAACTAAATTGTATTTGTTTGTTTGTTTGTTTGTCCGCTTAAAGGCGACCAAACGGCTGGACCATCATAGCTGAAATGCTGTATATAGGGGTAATTTGACCCGGATAGCGTTATTAAATATGTCCTGTTCACCACAGGTGTCTTAAATGGCAATAACAATTATTTTTGCTTGAGGCGAGTCCAATATGACTTTTTTTATCAGCACCTGGACGAGTACAAGAAAACCTCATACTGTACACAACATTGTATAATGACATTTTTATCCATATTTTTTTAATAAAACTTTTGTGGTTATTTTTGGTATTTGTCGGCACTTAATTTTCTATAAAAGCCTGTATTTGATCATCAGAAAGAATGGTATGGAACATTAAACACGAAATTGAAAACAAAACTCAACGCATAAGTGAAACGTCTGTTAAATCCACCACAGTATTGCGCGCGCATAAGAATTTCACCGATTAATTTGGCAGAGTTACTTCGTGACGTCACAGTCCCGATAAAAAAAGTCATATTGCACACTTGGGAGTCCAATATGACATTCGGGAGTCCAATATGACTTTCCCCCGGATTATCACGTGGCGGCTTTTCCCCAATCAAAAATAATGTTAGTTAAGGGATGGATAATAACATATATACATAAATATGTACATAATAAACAGGGGCGTAGATATAGGGTCTCCGTTGGGGTGTCCACCTTGGAATTGCAAGTGCACCCCACGTGACCCCCTTGAATCAGAGACAGAACTCCCATGTTCGGTAAATGCCGTTTTGCACCAAACCTATTTGGGTTGAAACATTCCAACTGGTAACTCAAATTATCCCTGGAAATTTCCTAACTAATGATCATTTCAGTCCAAAAGTATACGTATAAATATATGTTGCAGTAGAACAACATATGCCCCAGTAATTACTGGTTGGACAATCAACAATGAGAACAATTTCAACTTATATATACATGGGTATGATCTTAACCCTTTACCCAACAAACCGGCCAAAAACGGCCAAATAAAGCTTCAACAGCCTAAAATATCTTCGGTCTGTCTCAATAACACCATACAAATATGGATATCATTGGAACCGGTTCATTGACCACATTGTGATGGTTACAGTTATGCCCTGTGCCTAAAAACAATTCTTTTTTTTAACACTTTTTACCATTTTTTCTTACATTCTTTATCAATTTTAGAAATTTTTTCTACATTCTTTGACAATTTTAGAAATTTTTAATATGTGTTAAGCCAATGCATTCTCTTATATGTGCGAGGCGACCTATGTTCGACTCGCATATATAAGAGAATGCATTGGCAAAGGGCCGTTCTGTTGGGTAAAGGGATAAATTTCCAACTAATGTTGTGTGAGGCATGACATTTCCAACTGATAACTAATTTTACCAAAGTTGGGTAGGCGTGAGACCACACAACCCCCCACACCTGTCGCCACGTCCCTGGTAATAAATGGGGAGCAAATTTATATATCTAACAATGTTACTCAAGAGGTCCCGTAAATAAGTATATAAAAGTTGCAGAATCTAAACCAGTTAAAGCAAACCATGTCCCGTAAAACTCTACCTGAAACTCAAATACAACTTAAATGACCGGAGCTATATATACATAGCGCTATATAGGAACTCCGAATGTATTATTAAAGGGGTGCTGTAGACTAAAGGTATTCTTAACCCTTTCTATACTAAATGCCCATTGGCGAATAGTTCAATCTACACTAATAAAACTAAATTGTATTTGTTTGTTTGTTTGTTTGTCCGCTTAAAGGCGACCAAACGGCTGGACCATCATAGCTGAAATACTGTATATAGGGGTAATTTGACCCGGATAACGTTATTAAATATGTCCCGTTCACCACAGGTGTCTTAAAATGGCAATAACAATTATTTTTGCTTGAGGCGAGTCCAATATGACTTTTTCCATGATTATCATGTGACGGTTTTGCCCAATCAGAAATAGTGTTAATTAAGGGGTGGACAATGATATATATTACTTATCATTTTACACGCTATATTATTGGTATAGGAACAATGAATGAATCTTTATACTGAACTAGCTACAGAGCCTTTATTCATCACCGGAGCGGCCTGCAGCCCATTTGTGCGTTGAGGCCCCTACGTGAGCTTCACGCGCATTTTGATCTTAAACAGAGTCTTTACTCAACGGTGGTCTGTTTGTGCGATTCGCGCACATTTTAATCGTTTAAATATTTGGATTAAAAAACATTTTAATAAATTAAAAATTATTTTGTTTTAAATTATTTTATTTTAGATTGAGCTCCTTGCTAAATTTTTTTTTTTTATTTAATTAAAATTTTAAAATAAAAAGTATCAAAAACTAACGCCGTTATAACATCCGCCAGGGTCACCACGCCATATTTGGTTTGAACTCGATCCAGAGGCCTGGGAGAATAATCCGAACAGACATACAGAAAAATCCTACCCTTTTATATATATAGATATATCCCGATCACACCGCGATGATTGATGCTAGCTCTGGTGGCACTAATCACTTAGCTACGGATAAACAATGTCGAGTCACGCACAATTACTTCACATCGATCCTATTGTTTTCTGAGGACTTGGAATTCGCTAAGACCGGAATGTGCAGTGTGTACTGACAGGAGGACGTGGATGTAGATATAATGTAGAATGCATGTGATCAATATACGACTCAACGGTGGATCCTAAACTTCGTGTGCGACTATATTAATTTTAACCCTTCCATGACTGGAGATTACTGAATTTTTGCGAAAACTCTATGCCAATGCATTCTGTTATATATGAGAGTCGACCATAGGTCGCTTCGCATATAGAAGAGAATGCATTGGCCTAACAATATTTACTTTGACCTTGTAAGCAGTGCATTCTCTTATATATGTAAGGGGCCCTATGGGCGATTCGCATATATAAGAGAAGCCACTGACACAGTGTCGCTAATGCTACACTAGCACAACTCTCGTCATCAATACGACTCAACAATGCGTCTACTCAACGACGGATCATAAACCGCGTGTGCGACTATATTAATGTCAACCCTTCCATATCTGGAGCTTCCTGAAATGTTGTGCGAAACCCAGTGCCAATGCAATCTCTTAAATATTCGAGTCGACCATAGGTCGCCTCGCATATATAACAGAATGGATTGGCCTAACAAACTTTAAATTATTTTTTTATAATTGTGAAAGAATGTAAGAAATAATGATAAAAAATGATATAAATTGTTAAAGAATGTCATAAAAAATTATAAAGATTTATAAAGAATGTAAGAAAAAATTATAAAGAACTTCGTGTGCCACTATATTAATGTTAACCCTTCCATGACTGGAGCTTCCTGAAATGTTGTGCGAAAACCCAGTGCCAATGCATTCTCTTAAATATTCGAGTCGACCATAGGTCGCCTCGCATATATAACAGAATGGATTGGCCTAACAAATTTTAAATTATTTTTTTATAATTGTGAAAGAATGTAAGAAATAATGATAAAAAATGATATAAATTGTTAAAGAATGTCATAAAAAATTATAAAGATTTATAAAGAATGTAAGAAAAAATTATAAAGAACCTCGTGTGCCACTATATTAATGTTAACCCTTCCATGACTGGAGCTTCCTGGAATGTTGAGAAAACCCTGTGCCAATGCATTCTATTCTATATGCGAGTTGCCTTTGGGCGCCTCGCATATATAAGAGAATCCATTGGCCTAACAATATTTACTTACATCTCTACTTACAAACTCACAAAACTTACAAACGCTCTACAGCGGAATTACAGCATTCAAAAGTGGTTTGTAGGAGAGGACCGACGGCCCTTTCAAATCTTCCAGGGAATCATCCCAAACTCCAAACCTTGTAACAATATTTACTTTGACCTTGTAAGCCAGTGCATTATCGTTTATATGCAAGGCACCCTACATGTATGTGCGACTCGCAAATATAAGAGAATGTACTGGTTCTCCAGTATTACATTAATTTTCATGATAATTACCACGTTGTTTGTATTGTTCATAGAGTAAATGAGTGTATTTTACTCTCATTCATGGCTCAAATTCATTCATTTGTTGCATATATTCGATATCTGTTGAGTATAAAAGGCGTTGGTCCCAAAAAATGGCCGGATTTAGTGTACAGTACCTCTTTAAAGTTTAAACTGACTGTTATCTGTTCTTTTTCCATAGCGAGATATCATTCAGATGTTGAAGATTGGTGTACCGGTTATTTATAAGGACACCAAGACATTTTTCAATTACTGCACATCACAGTTTCACTGTCGGATACCCGTTTATGTTCGGACATTCCAAGATGGCGGCTCCCAGTATAGAAGGTAAACGGTAAGTGTATATATTGTCTCCAAGCATCAATTAACGACATCTTTCGGTGATACACCTTTAACAGTTATGTAGGTTGTATGCCCAACACATACGCAACACGCCTTTCGCATGACAGGCATGTGAATTGTTGTATTTGGCGTGTCAAGTCGTCATAATTTTTCGAAATTTTATCGAGTCGGCGAAATGTCCGCTTTTTCGTATTTTTTTAGCCCTGGGCTCATGCATCCGCAAATTTATGTATTGTTGTGGGTAGATTATAGTTAGGGAGCCCGCATATGTTCTATTTACACTTTTGCGTACAAAAGGTTTGACCCCCTAAAGTTGGTACCAATAATGGAACATTCTGAAAAACCGATTTCTTAAGTTGCGCATTCCTGGGGTTTAGGGGCTGCTGAACCCCAAAAAGTGCCAAAAATCACTTCTATTTACACTTCCGCGTACATCGATGAATTTTGGTTTGATGATACTCCTAAGTGTACTGATTAAGAAAACACAACTTAAGAAAGGGATTTTCCTGGGGTTTTCAGATAAGAAAGGGGTTCCCATGCTGAACCCCAAAACGTGATTTTTCACTTTTTTTTACACTTTCGCGTACATCCATAATTTTTGGTCTCAAAGTACTTTGATATATACTAATTATAAAAACACAACTTAAGAAGCAACTTTTCCTGGGGTTTTAAGATAAGAAGGGGGTCATCGGGTCACCCCTCAAAACGTAAAAAAATTCACTTTTATTTACATGATTGCAATCGTCCAACGTGTGTGTATGTGCGTACACCCCTGGAACGTTGCACTATTACAACCAATACATCCCTTAATCGATACGATCAACTTAAGAAATATATATTCATGTCGTTTTCTGATAAGAACGAGACTTGTTACCCCCCCCCCCCCCTCCCCCCTCACCCCCCCCCCCCCCCCCTCACCCCCACAACCCGATCCATTTTCTAGAACTATAAGTGAGCCAGTTTTATGAAAATTATAGCGGGAAAATCTTGTAAAATGTATACAAATGTATATATTTTCGTGAAGCTAAGACATAATGACACTTTTTTGGGCCAAAATTGAAACTCACCATCCATGGCCGCCAAAATGACATTTTTTCACAAATATCTTCTAGATCAATTCATGCTGTTTGGAACTGGTTGAGTAATGCAACTTTATTTTGTGTTTTGTATATGAACTGATCATTGGCGCAATTAAATATGCAATTATTGGGGGTCCTAACCCCTTCCGATCCCTCAAAAATTTGATTGTACAGAATGCGGTATAAAATTTCACCCCAAAAAATCACAATTGGGATTCTAGTCATATTTCAACAAGAAATGAACAGAACTTTGTAATGTGAGTGAGGCATATCATTACCTATGCATATTCCAAATCACTGGAACCAAACTTCTTACTTTGGCTCAAAATGGCTGCCAATATGGCCGCCAAAATATGGAAAATTCTATACATTGAATACTAACATGTCTGATGCACCATGGTTAATTGTTACTATTTTCACCACTGACATCGTCAAAAATATTGGACTTTTTTTCTAAAAAAAACTTGACATAAATATTGGCAAAAATTCAGTTTTCAGGTTTGGACCATTTTTTTCAGGTTAAATATAACTATCTTTGGATTGAAAGGTGTTTATTGTTTTGGTCTATCTTAAATGCGTCACACATAAACGGTGTTTATAGACCAAATTGCTCAAGATGGCTTCCAAAATGGCAACCAAATTTGCAAAATGCTAATTTTTTACATATATCCCGAACATTCTCTGCATTATCCGAAAAGGTAACAAATTGTGACTCACTTGGTTATTATACGTGTTAGTTAATTAACTGACAACTACATCTTTTTCCAGTTGTCCCAGTTCCGTATGGGGCATGACAAATTCCTTTTAAAGTATGTAATTTTGCCGAGAACCTCTTTTGTGATTTTGGCCATATTCATTGAAAGGAAATTGGCAGAACTTTGAGACAGAACTGAGATGGACCATAATCTTTGGCTATTCTGGTCCAATATGATAAAAAAAAAATGTCTACAAGATACAGTGTGGGTGCCAAGATCGTAGCCAGGGAGTTACTCTTTGATCATATGTGAGGTGAATATGTATACAGTGAGTTATTGTGTGTCATGACTGATGTGAGTAGGTATACAATGAGTGACTATATGGTTGTGAGTGGGTTGTCCATGGTAAGATGCATCTAGGTATACAGAGAGAGGTCATGGTCAGGTGTGAGGTGAATCGGTATGCATGGAGTGACTGTATGGTGTATGATTGTGTATATCCAGTACGGGTGCATCCGGTGTGCCTGTATGGTCATTGGTGTGGTGTATGGATATAGCTACACGGTCATCTATGTGTTGATTATGTATATATAGAATGACTGTAAGGTCATGGGTGGGATGTACATGTGTTGTCTGTATGATCATATGTGGGGTGTGTGGATAAATAGGTAGTGATTTTACGGTTACGGGTAATGTGTATAGGTATACATGGAATGACTGTACGGTCATGATTGAATATAAATACCTGGAGTATGCTGGGTGGACATTATCGAACGTGTGGGTACATAGGTGAGTGTCCTTGTGGTAATGGGTGGGATGTATATTTATATATATCGTGGATGTATTATCATTGGTGGGTGTATAGGGCTTTGCTGTATTATCATGGATGGCGTGTATGATTATACAGTGAATTGCTGAATTGTCATGTGTGAGGTGTATATGCAAGTATAGATTGTTTGAGTGGTCGTATGTCCGGGTTTTTTGTATATCTGGAAGGGCTGAATGGCCATTAGTGAGGGTTACATGTATACCTGGAGTGAATCTATGGTCTAGGGTGGGCTGCATATGTATATCGAGTGGTTATATGACTATGTGTCGAATAGGTATACAGGTAGTGACTGTATGGTTAATGGTGAGATGAGTACATGTAGGTATACAAGTAGTGACTGTATGATCATAAATGTAATGAACATCTATACAGGGGGTGACAGGCGTATGAGTATACATGTACCTGGTGTTCCTGTTTGGTGACTCGTGTCGGTATCGTCATGTGTAGGTTATACCAGTACACACACGTGTTGCTTTATTGTCATGGGCGAGGGATATGTGTATATAGCGAGTGGCTATATGGCCATGGATGAGGTACATATACATACATGGAGTGACTATACTGACATGGCTGGGGTGTATTAGTATATCTTGAGTGGCTATTCGGCTATGGTGTGACAAATATGGATACAGGGATTGACATGGCCACTGTTGGGGTGAATATGAATACAAGGATTGACCATGATCGTGTACGAATGTTTTGAATAGGTACACACGGGGTGACTATATGGCCATAGGTCAGGTGAAGGAGTATACCAGGTAACATGGGTGAGGGTATGTGTATGAAGCGAGTGGCTATATGGCCATTGGTGATGTGCATATGTATACCGGAATGACTTTATGGTCATTGTTGTGGTATTGATGTATATATTGATTGTCCATTTGACCATGCGTTTGGAGAATAGGTATACAGGGGATGACCTTATGGCCAATGGTGAGATGAATGGGTATACATGGAGTGACTATATGGTTATGGATCATGTTTAGGGGTATACCCGGTGTGCCTGCATTGTGACGCGTGGCTGTATGGTCATCCGTGGTCATGGGTCAGGTGTTCATGTATATACACAGTGGGTAACTATATTGTTATGTCTGTGGTGTTTATGTATATATGTAACTAGAAGGTGACCCGACTTCGTCCGGGCTTTGACCTTGAATTGTCTATTTTGAAGGCCAAGGTCAAGTGGGGTCACGATTTGACCCGTCCAAAACACAGTGCCCGAACAAAAGTACCCGACAAAAGTACCCGTCGAAATCCATCCGGTTTTACCCGATTTGACCTTGAATTGACCATTTTGAAGGTCAAGGTCAGGTGGGGTCAAACACCAACACCCCAAAAATGGTGGAAATCGGCCCAGCGGATACCGGGAAATCGGCCCAGCGGATACCGAGATACCCTATGCATCAAATTTCGTCCGTAAAAATCCGCCAGTTTAACCCGATTTGATTTCCACTGAAGTATATAAACGCGCCTCAAGTTTCAACGTAAAGATAAATTACCATCAGTGCCCGAGATATCGCCAAGACGTCTGAAACAGTCAAATGCATCGGCCGGGTAAGAGTTAACGTGATCTAACTTTATGACCTCTAACGACGTCATAGAAGTTACGCATTGTTTTTACCCTGATAGAAGATCGTACCACTTCTTCTTAATAATTGAGGTAGATAACTAAAACGGATACCTACATATTATATATCGTTGGAAAGAGGAAACACGAAAGATTCTCATAGTGTCATTATTATGACTGGCATGTTATTATTCGCGCTGTTTCGAATCGATTTGTAAGCACCGAACTGAAATATATTAGCGCAAAACGGCGTAAAAACAGATTTGACCTCGGCACGTGAAAAGTTGACCTCGCACGGACAAATTAATAGGCCTATGTTGGTCCTGACCCGAAAATACCCCCACATACCAAGTTTCATCGAAATCGGCTGGGCCATTTTCGAGTCCATCGATTACACACAAACAAACACACAAACAAACAAACAAACAAACAGATCTTCCAAAATATATAATAGATGACTGTGTGATAATGGGTGGCCATCGCTTTCCACGATATGACATGACCTCTCTATTGATTAACATATCCTTGAGTTATTGTGGAAAGCGATAGCCACCCAATGTACACATGTACAACCCACCCATTACCCCAGTCACTCCATATGTACATAAACACCACACAAATGACAACATAGTCACCCACTTTATACACGTACATGTACTAGTACACCTGATCATACAGCCATACTTGGTTATACCCGTACATACCACAAATGACGATACAGCCACGACTCACCATGCATGAACACCAGGTATACATCTACACCCGACCATATAGTCACTCTATGTATACATATTCACTACATTCACGATCATACATTCACTCATTGTATACATATTCACCTCACCATGGACCATACAGCATCTACATGTATACCTATTCGCCATACCCATGACCATGGAGTCAATCCAGGTATACATATGCACATCACCAATGGTGAGCCCTTCCAGATATACCAATATCCGCACATACGACCACTCATAAGTTCCATACTTGCCATACTCATACACGCCATCCATGATAATAAATCTACTCCCCATACACCACCAATGATTACACATCCACAACATATATAAATATACGTCCCATTGTTACCAACAGGGCATTCCCTATATACCCACATATCATTCATGACCATACAATAACTCCCTGTATACCTATTATCCTCATCTATTATCATAACTCCCTGGCTACCATCTTGGCTTCCACCCTGTATCCAGTTGATAATGTTTTAAATAGATTTAAATTTAAATCATAATGGGCCAGAATACCCACATATCATGGTTCATCTCAGTTCAGTCTCAAAGTTCTGCCCATTTCCTTTCAACAAAATTCCATACTGCAACTTTAAAATGAATTTGTCATGCCCCATACGGAACTGGGACAAACATAATAGAACGTAGTTGTCAGTTAATTACATTGTAACTAACACGTACAATAACCAAGTGAGTCACAAGTTGCCACTTTTTTCGGATAACGCAGAGAATACTGTTCGGGATATGTTAACTTTTTACAAATTTGGTTGCCATTTTGGAAGCCATCTTGAGCAATTTAGTTTATAAACACCGTAGTGTGACACATTTAAGATAGACCAAAACAATAAACACCTTTCAATCCAAAGATAGTTACATTTTACTTGAACAAATGGTCGAACCCTGAAAAGTGAATTCTTGCCGATATTTATGTCCAATATTTCTGGTAAATGTCAGTGGTGACAATAGTAAAAATGATCCATGGTGCATCAGACATGTTAGTATGCAATGTATAGAAAACAGATTAGCCAATTGTGTACATCAACCACAATTTGTAAGCGATTGCAGGACACCCTGGGGCAATATTTACCATTTTCCATATTTTGGCGGCCATTTTCGCAGCCATTTTGAGCCTAGGTAAGATTTATGGTTCCAGAGATTTTGAATATTCATAGGTAATGATATGCCTCACTTACATTACAATGTTCTTTTCATTTCTTGTTGAAATATGACTAGAATCCCAATTATGATTTTTTGTAAAAGTTTGTACTGCGTTCTGTAAAATCGAATTTTTTAGGGATCGGAAGGGGTTAGACCCCAATAATTGCATATTGCATATTGCATTATCGAACGTGTGGGTACATAGGTGAGTGTCCTTGTGGTAATGGGTGGGATGTATATTTATATATATCGTGGATGTATTATCATTGGTGGGTGTATAGGGCTTTGCTGTATTATCATGGATGGCGTGTATGATTATACAGTGAATTGCTGAATTGTCATGTGTGAGGTGTATATGCAAGTATAGATTGTTTGAGTGGTCGTATGTCCGGGTTTTTTGTATATCTGGAAGGGCTGAATGGCCATTAGTGAGGGTTACATGTATACCTGGAGTGAATCTATGGTCTAGGGTGGGCTGCATATGTATATCGAGTGGTTATATGACTATGTGTCGAATAGGTATACAGGTAGTGACTGTATGGTTAATGGTGAGATGAGTACATGTAGGTATACAAGTAGTGACTGTATGATCATAAATGTAATGAACATCTATACAGGGGGTGACAGGCGTATGAGTATACATGTACCTGGTGTTCCTGTTTGGTGACTCGTGTCGGTATCGTCATGTGTAGGTTATACCAGTACACACACGTGTTGCTTTATTGTCATGGGCGAGGGATATGTGTATATAGCGAGTGGCTATATGGCCATGGATGAGGTACATATACATACATGGAGTGACTATACTGACATGGCTGGGGTGTATTAGTATATCTTGAGTGGCTATTCGGCTATGGTGTGACAAATATGGATACAGGGATTGACATGGCCACTGTTGGGGTGAATATGAATACAAGGATTGACCATGATCGTGTACGAATGTTTTGAATAGGTACACACGGGGTGACTATATGGCCATAGGTCAGGTGAAGGAGTATACCAGGTAACATGGGTGAGGGTATGTGTATGAAGCGAGTGGCTATATGGCCATTGGTGATGTGCATATGTATACCGGAATGACTTTATGGTCATTGTTGTGGTATTGATGTATATATTGATTGTCCATTTGACCATGCGTTTGGAGAATAGGTATACAGGGGATGACCTTATGGCCAATGGTGAGATGAATGGGTATACATGGAGTGACTATATGGTTATGGATCATGTTTAGGAGTATACCCGGTGTGCCTGCATTGTGACGCGTGGCTGTATGGTCATCCGTGGTCATGGGTCAGGTGTTCATGTATATACACAGTGGGTAACTATATTGTTATGTCTGTGGTGTTTATGTATATATGTAACTAGAAGGTGACCCGACTTCGTCCGGGCTTTGACCTTGAATTGTCTATTTTGAAGGCCAAGGTCAAGTGGGGTCACGATTTGACCCGTCCAAAACACAGTGCCCGAACAAAAGTACCCGACAAAAGTACCCGTCGAAATCCATCCGGTTTTACCCGATTTGACCTTGAATTGACCATTTTGAAGGTCAAGGTCAGGTGGGGTCAAACACCAACACCCCAAAAATGGTGGAAATCGGCCCAGCGGATACCGGGAAATCGGCCCAGCGGATACCGAGATACCCTATGCATCAAATTTCGTCCGTAAAAATCCGCCAGTTTAACCCGATTTGATTTCCACTGAAGTATATAAACGCGCCTCAAGTTTCAACGTAAAGATAAATTACCATCGGTGCCCGAGATATCGCCAAGACGTCTGAAACAGTCAAATGCATCGGCCGGGTAAGAGTTAACGTGATCTAACTTTATGACCTCTAACGACGTCATAGAAGTTACGCATTGTTTTTACCCTGATAGAAGATCGTACCACTTCTTCTTAATAATTGAGGTAGATAACTAAAACGGATACCTACATATTATATATCGTTGGAAAGAGGAAACACGAAAGATTCTCATAGTGTCATTATTATGACTGGCATGTTATTATTCGCGCTGTTTCGAATCGATTTGTAAGCACCGAACTGAAATATATTAGCGCAAAACGGCGTAAAAACAGATTTGACCTCGGCACGTGAAAAGTTGACCTCGCACGGACAAATTAATAGGCCTATGTTGGTCCTGACCCGAAAATACCCCCACATACCAAGTTTCATCGAAATCGGCTGGGCCATTTTCGAGTCCATCGATTACACACAAACAAACACACAAACAAACAAACAAACAAACAGATCTTCCAAAATATATAATAGATGACTGTGTGATAATGGGTGGCCATCGCTTTCCACGATATGACATGACCTCTCTATTGATTAACATATCCTTGAGTTATTGTGGAAAGCGATAGCCACCCAATGTACACATGTACAACCCACCCATTACCCCAGTCACTCCATATGTACATAAACACCACACAAATGACAACATAGTCACCCACTTTATACACGTACATGTACTAGTACACCTGATCATACAGTCATACTTGGTTATACCCGTACATACCACAAATGACGATACAGCCACGACTCACCATGCATGAACACCAGGTATACATCTACACCCGACCATATAGTCACTCTATGTATACATATTCACTACATTCACGATCATACATTCACTCATTGTATACATATTCACCTCACCATGGACCATACAGCATCTACATGTATACCTATTCGCCATACCCATGACCATGGAGTCAATCCAGGTATACATATGCACATCACCAATGGTGAGCCCTTCCAGATATACCAATATCCGCACATACGACCACTCATAAGTTCCATACTTGCCATACTCATACACGCCATCCATGATAATAAATCTACTCCCCATACACCACCAATGATTACACATCCACAACATATATAAATATACGTCCCATTGTTACCAACAGGGCATTCCCTATATACCCACATATCATTCATGACCATACAATAACTCCCTGTATACCTATTATCCTCATCTATTATCATAACTCCCTGGCTACCATCTTGGCTTCCACCCTGTATCCAGTTGATAATGTTTTAAATAGATTTAAATTTAAATCATAATGGGCCAGAATACCCACATATCATGGTTCATCTCAGTTCAGTCTCAAAGTTCTGCCCATTTCCTTTCAACAAAATTCCATACTGCAACTTTAAAATGAATTTGTCATGCCCCATACGGAACTGGGACAAACATAATAGAACGTAGTTGTCAGTTAATTACATTATAACTAACACGTACAATAACCAAGTGAGTCACAATTTGCCACTTTTTTCGGATAACGCAGAGAATACTGTTCGGGATATGTTAACTTTTAACTTTTTACAAATTTGGTTGCCATTTTGGAAGCCATCTTGAGCAATTTAGTTTATAAACACCGTAGTGTGACACATTTAAGATAGACCAAAACAATAAACACCTTTCAATTCAAAGATAGTTACATTTTACTTGAACAAATGGTCGAACCCTGAAAAGTGAATTCTTGCCGATATTTATGTCCAATATTTCTGGTAAATGTCAGTGGTGACAATAGTAAAAATGATCCATGGTGCATCAGACATGTTAGTATGCAATGTATAGAAAACAGATTAGCCAATTGTGTACATCAACCACAATTTGTAAGCGATTGCAGGACACCCTGGGGCAATATTTACCATTTTCCATATTTTGGCGGCCATTTTCGCAGCCATTTTGAGCCTAGGTAAGATTTATGGTTCCAGAGATTTTGAATATTCATAGGTAATGATATGCCTCACTTACATTACAATGTTCTTTTCATTTCTTGTTGAAATATGACTAGAATCCCAATTATGATTTTTTGTAAAAGTTTGTACTGCGTTCTGTAAAATCGAATTTTTTAGGGATCGGAAGGGGTTAGACCCCAATAATTGCATATTTAATTGCTCCAATGAACAGTTAATATAAAAAAATAAAGTTGCATTACTCAACCAGTTCCAAACAGCATGAATTGATCTAGAAGATATTTGTGCAAAAAATGTCATATTTTCAACTTCCGGCAGCCATTTTGGCCGCCATCTTGGATGGTGAGTTTCCATTTTGGCCCAAAAAAGTGTCATTATGTCTTAGCTTCGCGAAAATATATACATTTGTACATTTGTATACATTTTACTAGATTTTCCCGTTTTAATTTTCATAAAACTGGCTCACTTATAGTTCTAGAAAATGGATCGTGTTGTGAGGGGGGGGGGGGGTAACAAGTCTCGTTCTTATCAGAAAACGACATGAATATATATTTCTTAAGTTGATCGTATCGATTTAATTATGTATTGGTTGTAAGAGTGCAACGTTCCAAGGGTGTACGCACATACACACACGTTGGACGAATGAAATCATGTAAATAAAAGTGATTTTTTTACGTTTTGATGGGTGACCCGATGACCCCCTTCTTATCTTAAAACCCCAGGAAAAGTTGCTTCTTAAGTTGTGTTTTTATAATTAGTATATATCAAAGTACTTTGAGACCAAAAATTATGGATGTACGCGAAAGTGTAAAAAAACGTGAAAAATCACGTTTTGGGGTTCAGCATGGGACCCCATTTCTTATCTGAAAACCCCAGGAAAATCCCTTTATTAAGTTGTGTTTTCAGTACACTTAGGAGTATCATCAAACCAAAATTCATCGATGTACGCGGAAGTGTAAATAGAAGTGATTTTTGGCACTTTTTGGGGTTTAGCAGCCCCTAAACCCCAGGAATGCGCAACTTAAGAAATCGGTTTTTCAGAATGTTCCATTATTGGTACCAACTTTAGGGGGTCAAACCTTTTGTACGCAAAAGTGTAAATAGAACATATGCGGGCTCCCTAACTACCACACATCTTCGGAATGCAAAACCGGCGATATTTTTATTGTCTAACTCCGAAAAACGACCTTTGAAAATTTCAAAATGTTCAGGTTCGGATTCGCAACATTTGCGATGATTTTGTTCAGGTTCAGACACAATTTTCGTTCAGGTTCGGACAAATTTGGTTGAGGTTCGGACGCATCAAAAACTTCGCATAAAAATGACACGCCGAGGTACAGTCGCGTTCTTATTGCGTTTTTGTGCATTTGGTTATCTTCCATTCGTAAAATAAACGATAAATGGGGAACACGGGCATGGTTTTAGCCCACTCGTGAATTTGGGCGGACTTTCTTAGCAAGCCAGCCTTTCCGGTTACCTTGCTCACAGCTCTACATCGTATTTTGAGCTCCATTTGGCAGTGTTCCTCGGTGGTGTGATCAACGACATGTTGAATTGTTGCACTTCCGAAAGAGCAATTGGGCGTTAACGCTGAAGTCGCGACGCCGTGTGAATACCCCAGTGATATTATGTTTCTCCTAATTGGGCGTTAACGCTGAAGTCGCGACGCCGTGTGAATACCCCAGTGATATTATGTTTCTCCTAATTGGGCGTTAACGCTGTAGTCGCGACGCCGTGTGAATACCCCAGTGATATTATGTTTCTCCTAATGGGGCGCTAACGCTGAAGTCGCGACGCCGTGTGAATACCCCAGTGATATTATGTTTCTCCTAATGGGGCGCTAACACTGAAGTCGCGACGCCGTGTGAATACCCCAGTGATATTATGTTTCTCCTAATGGGGCGCTAACACTGAAGTCGCGACGCCGTGTGAATACCCCAGTGATATTATGTTTCTCCTAATGGGGCGCTAACGCTGAAGTCACTACGCACGCGTTACCGCCTGAATAGCCCTTAACGATTATCAGATATGACAGTATGTGTTAAAATTCAAAGTTTGGCATTTAAATTGTTCAAGCTGACAAGCTTCCGGGTAGTTAATCCACTCGAATGTGATTTTAAATCCCAAAAATAAGTAACCATTTAATGGACGTATAGATGGTGTGCAAATAGTTGGAAATCAACAAAATGGTACAACCATCATCACACTGATATGTAACGATATGACTTCCCCTTTGAGTCATATTATTTGCCCGTTAGCAGATATTTATTCTCACTTACAATATGCCGTACAGTAACATATCAGGTGAATTACAATTTGCACGTTTGCAATTAGCCGTACACCAGATAATAATTTCTTTCAGTAGTACTTTTACCAAACGCTATATAAACCATTATGCACCTTCAAGTTGCTTGGGTTGTGTGTATAGCGATATTCAAACATACGGATGTTTTAAATACAAGATATTCGGTATTTATCAGGCCAAATTTTAGACGACCCGTGGAATTTCACATAATAATCGTAAATTCTCAGAACGTACTTCACTTTCAGGATTTATAGATAGTAGATTTTAGAAGTATAGTATATTCAACAATTATTCCCTGTGAATTGATATTCCCAACTTGTCCTAGTAGTATTTTGAGATTATATTTGCTATGTGAAAAATATCGAAATTAAACTGACATGGCTCATTCCAGCTTCCAAATTTTGTCTACGTAATTTGGAAGGAGGTATAAGATAGGTTGACAAATACACGAAATAATGATATACCGGCTTCAAATGCTCTGAAAAAATACTGGCCATGATCACAGCCATTTTCTATCTGTTTTAACCCTTTACCCAACAGAGCGGCCCTGTGCCAATGCATTCTCTTATATATGCGAGTCGACCATAGGTCGCCTCGCATATATAAGAGAATGCATTGGCTTAACACATTAAAAATTATAAAATTGTTAAAGAATGTAAGAAAAAATGGTAAAAAGTGTTTAAAAAATTGGCATTTAGGCCAATGCATTCTCTTATATATGCGAGGCGACCTATGGTCGACTCGCATATATAAGAGAATGCATTGGCACAGGGCATAACTGTAACTATCACAATCTGGTCAAGGAGCCGGTTCCAATGATATCCATATTTGTATGGTTCTATTGAGACATACCGAAGATATTTTAGGCTGTTGAAGTTTTATTTGGCCGGTTTTGGCCGTTTTGTTGGGTAAAGGGTTAAGTTTTTCGCACAGAAGTGAAAAAAAAAGCTCTTTAGTTCTGCCATATCAGGAATAGATTAACACGCAACGCCCTTTTCTGTTCCATGCATAGCACATGTGTGTTGTTTGTTTGGTACACAAGCACCCTGTTCGAAGTTGTATTTTGTATGACTTCGGTGCGTCTTTCTGGGACATAATACTGTTCGTAGAAAGGTGGTTCATTGATACCAGTAAAAATTCAAAAGCGAATATTATTAGGCGTATTGTGGAGCGCAAATATCCATGTGGCTTTAATGTAAACAAATGCAAAATTCCTGCACAATTTCCGGTGTCAGATATTCACCGTGTTTATGAAAGTTCATCAAACGGCGATTGTTGTAACGAGGTTCAAATATGGTTCTTTTTTGGTATTTTATTTGCACTCTTCTATACGTTCGCAACTTGTATTACTTGATGGTTTTTCATCGTTGAATATATCTAGTCTGAAACAGTGTACATGATATGGTACGCAAAATATCAAATCAAACCCACAATTGATTGAGAGATTAACCCTTTACCCAACAGAAGGGCCCTGTGCCAATGCATTCTCTTATATAAGCGAGTCGACCATAGGTCGCCTCGCATATATAAGAGAATGCATTGGCTTAACACATTAAAAATTATAAAATTGTTTATTGTTTTTTAGGCCAATGCATTCTCTTATATATGCGAGGCGACCTATGGTCAACTCGCATATATAAGAGAATGCATTGGCCCAGGGCATAACTGTAACTATCACAATGTGGTCAAGGAGCCGGTTCCAATGATATCCATATTTGTATGGTTCTATTGAGACAGACCGAAGACATTTTAGGCTGTTGAAGCTTTATTTGGCCGGTTTTGGCCGGTTTGTTGGGTAAAGGGTTAAAGGGATGAGTTTATGTGAAATATGATAAATTTTATGAAAGTCTGTAAAACAACTATTACCAACAAGTATCTTTCAAACTATATCGACGTTTTTAATAAATAGTGCTGTCACTGTGTCGCGGTCGTATTGGATTCATCCAGCTCTGTCCCGTGGTTTAAGAGATTCTTCCAGCCCCGGTTCCGTGGTTTGAGTGCTACTGGTCAAAGTTTTGGAGTAGCATTTCCGTATATGTATCTTTTGAATTATCCAAGACTTCCATATATGGAATGCTACTCCAAAACTTTGACCTGTACAGTACTAAAACCACGGAACCGGGCCTGGTAGATCCAATATGGCGGCGAGTTAGTGACAATGCGTATAGATCTAATTTCCATCATTAAAAACTCTCCAATAACGCGATGTCGCATACCGAAATCATTGTTATGTAAACATTACTGTTACAGTGCAATTAGCGGTCAATGTCCAATTAGTCCAATAAGATACCAAACATAAATCAAAATATGACGTTAAACATTGACAAAGGCCAAAACAGTGACAAATATTCGGATAAAAATGTTTTGATTAAAATTACAATATATGAACCATGCCGATTGTGCGACTAGTAAATGCCATGATCTTATGCGACTGGTGGCTCGAGATCGTGTATCACCCCTGGTCAAGTGGTCGTGCTATGATGTTGTTGGGTCCTGCTGAATTGCTATGATGCTGTTAGGGCAAACTGATGCTGTTAACAAAAAGTACCGTTATATTTTGTTAGTTTGGCTTTTTCGCAGTGCTCCTATAATCTGAGAATATACAGGAAAAGCCATTATGCGTATCAAACACCCGAAAACATATTTATTGCGTAATATTTTAAATACTGGTTATGTAAGTTGTTGAAAATCTACTATAATAAACATGGTTATTCGCGTCGTTTTAGAAACAACATCGTATATAGGCATTATTATATTTTTCAAAAATATTAATGTTCTTGAATGTTTCATACACACACTGGTTTTTTCTCAAATCGCTCGATTAGCCTAACACCGAGAAAATTACAACTTTAGAAAAAATAACGCTACTTTTTCGTAACGGCATAAGTTTGGCCTACCCGCTAGCTGTAACCCGCATCATAGAAATTCAGCAGGACCACCAGCATCATAGCATATTAGTAGGACCACTTGACCAGGGGGGGGGGGTGTATGGACATATAGTCTGATGAACGTGGCACTAACCTGCATCGGTGAATGTAATGAACAATATCCACGTTAAGATGAAGTTGGTAACAATGAATCCGAGTTTGTAAAGGCTTTCCATGGTTGGAACCATGCACAAAATTGAGACACCAGTATCAACGCTCCGCGCACAATAGCAGCATCAACATCGAGCGACACATACGCCGGATGCAATATAAATCCACAATGTTCCCAAGAGACAGGTAAACGTATCACACGAACGCAGCCGTGATTAAATCCACCATTTGCATAAGTATAAAGCGGGTATATCCACACGCCTGTTTCACCAAGTCCCTGTCACGCAGAGAGAGTATATCCCTTGTTAAACCGACCGTCAATTACTATCATGAATTAGTATACTAATATATTAATCCACCAAACACCTGACCATTTGGTAATATTTTACGACGCAGACTGAATTCCTAGTTCGATTTCCTTCTTGACGTTAGGTGAAGCATCCAGGACACAGTTAAATCGACCCGACGTGTACAGGGAATGTGGTTCTTCGGCACCAGGAGAATAAAGGCGTATTTTGTATAGAAATAATCAATCAATAATACCACTCGGGTATATGCTATTTCGTAAAAGTACATTGACGTACTAGCCTTGTTTACGCAGACAAGACACTTATAAGAATAAACAGTATACCATGAGGGTGTCCCTTTTCTGGTGCGCAGGATTCGGGTTATTTTGAAGTAGTGCGCATGATTCGTAACCCTCTGTTAAAGGGGGACTTACACTAAATCCGACCATTTATGGGACCATCTCCTGTTATACTCAACAGAATATATATATGCAACAATTGAATTAATTTGATCCATGGATTAGTGCAAAATACACTCATGCGCTCTATGAACAATGCAAACAACATGGTAATTGTAATGAAAATGAATTTATGACTCCAGCCATTTATTCATTTTCATTATAATTACCATGTTGTTTGCATCGTTCACAGAGCACAATGGTGTATTTTTCACTAATCTATGGCTCAAATTAATTCATTTGTTGCATATTCTGTTGAGTATGAAAAGAGATGGTCCCATAAATGGTCGGATTTAGTGGCCAGTTCCCCTTTAACAGAGAGGTATGAACCATGCGCACTATACTTCAAAATAACCCGAATCCCGCGTACTAGAAAAGGGTTAGGATCGTGTATAAATATAAGTGTGTGATGGTACTGATTATTAGCTGCCGTGTGTCGCAAACCCGACATTTGAAGGACCACGTTGGAAAGCCAGGATACGTGCATGGTGTGATTGTTATGTTTGCGCGCATTATTCGACCATTCTTTCGTTGTATAAACCCAGTTTATAATACCGGCCATCATTGCAACGACCGTTGTATAACAAGAAGTAGCACCAGGAGTATACTGAAATGTATTGTTGCGCGGAAATGTGACCTTTGACAGCTGTCTTGTCGTCAGTTTACATCCCGTACGCCATACATACGCTAAATCAATGTGTGTGACTATTGTTTATTTATTTTTGAACAAATATTTCATTAGATATAAGTAATTAAATACACCAAAGCGTGTTGTTATTTATCTGGCACTATTTCTTATCTCGGATACCGCGGAAAACTTCTAGCTTGACTTCCGGCTTGCCTCATATAGAATCCGCGTTTAGTTTCTCGTCCCATTTAAATACAGCGAAATTTACAAAACTCGTCCAGTATAAATTAGGTTTGGACCGAGCCTCTGATCTAATTTTCTGGACTCGTTTTATAAAGTTCGCCATATATAAACTGGTGGACTCGTTCGAGATACCCTATATCTTTTTGTTCATTGTCTTTTGTCTTCTATGTCTTTTTTTTTTGGGCGAAGCTATAGGCAATAAGGCAATAAAACGATTGATTGATTGATCTATATGAACGCCGAGGTAAAACATGCAGGTAATTGGTTGGCAGGTCGGGGTTCGGTGTCATTTCGGTCGTTATGGTAGCAATATACATGCAGTTGCCGACTTGGGAGAGGGTACTGTTGTTCAAATCGCTAAATCATTATCATTGACATATAGTCCCCATTAATAATCTATCTTATTTTAGACAAATATGATCGGTGTAAACAAATGTCTGTACTCTGGATTGTTCGTACCATCGGTCACTGAGTTATGTCCCTTGATGTGTACACACAAAACGCCCAATTTTAACCATTTTGACTAAAATGTCCAACCCAAAGCAGACCATGACAGAGAGAATGTCAGTAAATAAGCTTCTTCTGCCCGAAAGAGCAATGAAATAATTGAAATAAAAAAAGATATCACAGCTATTTCAAACTACTGTCTTCAGTGCATGCGGATATGTAACAAAATTCGCGAGAGAGAATCAGACTTTTTCTCTTCTCGAATATAGAATATCACAAACGGAGTTGGCCTGCGCTTAATGCGAAAATCATGTCACACATTCAATTGTTGTTTTATGAACTATTATAGCTTTCTGAAAATATAAATCATCAAATATATATCAGTTTATATCAATTTACGTATCCTGATATATGAGGTTATTATCCTGATATATCAGGTTATTATCCTGATATACCAGGTCACGTATCCTGATATATCAGGTTATTATCCTGATTTATCATATGACTCAATCATTATTTACGTTGGAAAGTATGTCATAAATCAATTTCATATGAATTACTAGTTCATATCACCTTCCGATAATTTGATTGGTTTGTTGACAAAAAGTGTGTTCTGATTGGCTGAATGGCAGCCGGGGCCGAGCCGCATTTCTAACTAAATGCAGGTCAAATTCGTGCGCGTCAATCAACGCGATGCCGAAATTCTCGCAATTATAATCTTGAAATATATAGTTTTGGACATTGTTATACGATAAATAGAATATGTAATTCGTATTTATCTAATAAACATACGATATAATGTCGCAAACTGAGAACAGAATAGCGCACTATATCTTCGCGTGCATATTATTTCTGCTAGTTCACCAGGTGTAATTGGGCTTCCGGTGCAATGAAGTGACGTCACATTAACCTTTTGCTGCCGATGTCATATAGCTATTTAGTGATTTGTGTGCGTTTTGGACATCATAATCAATTTATAGGTGTCATGTGATAAATAGAATATGTAATTCGTGTTTCTCTCATATGATATTTATGAAACTCGTCACGAATTTTCAGTTTTCTCTCGCCGGAGGCTCGAGAAAACTGAAAATTCTTAGACTCGTTTCATAAATATCATATGAGAGAAACACTCATTTCATATCCTCTATATATCACATTATTATCCTAATATATCAGGTCACGTATCCTGATATATCAGGTTATTATCCTGATGTATCAGGTTACGTGTCCTGATATATCAGGTTATTATCCTGATATATCAGTTTACGTATCATGTTATTATCCTGATATATCATTGTACGTATCCTGATATATCAGGTTATTATCCTGTGATATAACAAATTGGAATTAGTGATATCATAAATTCATTTTGGATATCACAAAATCGAATATATAATATCATAAAATAGTAAGCATTTCGTGATATCCCAAATTCTATTTTATGATATTATAAACTCAATTAGATATCATAATATATATCATATATTCGATTTCATTGATATTAACCCTTTGAGTGCCAGGTCGATTTTTGTATCAACCCATATACCCTGTGCCAATGCATTCTCTTATATATGCGAGTCGACCATAGGTCGCCTCGCATATATAAGAGAATGCATTGGTCTAACAATGTTTTTTTTTATTATTTTTTTTACAATTTTTTACAATTTTAATAATTTATTCTTATATTCTTTAACAGACTTATTTTGTGATGAGATCGGCCCCTGGCACCCAAAGGGTTAAATAATAGCTAATAAATATAAGAACGGCACCCCATAGATTGTTGTCCTTGTCAGTTCCAAGACGTCCCAGCTTGAATGTATACATGCGTGACATGCGTACTGAAAATGATTCAGGCATCAAGTATGTGTTCATGTGGGACTTACAATATTGTTCTTTATTGTACGAACTCACCAATAGTCTATACAACCATTGCCAATTGTATGCTGGCCGGTTGAAAGCACATAAAACATTTGTATTTGAATTTATTTCTCGACAAAACTACCGTGCATGTCAATCAATATCAGTGTCCACCATACCCCGGGTGTGTTTATACAAGGCAAGTCTGTAAATCAATGCACAACAGTTAACTATTTGATAAAGCCTTGGGGTATTTGTTATTCATAGCGAACTAGCGATGACAAGTACCCCTGGAAACATACGACAGTCGTGATTGAATAGAAACATTATCGAACTCATATCCATTATTCCATGGTGCTATGACAATTAAAAATCGTCTGCTCAAATACGATCGTATAATTATCTGTTGAAGAGAGATAACTCTATTTAAATGAACAACATTCAGGTAAACATTTTGTAAATATTTACAATCGGTCTCAGTGCAAACGTTATATGGTATACGTTTTCACTACAGAAGACTCAGATCCTGAGTTTCCTTAGAATCTGAAAGACTGATATTTGGGTTCACATTTTATGCACAAAAAAAACCCTCTTTTTTAACGCCGTGCTTTAAATCTTGGTGTTTATGTTATAGCCATAACACTGTATCCATGTGGATATATTTTCACCCAAGCTGGTTCACGAGAATACAAAAAAATCAACAAAATCCGGCCTACGATGACTGAGACAACGTGTTCCAAAGTTGTTACGGACGAACGGACGGAATCCATTTTTTTTATAACGGAAAGAGTAGTTCTGCATGCAACACAATTTGTATTTTGAAAAAAATTGTTTTGGAAAGAATTTTCCCCGCGTTGATGTGATTTCTCGAAAATCGACCTCGTCCCCGTATAACAATAGCATCGCTAGGGTGTTGACAAATGGACCTCGACCCGTATAAAAATAGCATCGCTAGGGTGTGGACAAATCGACCTCGTCCCCGTATAACAATAGCATCGCTAGGGTGTGGACAAATCGACCTCGACCCCGTATAACAATAGCATCGCTAGGGTGTAGACAAATCGACCTCGTCCCCGTATAACAATAGCATCGCTAGGGTGTGGGCAAATCGACCTCGTCCCGTATAAAAATAGCATCGCTAGGGTGTGGACAAATCGACCTCGTCTCCGTATAAAAATAGCATCGCTAGGGTGTGGACGAATCGACCTCGTCTCCGTATAACAATAGCATCGCTATGGTGTGGACAAATCTACATCGTCCCCGTATAACAATAGCATCGCTAGGGTGTGGACAAATACGACCTCGTCCCATTATAACAATAGCACCGCTAGGGTGTGGACAAATACGACCTCGTCCCGTATAACAATATCACCGCTAGGGTGTGAACAAATCTACCTCGTCCCCGTATAACAATAGCATCGCTAGGGTGTGGACAAATACGACCTCGTCCCGTTATAACAATAGCACCGCTAGGGTGTGGACAAATACGACCTCGTCCCGTATAACAATATCACCGCTAGGGTGTGGACAAATACGACCTCGTCCCCGTATAACAATAGCATCGCTAGGGTGTGGACAAATACGACCTCGTCCCCGTATAACAATAGCATCGCTAGGGTGTGGACAAATACGACCTCGTCCCATTATAACAATAGCACCGCTAGGGTGTGGACAAATACGACCTCGTCCCCGTATAACAATAGCATCGCTAGGGTGTGGACAAATACGACCTCGTCCCCGTATAACAATAGCATCGCTAGGGTGTGGTCAAATACGACCTCGTCCCCGTATAACAATAGCATCGCTAGGGTGTGGACAAATCGACCTCGTCCCTGTATAACAATAGCATCGCTAGGGTGTGGACAAATCGACCTCGTCCCCGTATAACAATAGCACCGCTAGGGTGTGGACAAATCGACCTCGTCCCCCTATAACAATAGCATCGCTAGGGTGTGGACAAATACGACCTCGTCCCCGTATAACAATAGCATCGCTATGTTGTGGACAAATCGACCTCGTCCCCCTATAACAATAGCATCGCTAGGGTGTGGACAAATCGACCTCGTCCCTGTATAACAATAGCATCGCTATGTTGTGGACAAATCGACCTCGTCCCCCTATAACAATAGCATCGCTAGGGTGTGGACAAATCGACCTCGTCCCCGTATAACAATAGCATCGCTGGGGTGTGGACAAATCGACCTCGTCCCCGTATAAAAATAGCATCGCTAGGGTGTGGACAAATCGACCTCGTCCCCGTATAACAATAGCATCGCTAGGGCGTGGACAAATCGACCTCGTCCCCGTATAACAATAGCATCGCTGGGGTGTGGACAAATCGACCTCGTCCCCGTATAAAAATAGCATCGCTAGGGTGTGGACAAATCGACCTCGTCCCCGTATAACAATAGCATCGCTAGGGTGTGGACAAATCGACCTCGTCCCCGTATAACAATAGCACCGCTAGGGTGTGGACAAATCGACCTCGTCCCCCTATAACATAGCATCGCTGGGTGTGGACAAATCGACCTCGTCCCCGTATAACAGCAAATACGCCCGTGGCAATTCCAACAAAGCGTTCTTTTTTAGAAAAGAAGCTAAAATGAAAATCTGGTGGAGGTTTCGGTTCTCTAATAAGGGCTCCGATTCTTTGCAACTTAATCGCGGTGAGTCCGATTCTCTTCAGATGTGCGGGGTAGTTTTTACATGTCCACATTTAACGCCAAAATCATGTTCAAACAATTATTGTCTTTATTGTATTGATTGAGAAATATAACATAAGAAGTTTCAGCCAGAGGGATCATAAGTTTAGCCCATATCACTGGGCAATATTTGTTTTGTTTTGTTTTAGTATAAACTGGGACAGGAATTGTGGTTCAACTGGGAAACCTCAGATTCATAAAGATGACAAAATAGTTAATCAATTTGAGAGTTGCCACGGAGACGAAAACAAGAAAACGTCAACAAAGAAGGACTAGAAAATTACGCCGAGCTTTCTGATGATTCAGATTTGGATTCGAGTGGAAGCGATTACGATGAGGCAGTGCAACTGAAAGCCGACATATATACAGACAGAGAATTTGAAGCTGAAGGCCAACAACCAAGACAGTTAAAACAGCCCTTCATGCCCAGTTGGAGAAATTGAGAGCTATTCAGAATGCTAATGGGTTGAAGGCCCACTTAATTTTCGAACCACCAGATTACATTTTTTTTAAATATATGCCATATTATATACCATTTGAAAGAGGAAGCTCCAAAACATTGTATTATCAACTTATCCGGTGTAATAAACTGTGGACATGTTGTTTTGTTGAGTTGCCAACGCGTTTTGTCATCTGGATTGCAGTAAAAATCATTATTTTCAATGCAGGGGGAATAACACTATATATTAAAGATAGAGTTCTTCCCCTTCCATTGAAAAAGTTTGAATTATGTTGTATTCTGGGATCCAGAGGGGGAAGTCATTCTATGATTTCAGCAGTTTTCTATTTCTATGTGGGCATCTTCTGAGATACAGTTGTTTCAAATAGTGATGAATTATAGTATTTAAATCATATTTTATGGCATATATTGTTATTAAAACCGCATATCAAGTCAGTATAAAAAAATAATCGGCGACTCGAAAATTAAGTGGGCCTTTAAAGGACGGTAAAGAAACAATTTAATCTCCCTATGATGAACGGTCCATCTCCGGATCAATTTCGGCCTATATGTGTATCTAGTTTTAAGTCAAACTGAAGGATAGGGGTGACATCGATAACAAGTGCGCACAGAAAGTTCAACATGGTACAGTAATGCCCTAAATAATCGACTCCTTAACCACAGCATAATTATGGGTAACTTTTCAGGATTTAGTCAGAAATATGGCTTGTTGCCATTCATCGGAAAGCTCTCAGTGAGAGCATTCATATGAATGGCAACAAGTCATATTTCCGACTAAATCCTGAAAAGATACCCACAATTATGCTGTGATTAAGGAGTCGATTATTTAGGGCATTACTGTAAAGAGTGGCGTAAAGAGTGGCATATAGTCTGGTCGTTGAAGCATTGGACCTAGAACAAATTGTTTACAAGCTGTTTTTTGGTGTCATGTTGTCGGGCAGAATGTAGGGAACAACATATCCAAAATCCGCTAAAATCCGCTTTGGTGCAAAGATTCGGCGTCGACAATTTTGAAGGTTGTAGAGTCCCCTTGCATGCCGTTAAAAATTTAATATCAAGTTATGGCGATCAATCCTTGAGTCAACCAATTACGACGACAACACGATCTGCACACGTGATCTGCTAGAATTTGGGTTTCCAATCGGATGCACAAGTGAACTCTCTGCCTTTGGAAAAATACCAAGGAACCACGTCGGGGCTTGGGATTTTCCAACTCACATGCTAAGTTATTTGACAGAAGAGGTAGCATATGAGAGTATTATAGGGCCATTGAAAAGGAACCCGTTTAATTCCACAGGCCTGTTGATATCACCCTTAAATCCTCTCCCAAAAACCGGTTCACAGAAACACAGTTTTTCCCCGGAATGTAGTGTCAACCCTGGTCAACCAAGGAATTTCCAACGAGACATAAAGATTAAAGGTAGAGGGAGTTTCAGTTATCGTAAAGACCTTTCTCGTGCCTATAAACTTATTTTCATTTGCCCGAGAGACACTCATTTAGTCTCATTTCATTGGAAAGGCCACATGGTCATAGAAAGAGTCCTCAGCATGGGTTCCAAGTCCTCAGCCCACATTTGTCAGAGAGTTACTGATGCCATGGGTACTAATGAATATTTCACATCCTCGACTATTTGGATGATTTGGCAGGAGTCGGGGCGACAGAATATGACACACTGTCTGTCTCAGCTCCTAATTGACTCTGGATTACAGGAAGCAAACCACAAATCCACATCACTTGTCAGATCATAACCTTTTTAGGTGTGGAAGTAGACACCATTAACTTGCTTTTGAGAGCCACCCAGGAAAGGGTAATCAAAATACTTGGCTGGGAAGGTATTCCGCAAATCTCAGAAAGACGGTCTTTGCTCGAGGAAACTTAAAGTGATGTGAAAAACTCCGGTAGGGTGATCAAATATAGAAATGGAAAATAATGTTGTTCAAAGTAGTTATTTGTACAATAGTATATCTAAATTGACAACACACACCATCATTCTAATTATTAATTAAATGCAGTGACTCTCGGTGGTGAAATCGTTTTCGTTAGTTTATCGCCGATAGAAGCGTCCCGATTCGAGTAGTAAATATTTACATTTGAGCGTAGTTCAGACAATGTTTTCCATGGAGTGGTACGGTCGATTTGCTTCAGGTATTCGGCGGTGTTAGTAGAATGTTGCATTCCTCCAATTGACATAGTGCCTGATTACTAACTTATCAGTTTCACGCACCCGAACAAGTACATAATATGTCTTTAATTTCATTTCTTCATGCATTTTCATATCTAGACTGCTGAGATAATTGGAGACCTTCGCAATCAAGAATGAAACTAAATCAATTCCAAGATATGTGACCCGCCATAACAAATCCAGTCGTAAGTCGGGATTTTTTTACCCTGTGCCAATGCATTCTCTTATATATGCGAGTCGACCATAGGTCGCCTCGCATATATAAGAGAATGCATTGGCCTAACAATTTTTTATCATTTTTTTAAAATAAATGTTTCTTACAATTTTTAGGACATAAAATAAAAAACATCCATTACCCTGCAGGGATCCCCACACATATATAGAAGCATATAGAAGAGTGTCGTCTGCTCGTGTTTGTCTGGGGCTCTGTATGGGTGAAATTATAAAATTGTTAAAGAATACAAGAAAAAATTATTTAAATTATAAAAAATTGTTAGGCCAATGCATTCTCTTATATATGCGAGGCGACCTATGGTCGACTCGCATATATAAGAGAATGCATTGACACAGGGTAAAAAAAATCCCGACTTACGACTGGATTTGATATGGCGGGTCACATATGTCTATTTCGACTGGTATTGGTGGCTCCAATTCCTAAAACAATATAACGGCGTATCAGTTGTGGCATTAGAAGATTGGTCATGACCCGACAAATCATGGACGATTGTCTTTCATGGGGTGGAGGGTGGTGTCCCTCTACAAATGAACACATTCACTGTATATTTTCATCATTCATCCGGAGATTAGGATCACCTCAAGATGGGAGCTATCGAATTTTAGTGATTTTCGATGAAAACATGGCCGCCAGCAGGCATCTTGGATTGTACTCTTTGCATCACTAAATCCTTTGGCACGCCCTACAGACCACATATCTCGTTCGATCAGGTGTAATTGGGCTTCCGGTGCAATGAAGTGACGTCACATTAACCTTTTGCTGCCGATGTCATATAGCTATTTAGTGATTTGTGTGCGTTTTGGACATCATAATCAATTTATAGGTGTCATGTGATAAATAGAATATGTAATTCGTGTTTCTCTCATATGATATTTATGAAACTCGTCACGAATTTTCAGTTTTCTCTCGCCGGAGGCTCGAGAAAACTGAAAATTCTTAGACTCGTTTCATAAATATCATATGAGAGAAACACTCATTTCATATCCTCTATATATCACATTATTATCCTAATATATCAGGTCACGTATCCTGATATATCAGGTTATTATCCTGATGTATCAGGTTACGTGTCCTGATATATCAGGTTATTATCCTGATATATCAGTTTACGTATCATGTTATTATCCTGATATATCATTGTACGTATCCTGATATATCAGGTTATTATCCTGTGATATAACAAATTGGAATTAGTGATATCATAAATTCATTTTGGATATCACAAAATCGAATATATAATATCATAAAATAGTAAGCATTTCGTGATATCCCAAATTCTATTTTATGATATTATAAACTCAATTAGATATCATAATATATATCATATATTCGATTTCATTGATATTAACCCTTTGAGTGCCAGGTCGATTTTTGTATCAACCCATATACCCTGTGCCAATGCATTCTCTTATATATGCGAGTCGACCATAGGTCGCCTCGCATATATAAGAGAATGCATTGGTCTAACAATGTTTTTTTTTATTATTTTTTTTACAATTTTTTACAATTTTAATAATTTATTCTTATATTCTTTAACAGACTTATTTTGTGATGAGATCGGCCCCTGGCACCCAAAGGGTTAAATAATAGCTAATAAATATAAGAACGGCACCCCATAGATTGTTGTCCTTGTCAGTTCCAAGACGTCCCAGCTTGAATGTATACATGCGTGACATGCGTACTGAAAATGATTCAGGCATCAAGTATGTGTTCATGTGGGACTTACAATATTGTTCTTTATTGTACGAACTCACCAATAGTCTATACAACCATTGCCAATTGTATGCTGGCCGGTTGAAAGCACATAAAACATTTGTATTTGAATTTATTTCTCGACAAAACTACCGTGCATGTCAATCAATATCAGTGTCCGCCATACCCCGGGTGTGTTTATACAAGGCAAGTCTGTAAATCAATGCACAACAGTTAACTATTTGATAAAGCCTTGGGGTATTTGTTATTCATAGCGAACTAGCGATGACAAGTACCCCTGGAAACATACGACAGTCGTGATTGAATAGAAACATTATCGAACTCATATCCATTATTCCATGGTGCTATGACAATTAAAAATCGTCTGCTCAAATACGATCGTATAATTATCTGTTGAAGAGAGATAACTCTATTTAACTGAACAACATTCAGGTAAACATTTTGTAAATATTTACAATCGGTCTCAGTGCAAACGTTATATGGTATACGTTTTCACTACAGAAGACTCAGATCCTGAGTTTCCTTAGAATCTGAAAGACTGATATTTGGGTTCACATTTTATGCACAAAAAAACCCCTCTTTTTTAACGCCGTGCTTTAAATCTTGGTGTTTATGTTATAGCCATAACACTGTATCCATGTGGATATATTTTCACCCAAGCTGGTTCACGAGAATACAAAAAAATCAACAAAATCCGGCCTACGATGACTGAGACAACGTGTTCCAAAGTTGTTACGGACGAACGGACGGAATCCATTTTTTTTATAACGGAAAGAGTAGTTCTGCATGCAACACAATTTGTATTTTGAAAAAAATTGTTTTGGAAAGAATTTTCCCCGCGTTGATGTGATTTCTCGAAAATCGACCTCGTCCCCGTATAACAATAGCATCGCTAGGGTGTTGACAAATGGACCTCGACCCGTATAAAAATAGCATCGCTAGGGTGTGGACAAATCGACCTCGTCCCCGTATAACAATAGCATCGCTAGGGTGTGGACAAATCGACCTCGACCCCGTATAACAATAGCATCGCTAGGGTGTAGACAAATCGACCTCGTCCCCGTATAACAATAGCATCGCTAGGGTGTGGGCAAATCGACCTCGTCCCGTATAAAAATAGCATCGCTAGGGTGTGGACAAATCGACCTCGTCTCCGTATAAAAATAGCATCGCTAGGGTGTGGACGAATCGACCTCGTCTCCGTATAACAATAGCATCGCTATGGTGTGGACAAATCTACATCGTCCCCGTATAACAATAGCATCGCTAGGGTGTGGACAAATACGACCTCGTCCCATTATAACAATAGCACCGCTAGGGTGTGGACAAATACGACCTCGTCCCGTATAACAATATCACCGCTAGGGTGTGAACAAATCTACCTCGTCCCCGTATAACAATAGCATCGCTAGGGTGTGGACAAATACGACCTCGTCCCGTTATAACAATAGCACCGCTAGGGTGTGGACAAATACGACCTCGTCCCCGTATAACAATAGCATCGCTAGGGTGTGGACAAATACGACCTCGTCCCCGTATAACAATAGCATCGCTAGGGTGTGGACAAATACGACCTCGTCCCATTATAACAATAGCACCGCTAGGGTGTGGACAAATACGACCTCGTCCCCGTATAACAATAGCATCGCTAGGGTGTGGACAAATACGACCTCGTCCCCGTATAACAATAGCATCGCTAGGGTGTGGTCAAATACGACCTCGTCCCCGTATAACAATAGCATCGCTAGGGTGTGGACAAATCGACCTCGTCCCTGTATAACAATAGCATCGCTAGGGTGTGGACAAATCGACCTCGTCCCCGTATAACAATAGCACCGCTAGGGTGTGGACAAATCGACCTCGTCCCCCTATAACAATAGCATCGCTAGGGTGTGGACAAATACGACCTCGTCCCCGTATAACAATAGCATCGCTATGTTGTGGACAAATCGACCTCGTCCCCCTATAACAATAGCATCGCTAGGGTGTGGACAAATCGACCTCGTCCCTGTATAACAATAGCATCGCTATGTTGTGGACAAATCGACCTCGTCCCCCTATAACAATAGCATCGCTAGGGTGTGGACAAATCGACCTCGTCCCCGTATAACAATAGCATCGCTGGGGTGTGGACAAATCGACCTCGTCCCCGTATAAAAATAGCATCGCTAGGGTGTGGACAAATCGACCTCGTCCCCGTATAACAATAGCATCGCTAGGGCGTGGACAAATCGACCTCGTCCCCGTATAACAATAGCATCGCTGGGGTGTGGACAAATCGACCTCGTCCCCGTATAAAAATAGCATCGCTAGGGTGTGGACAAATCGACCTCGTCCCCGTATAACAATAGCATCGCTAGGGTGTGGACAAATCGACCTCGTCCCCGTATAACAATAGCACCGCTAGGGTGTGGACAAATCGACCTCGTCCCCCTATAACATAGCATCGCTGGGTGTGGACAAATCGACCTCGTCCCCGTATAACAGCAAATACGCCCGTGGCAATTCCAACAAAGCGTTCTTTTTTAGAAAAGAAGCTAAAATGAAAATCTGGTGGAGGTTTCGGTTCTCTAATAAGGGCTCCGATTCTTTGCAACTTAATCGCGGTGAGTCCGATTCTCTTCAGATGTGCGGGGTAGTTTTTACATGTCCACATTTAACGCCAAAATCATGTTCAAACAATTATTGTCTTTATTGTATTGATTGAGAAATATAACATAAGAAGTTTCAGCCAGAGGGATCATAAGTTTAGCCCATATCACTGGGCAATATTTGTTTTGTTTTGTTTTAGTATAAACTGGGACAGGAATTGTGGTTCAACTGGGAAACCTCAGATTCATAAAGATGACAAAATAGTTAATCAATTTGAGAGTTGCCACGGAGACGAAAACAAGAAAACGTCAACAAAGAAGGACTAGAAAATTACGCCGAGCTTTCTGATGATTCAGATTTGGATTCGAGTGGAAGCGATTACGATGAGGCAGTGCAACTGAAAGCCGACATATATACAGACAGAGAATTTGAAGCTGAAGGCCAACAACCAAGACAGTTAAAACAGCCCTTCATGCCCAGTTGGAGAAATTGAGAGCTATTCAGAATGCTAATGGGTTGAAGGCCCACTTAATTTTCGAACCACCAGATTACATTTTTTTTAAATATATGCCATATTATATACCATTTGAAAGAGGAAGCTCCAAAACATTGTATTATCAACTTATCCGGTGTAATAAACTGTGGACATGTTGTTTTGTTGAGTTGCCAACGCGTTTTGTCATCTGGATTGCAGTAAAAATCATTATTTTCAATGCAGGGGGAATAACACTATATATTAAAGATAGAGTTCTTCCCCTTCCATTGAAAAAGTTTGAATTATGTTGTATTCTGGGATCCAGAGGGGGAAGTCATTCTATGATTTCAGCAGTTTTCTATTTCTATGTGGGCATCTTCTGAGATACAGTTGTTTCAAATAGTGATGAATTATAGTATTTAAATCATATTTTATGGCATATATTGTTATTAAAACCGCATATCAAGTCAGTATAAAAAAATAATCGGCGACTCGAAAATTAAGTGGGCCTTTAAAGGACGGTAAAGAAACAATTTAATCTCCCTATGATGAACGGTCCATCTCCGGATCAATTTCGGCCTATATGTGTATCTAGTTTTAAGTCAAACTGAAGGATAGGGGTGACATCGATAACAAGTGCGCACAGAAAGTTCAACATGGTACAGTAATGCCCTAAATAATCGACTCCTTAACCACAGCATAATTATGGGTAACTTTTCAGGATTTAGTCAGAAATATGGCTTGTTGCCATTCATCGGAAAGCTCTCAGTGAGAGCATTCATATGAATGGCAACAAGTCATATTTCCGACTAAATCCTGAAAAGATACCCACAATTATGCTGTGATTAAGGAGTCGATTATTTAGGGCATTACTGTAAAGAGTGGCGTAAAGAGTGGCATATAGTCTGGTCGTTGAAGCATTGGACCTAGAACAAATTGTTTACAAGCTGTTTTTTGGTGTCATGTTGTCGGGCAGAATGTAGGGAACAACATATCCAAAATCCGCTAAAATCCGCTTTGGTGCAAAGATTCGGCGTCGACAATTTTGAAGGTTGTAGAGTCCCCTTGCATGCCGTTAAAAATTTAATATCAAGTTATGGCGATCAATCCTTGAGTCAACCAATTACGACGACAACACGATCTGCACACGTGATCTGCTAGAATTTGGGTTTCCAATCGGATGCACAAGTGAACTCTCTGCCTTTGGAAAAATACCAAGGAACCACGTCGGGGCTTGGGATTTTCCAACTCACATGCTAAGTTATTTGACAGAAGAGGTAGCATATGAGAGTATTATAGGGCCATTGAAAAGGAACCCGTTTAATTCCACAGGCCTGTTGATATCACCCTTAAATCCTCTCCCAAAAACCGGTTCACAGAAACACAGTTTTTCCCCGGAATGTAGTGTCAACCCTGGTCAACCAAGGAATTTCCAACGAGACATAAAGATTAAAGGTAGAGGGAGTTTCAGTTATCGTAAAGACCTTTCTCGTGCCTATAAACTTATTTTCATTTGCCCGAGAGACACTCATTTAGTCTCATTTCATTGGAAAGGCCACATGGTCATAGAAAGAGTCCTCAGCATGGGTTCCAAGTCCTCAGCCCACATTTGTCAGAGAGTTACTGATGCCATGGGTACTAATGAATATTTCACATCCTCGACTATTTGGATGATTTGGCAGGAGTCGGGGCGACAGAATATGACACACTGTCTGTCTCAGCTCCTAATTGACTCTGGATTACAGGAAGCAAACCACAAATCCACATCACTTGTCAGATCATAACCTTTTTAGGTGTGGAAGTAGACACCATTAACTTGCTTTTGAGAGCCACCCAGGAAAGGGTAATCAAAATACTTGGCTGGGAAGGTATTCCGCAAATCTCAGAAAGACGGTCTTTGCTCGAGGAAACTTAAAGTGATGTGAAAAACTCCGGTAGGGTGATCAAATATAGAAATGGAAAATAATGTTGTTCAAAGTAGTTATTTGTACAATAGTATATCTAAATTGACAACACACACCATCATTCTAATTATTAATTAAATGCAGTGACTCTCGGTGGTGAAATCGTTTTCGTTAGTTTATCGCCGATAGAAGCGTCCCGATTCGAGTAGTAAATATTTACATTTGAGCGTAGTTCAGACAATGTTTTCCATGGAGTGGTACGGTCGATTTGCTTCAGGTATTCGGCGGTGTTAGTAGAATGTTGCATTCCTCCAATTGACATAGTGCCTGATTACTAACTTATCAGTTTCACGCACCCGAACAAGTACATAATATGTCTTTAATTTCATTTCTTCATGCATTTTCATATCTAGACTGCTGAGATAATTGGAGACCTTCGCAATCAAGAATGAAACTAAATCAATTCCAAGATATGTGACCCGCCATAACAAATCCAGTCGTAAGTCGGGATTTTTTTACCCTGTGCCAATGCATTCTCTTATATATGCGAGTCGACCATAGGTCGCCTCGCATATATAAGAGAATGCATTGGCCTAACAATTTTTTATCATTTTTTTAAAATAAATGTTTCTTACAATTTTTAGGACATAAAATAAAAAACATCCATTACCCTGCAGGGATCCCCACACATATATAGAAGCATATAGAAGAGTGTCGTCTGCTCGTGTTTGTCTGGGGCTCTGTATGGGTGAAATTATAAAATTGTTAAAGAATACAAGAAAAAATTATTTAAATTATAAAAAATTGTTAGGCCAATGCATTCTCTTATATATGCGAGGCGACCTATGGTCGACTCGCATATATAAGAGAATGCATTGACACAGGGTAAAAAAAATCCCGACTTACGACTGGATTTGATATGGCGGGTCACATATGTCTATTTCGACTGGTATTGGTGGCTCCAATTCCTAAAACAATATAACGGCGTATCAGTTGTGGCATTAGAAGATTGGTCATGACCCGACAAATCATGGACGATTGTCTTTCATGGGGTGGAGGGTGGTGTCCCTCTACAAATGAACACATTCACTGTATATTTTCATCATTCATCCGGAGATTAGGATCACCTCAAGATGGGAGCTATCGAATTTTAGTGATTTTCGATGAAAACATGGCCGCCAGCAGGCATCTTGGATTGTACTCTTTGCATCACTAAATCCTTTGGCACGCCCTACAGACCACATATCTCGTTCGATCATTACCAACAGTTATATGCATATTTAGGGTGACCTCTAGATGGGAGCTATTTATTCTGAAATTCGTTGAAAAACATGGCTGCCAGCGGCCATCTTGGATTTTACTCTTTGCATTAATAAATCCTTCGGCACAACCTACAGGCCACATCCCTCATCCGATCGTCACCAAACTTCATAGGTATCTTCGGGGTGAAATTCTTTAAATAAACATGGCTGCCAGCGGCCATCTTGGATTTTACTCTTTGCATGACTAAATCTTTCGACGCAACCTACAGGCCACATCCCTCATCCGATCGTCACCAAACTTTATAAGGATCTTCGGGGTGACCGCTAGATGGGGGCCAACGATATCTTCCGAATTTCATTAAAAAACATGGTCGCCAGCGGCCATCTTGGATGTTACTCTTTACGTGACTAAAAGCTTTTGGCACAACCTACAGGCCACATCTTCATCCGATCGTCACCAAACTGTATATACATCTTCAGGGTGCCCTCTAGATGGGAGCCAACGATGTTTTCTGAAATTCGTTAAAAACCATGGCTGCCAGCGGCCATCTTGCATGACTAAATCCTTCGACACATCCTACAGGCTACATCCCTCATCCGATCGTCACTAAACTGTATACGGACCTTCGGGTGACCTCTAGATGGGAGCCAACGATATTATCTGAATTTCGTTAAGTAGCATGGTCGCCAGGGGCCATCTTGGATTTTACTCTTTACATGACTAAAATCATTTGGCACACTCTACATGCCACATCTATCATCCCTCATCCATACTTCATATGGTTCTTTGGTGTGACCTCTAGATGGAAGCTGCCCAATTCTTCCGAAATTTGTTTTAAAACACATGGGCGCCTGGAGCCATCTTAGACTTCACATTTGAATTCATTTACACACTTTCCTTAAACATTTTTACTTTCCTTCTTTATCATGATATTGACTGCTTAGCATAAAAGTATTGACACTTTCATTTGTTGTGTGTGAGGGTGTGTGTGTGTGGGAGGGTGTGTGTGTGTGGGGGTGTGTTTGTGGGTGGGTGGGTGTGTGTGTGTGGGAGGGGGGTGTGTGTGTGTGTGTGATAGAGTTACCCAGGTTGGAGAAATTGTGATAGAGTTACTCAGGTCGGGGACAATTGTGATATAGTTATCCAATTTAATCTAATTTCATGTACAGCTTTCCAAGTTAACAAATATTCATTGTTTTGTGATCAAAGTGACCACACCAAGTACTAATATTAATGAATTTACGATCACTTGACGAAACTAAATAGAATTTCCCTCGTTCACTTTTAAATCCGGTTCATAATGTGAAATTGTATTAACCTGTGTAACTTTATCACAATATTCCTCAATCTTGTGTGAATTTATCACATAAATATTGCGAAGTTTATATAATCACCATCATCTCGCGGTCAAAGCAAAATAATTGAACGCGGCGTACTTCGCAACATGAACGCTCAAATTTCAAATGTTTATTTCTCAAATAAATCATGTTATATCATATTATGAGAACATAATACATAATTTTACAATACAATACATGGTGTGCAACAGTGGAAATGGGTTTTCCACTGTGAGGGGGGGGGGTGGCTATTCAATATTTATATGATAGGGCATGACAATGATGTTTGATGACATGCATCACTAAATTGCGCCACCTCCTCGAAACTGTTGGAGATATCGCGACTGAATGCAGATATCATGCATTATTCATTATTAACTCTTGCGTTTTGAATAAATTTGGAGAGTTTAATTAGTATATTCTGGTTTTTGGAGTTAAACAATTTCGTAAAATTAACTAAATTCGGATAATTTCGAAAGTATTTGGGAATCTACTTTTTTTCTCAGAGAATCAAGCGAAGAGCATTGTAAAATACAATGGTATTCATCTCCAAGTAACCCAATGTTACATCTCGTGCTTACTCTGTCTTTCTTATTGGTATCATTCCATCTGGGACTAGTATATATACTAGTTCCAGATTCCATGATCCAGTTCCAATGGGAAGTCTGTGATTAGACATTCGAAATCTAGTAAGGATAATTGCATCCTTGCGATTCAAAATTTCCATGTGCTTCTACAATAGCTTATTTGAAATCAGCACCTTTTCTGTTTTATTGTGTACCTTCTCCTGGGGGAGTGGGAGACACAATAGGGCACGCTGAAGGTTGCCTCCCCTGGACCTGGTTCAAGATGAAAAGTTTTAAAAATCACCACCATCCTTCGATCATGCGAAGGCATAATCCATCCCTGGTTAAGTGGTCCAACTAATGTGTTATGCTGGTGAGTCCTGCAGAATTGCTATGACGCTGGTAGGCCAAACTGATGCTGTTAAGAACAAGTTGTAATTGTCGATATTGGAGAATCCTAACGAATGGAAGAATAGCCATTATGTTTATAAAACATTCAAAAAATGTTATATTGTAAAATAGTTTAATAATGATAATGTCGGTTGTTGCAAACATCAGTTTGACCTACCGTCATCATATCAAATCAGCAGGACCCACCAGCATCACGGCAAATGAGCATAACCACTTAATCGGGGGTTGTATCACAGCATACTTCACAATGAGCGCAGTTTGTGTACATAATAGCTTATTTGAACTCAGCGCCTCTCTATTTTATTGTGAAATAAGTTTCGCTCTAGTTTCGGCTATTAAATTTGTGCAAATAGAAATGTATGCCAAATGGCCAGTGGTCACTGATAATTCGATCGAGCGTGTGATTATTTAGTGAAATTGTCGGGTCTAGTCAGTGTAGTTATACATGTTTATAACAATAGCATGCAAAAGTGCGTAGAGTTATCTTTCTTGCAATGTCAGTAGATGCGGGCAGACCTTTTGGTTGTCCAAAAGAAGAATGTGATATTCTACCTTTATTCGGAAATGGAACATTTAATACCTGCACGGATACCTTCTAAGAAAACGTGACGCGTGAGCTGTATATATCTGGAAGAGGAAATATTAAACTACATTCAGACTTTATCATCAACAGATTAATAATCACAATCGAGCATATAGGACATTCTGCCACCCAGAGTCACGGAATACCTCAATACCATTTGCAAGTAGGTATAAAATGTCTGCATCATCATCATCATCGTCACCATCACCATCATCATCATCATCGTCGTCATCAGCAGCAACAGCAGCAGCATCGATAGCCATATGCCCTATCGCTAACTCGCGGCATTTTGGATCCACCAGATCCGCGGTTCCGTGGTTTAATAGATTCATCCATCACCGGTTCACTGGTTTCAGTGCTACAGGTCAAAGTTTTGGAGTAGCATTTCCATATATGGAGCTTTTTAATTATTCATGACTTCCATATATGGAAAGTTAAGTAAAACCACGGAACCGGACCTGTTGGATCCAAAATTGCCGCGAGTTAGCGATAGGGCATATTGTCGTCGCCGTCCAATTCTCCTTAATGTGTTTGATAAGACCTCTGCCACCGGCGACATTTTACCCACATGGTGTGGACTTTACGATGGTCGTACATACCACCCGATCCTTACGATGTTATATGTTACCACGGGAAATCTGCGCCCTCATTCTATCCTTCCACACTATCACTCGTGCCGTATCTCGACAAACTCGGCCGTTAATATACTCGTGTCGTTCTGTATACATATTGAGGCTGAGGGATCAGCTCACCTGAGTTTTAAAAACCTTTTAATAGCGAACACTTAAAATTAAGTATATTTTCCAAACATGTATAGTATATTTTAAGTGTTCGCTATTAAAATATTCTGAAGGTGTTGAAAACTCGTTATAAATGACATCGTTTAGGTGTTTACGTCTGTGGCGCAATTTCTGCTAGAATAATTATTTACGTTCCAATGAAATTAAGAATGAACTAAAAAATAAAAGTGTCAAATACACTGTAGCTCAACTTGGAAAGGGAATAATTTCATGTGTTACAGGCAATGAAGCAATTATGAATGCGGAAAGTTGAAAGGTCTAAGTAATACTAGATTATCAACATGAAGAGATATATATAGTGAAATCCAAGATGGTTGCTGATGGCTATGTTTTCCAATGAAATTCATAAACACTTGATTGTGTTCCATCTAACAGATCAATATCAAGATTAATATGAAGTTTGGTGATGATCGGATGAGGGAAGTGGACTGTAGCCCGTGCCAAAGGATTTGGTCATGCAAAGAGTAAAATCAAAGATGGCTGCTGGCTGCCATGTTTTATGGCCGAATGACCCCAAAATAACTCGTACCCATCTGTATGTCAATATTAACATAAATGACAAATTTCATGATGATCAGACAAACAGTACGGCCTGTAGCCCATGCTAATGGATTGAATTTTGAAATCCAAGATGGCCGCTGGCAGCCATTTTTTTTTTTTTGCCGAATGAGCCCAAAATGACTCATTCCCATTTACATGTCAATGTTAACATCCGTGACAAATTTCACGATGATCCGACCAAAGATACGACCTGTAGCCTGTGTCAAACGATTTAATCATACAAAGAGTAAAATCCAAGATAGCTACCGGCGGCCATGTTTTATGGCCGAATGACCCCAAAATGATTCGTTTCCATATACATGTGAATAATATGATTACGTCAGTACGTATGGACAACCCAAAAACACGTACGTCCATCTATAAAATGAAAAATGTATGTTTCATAGGAGTGCCTGTATTTCTGGCCAACTTGGGATATATACGATAACGCCAGTACGTATGGACCGTATAGGACGGCGACATGTCACTCTGTGTCCAAAGGTTCGCTAATCCCAAGGTTCATTATACCGAAGTTTCGCCATTCCCAAGGTTCTCTATATTCCTCGATATTCAGAAGGTTTTTATAACTTTTATTTTGAAGTTTCATTCTATATTCTAAAGTTTTGAGAGGTTTCTTTATCATAAGACTCTTTTTATGAAGGAAATAACTTAAAAGTTAAAGGTACTCAATCCGATAAGACGCTGCTAAATTACTCCTTCCTTGGTTTCGGTGGGGAAAAAAATATTTGATTAGTGTCGAGGAACCCACCCATCAAAGCTCAGAGTAATTAGATATCGATCTTTGCAGTTTGATATTTTTATTGTTTCTGGGCCTGATCGTGCCAGAAGGACGAGGTCAAATGGGCGGTCTTCCAGATAAAGATGGATAACTGTAAAATCGTGGTAATAATAACTACTTGGTATTAGAGTTGTCCATCTTTTCTGGTTAAATACGCCCAGAATAGCAAACCTTCAGAATAGCGAACCTTCGATGTCTGAATAAGAACATTTGGAATAGCGAATATGGAACCTTCGAAATAATGAACGCGATCCTGTATGAAGAGCCCATGACACGTCCATCAATAAATGTATACATGTTTCATGGGACTGTTTATATATACATATATAAGACTGGAGTAAAGTTGAGACCAACATGTCTTTGTTAATTTTGGTGCCCAGATTTCAACGAAATTTGGTGTGGTGACCCAGGGTGCCCTGGCAGAATGTATAATGGCGTTAGTTTTTCTAAATTTTGATTTAAACAAATTTAAATGAATAAAAAAAATATGAACATATGTGAATATTCAGGTACAAATAAACCTATTTGCACGAGAATATGTTGCAGCACCAGATATAGAGGAATGTGGGCCACAATTAGACATGGGTCAGAGTGAGATATTGCCTCTAACATTTCTCTAATTTCCAGACCAATATCCATGGCGCCAGTCAAGCGATATTAGCCATATAGCACATTTTACTATATTTCTTCAAAATGCAATCATCAGGTGAAGGTTGAATCTGGCCAAGCGACCAATTTTCAAGGCAAAATTATTTTAATTTAATTTTTGCAATTTTAAAGGTACTCAATCCAAATTAACCCTCGCAGATTATTATTTCCTTGACTTCGGAGGTGAAAAATATTTGATTCAAGTCGAGGAACCCACAACATCAAAGCTCATAGTGATCAGATACCGATTTTTAAAATCTATCATTTAAATGTTTTAGTGGACCAGCAAACAGCAGACGAGAATACTTTTTCTGACCAAATTGCAGATGAAGATGGATAATTCTAAAATCAACTGTTTTTTTGTGTGTGTGTCAGATGTTTGACAAATCAGCAATATTCGTTGAGCAAAAAGTTGATAAATTGCAAGTTTTTGTCAATTTTATGCTATAATTGACTGCAGTTTTTTTTAGCAATTAATCGATTCTGTCAACTGAAGCGGCATTTCAAAAAATCTTCTTGTTGTTGGAATCTGATGATATGGGGACTATTGATTCGGATTGAGGACCTTTAAGGGAAAAATATCTTTATTGGATAAATTTACATATAATACTGAATACATTTTTATGAAAACGGGTTACGTGGATGGGGCACAATGACTCAATGAGACATAATTTATGGCCTGTGGTAGGATCCAACTTCAGTAGATGATAGGCACTTCAAAAATGAATGAGGTAATTTGCCAAATGACTATTGTTTTGGGGCTGGAGTGGATAAATATTTTAGATCAAACAAACTGATGTCATTGTGCAATAGTGATATGTTTGGTGTATTTCCTATATGGTTACTACTTTAATAGGGGTAACCCCTTCTGTGAAGTAGATGATAAGAAACAAGTATTAAGGGTGGTCCCAGCTCGAGATTGCATGCTTGTTCGTGACTTTTGTGAGCTTTTATCGTACTCTCAGATGTCTAATCATTGTGATGGTCAACAATAGTGATAGCGGAGACCTAGACTGAAATTAACAATATTGATGGAAATTTAATTCTATTTAATTCTATTTCAATTTAATTCTATATATGTCTCTTTGCCAAAAATCTTAATGATCGTTGAGAATTTAATCTAAAATTACTAATCATGCGACACATGCTGACACTATTGGTTAATAGGCATCTGATAGTATATGAACATTTTAATAATTGCCCGGGAGGAATGGCATAGATACATAGATGTTCATGGCATGGTCTGAGAAAATGCTACTAGATTAAACATTTATATGATTGCCTCATTACTACATTAGTCATGTACATGTATAACTAGAAGGTCGTGACAGTTCAACTAAGTTGGCCTGGAATTATTATGTTTAGCATACATATTATTCCAATCCCAATGTGTCAAGTCGACAATAGCAAATACGCAGGGCTATATTTAATAATTTTTCCACAAATAGCCAGTTAGCCACTAGTTAATATATATATGTTAGCCATGCTGATCAAGCTCCCGCTTTATGCTTAAGGTTTAAATCGAGAACACAGTGTTAAAATCATGAATTATTTAATATGTGAGAATGCTAAAACTAATCACCGTGCAATATAATTATTAAATTTAACTTGATGTGTCCATCACAGGAAACAGAATTCATACACACAGATGGAAAGTTGGCCCGGAAGCATATCCTCTCACCCGTCACTGCATGAACTATGCAGTGTGCCGAGACCAAGTGGGATTGGGAGATGTTCTTCTTTTCCTTCACTCAACAAGAAGATAAATGACTCACTTTGTTAGTCACCAATTCACTGGGCTTCACATGTTTGTTACATCTGTGTGTCGAGTCTGTCGACTGTAGATGGCTAGAATTGTATTTTGACCTGAGTCACATTCACAGTGAGTGGCTGAAGTCGTTGATAACTAAATTTAGTAATCTGTAATCACTAAATTGACTAATACAATCCTAATATTATTAGATTAGTAAGCCACATGAACGCTTTCACCGATTACTGCGTCCACAAGTTCCAGCTACGCGCTACGTTCAACGGTTCATGACTGAACTATACTGTGTATAGTAAATCAGTCAGCTCTAAAATGTCCATTTTCTGATTTCCTTGACCCAAGTTGAGGTTTGACATGACAGTGTTAGATATTAACAATTAAATTTACTATTTAGAGAAGTAGTTAGTAGATTGAACGATTTGCCGCTTGCAGTTGAAACTCTAAGTCTAAGTTCTAACCACTAAACCAGTCCAGGTGAAAACAGACTTAAAATTGAACAATAACAGAACAAGTCAAATCGCCGTGGTGAGCAGTCTGCACAGACCAGTCCACATTCCATTCCAGTGACCTTCATTTTCATATTTTTTTCAGTCACAGATTCGTCATTGAGTTTCTTTCCGACTGACTGATTTTCACTTTGAACACAGTTCACTTCAACTTCAAAACAACTTAACATTAATAACAAGTTCAGAAGTTGTTGACATGTTGTTGTTATTCTTCTTCTTCTTTTGACTGCTTTGACTCTAAAGTCATTCCAGTAATTGGCTCGTAGTGCTATCTTCGCTTGTGCTTTCTCGTTTGTTCTCAACGCTTACGTGCTGTGATACCGTTGTACATTTAAAATACGAGCGATAACAATAACAAGCAATTCCATTTCCAATTTGGAGAAGACTGACGTACACGAGAGCGCCACCATTTTGTAACGGAATTACGTCATCATTTCCAACGTTGCTATGGCCTGCCAGGGGACGTAATATTCTAACTGTAACGGTACGGAATCTGGCGATGTTTGCCGAATGCTATGCGCCCGCGTCAGCTAAATCCACATTATGCATTTAATTTTGAATAAGGTTGATTTTGTTTTTCAAATTTAATAGTGTTGCTATAGGGAGGCTGATCGAAGAAGAAAAATAAATTCGTTTTATTAATTTGACAATTCTATTCCAACATGGCGGCCACCATAGGGCCCATAGGTCTGAATCGCCCGGATGTAAAAACAATTTTTTCATGTTGATAGGGTATAGAAATTACTGACGTCACATACGTAATACCGTAAAACAACCCTTTTGGGTTGTGATTAACTTCCACGACAAATTTCATGATGATCAGACGAACACTCCGGCCTGTTGCCCGTGCTAATGGATTGAATTTTGAAATCCAAGATGGCCACTGGCGGCCATGTTTTTTTGCCGAATGACCCCAAAATAACTCGTTCCCATCTACATGTCAATGTCAACAGCCATGACAGATTTCATAATGATCCGACCAAAGGTACGACCTGTAGCCTGTGCCAAAGGATTTAGTTTAGTCATGCAAAGAGTAAAATCCAAGATGGCTGCTGGCGGCCATGTTTTTTTGCCGAATGACCCCAATATGACTCGTTCCCATCTACATGTCAATGTCACCGCCCATGACAACTTTCATAATGATCCGACCAAAGGTACGACCTGTAGCCCGTGCTAAAGGAAATTGTTGACGAATCACGCACACACGCACACACACACCCTCCCACACACCCTCACACACAAACACAAACACACCCCCACACACGGACGACGGATACCAAGCCATGGCAATAGCTCAAACTTTACAAAGTAAAGTCCAGCTAAAAATGATTGGTGCCATATCTCCAGTACCGTAGCATGTCAGTGTCGATAACCGGTATATTCGAATATCATAAAACAAGCTTTTATAATTAAAGAATGCTGCGAATTCAGTTGTTTTAAAGGGATACTGTAACCAAATGTTGTTGTTGGTTTCTTTATTCTCTGAGTTGTAGAATAAGGTAACCAGATTTCCTTTATTTGAAAGTCTGTTGAGTAGAAGTAATGTTATGGATGGCAGATTAGCCGGAATGAGAAAATACAATTGTCGTTGTTATGTCGAGTAATTTTTGGACACTGTTTTCAAGCAAATGTATCAAATAAATGTTATATTATATGCATATACTAGTTCCATATACTCATTAAGTCATTGTATAGTCACTAGTCAGTGAGTGGCTTGAGTTTACGCCCAGTATCAACTTAATTTATTACACGATCATGTGTGCCACGCTTTGCCCATTCCACTATCCGTGAATTATTTTGATTACGTCTTGTACACGGAAATTCGTAATTTAATTTATGACTCCAGCCATAAATTAAATTTATATCAAATTATTAAAGGTACTCAATCCGATAAAACTCATCTCAATTACTATTTCAATGGCTTCGGGGGTCAAAAATATTTGATTCGAGTCGAGAAAGTCACCCATCAAATCTCAGATTTGTTAGATATCGATTTTAGAAATCTATTATTTTTCATTATCGGGAATACTTTCTGGCCCAGATCTCAGTCAAAATTAAGTTATTATTACCACTTGATTTTAGAGTTATCCATCCTTGTCTGTTTGAATAGAGTTTTGGTGTACAAATCTCGAGCAGGAAACGAAATTGACGGCAATTATTAGTACTCATCTCGAGAACATAAGAATTTTTTACCACCAAAGCCAAAGAAATAGTAATATAGGACCCTCTGATCGGATTGTTGTTGTTGGAATCTGTTGAGATGGGGACCCTCTGGTCGGATTGAGTACCTTTAACTTTGATTTTAAGATAACCTATTAACCTGAACGTTAACAGAATACATCCATCTTCGACTCAAATTACTTAGTTTCGTATATTATTATCGATATTTGATCGTTGTTATCACCGGGAATTTATTGAAAATGGCGTACAGTAACCCTTTAAAATTATAAATATACAGGATCAGCCTCAGTAAAACTTCTCGTTTTCAACTTGCATTGCTCCAACTTGCAAGTGTCCTTGCAACGAAGCGGCAATGTATATATGGGATAAGACATAGGAGAGCGCACAGAGTTTATGTTTTTTTTAATCCGATAATTTCTTGTCGCCAATTCTCGCTAAATAACGTCATATCGAGCGACATTTCAAATGTGTGTACTTTTCAGCGCATCGCAAGCCACATGCATAGGCTTACCGTTTACCACATTTTCAAAACCTATGTGTATATATATATACCCTTCGGCACTTTTTGGCCCCCTTCAGATATATAGCGATGGCTTGGCAAAGAGATAATATCCAAGAGCACTGAGCTTTGCGAAAACCCTGTGCCAAAACATTCTCTTATATATGCGAGTCTCCCACAGGAAGCCTTGAATATATAAGAGAATGCATTGGCCTAACATTTATCTTGACCTTGTAAGCCAGTGCATTTTCTTATATATGCGAGTGCCGCGTATATATAGGAGATTGCACTGGTGCGCCAGCGTCCTTGGAACGAAGCGGCAATGTATATGCAGTATGGGGGGGGGGCAATATCCAATGCAAATTTTTCACAATTTTGGCTTACAAATTTCCAATAACATTCCAGTTTCATCTGGTGTCAATTGTTTGCTCATTTAATAAGGCATTACTCTAATTAACTGGTTAAAGTGCGCCCATAGACGAGAAATAAACATATATTATAAAATGGGGCTATCAGTGTCCTATATGCTGTCCAGCTTAACATCCAGGGTGTGTCACGTCACTGCTAGATTATATATAACAGGTGGAGAAATAAGGAAATGGCGAAGATTTGATTGTATACTATATATAGGTAACCTGGTGTTAATTTAATCCCCTGTGCATGCTATGGGTGATGGAACCCGGAAATGGTCCTCTCATTAAGACGTGCGTGTCTGTATGGTACATTAGTTATGCACTTATTAAAGATTTAGTGTAGTTGTGTTTATGTTGCCACCGTATATGTACATGATATTCTGACTGAGAATGTTGCCGGAATAATTTATTGTTTGATGTTGAGAGAAGATTGCTGAGTTTGTTGTAATAGGGGGTGTGTTACCCTGTGAATCGGAATAAGAAGACCATCAGGAAACTAATCAGTGAGTATATATATACAGTATTTAAAGATGTCACTTTATATTTAACCTTTTCATGACGGGAGCTGCGCTGGTGCAGCATTTAAGATCATTTGCCAGTGCATTATCTTATATATGCGAGTCTCCCATAGGGATTCTCGCATATATTAGAGAATGCACTGGCTTACAAGGTCAATGTAAATATTGTTAGGCCAATACATTTTTTTATATATGCGAGGTGCCCTATTGGAGACTAGCATACATGAGAGAATGCATTGGCACAGTGTTTTCGCAAAATTTCAGGAATTGCAACGGATGTATATATGCTTTATTGTCTGATTATATAAAGATTATACAAAACCACCATCGGCATCGTCATAAGTATTGCCATCATCATCACCATCATCATCACATCACCAGAATCGTCATAAGCATCGTTATCACCACCACCACCACCACCACCATCATCTCCATCACACCATCGTCACATCGCCACCACCGTCATCATCAGCATCGCCATAATCTTCGTTATCACCATCATCACCACCTTCGTCATCACATCATCATCATATCATCATCATCATCATCATCATACTTTTCGTCATCACCATCACTACCACCTCCATCACAACAGCATCGTCATAATCATCGTCATAATCATCACCATCACCACCACCTTCGTCATCACATCATCATCATCAGATCATCATCATCATCATCATCATTTTCGTCATCACCATCACTACCATCTTCATCACATCGTCCGCATCGTCATAATCATCGTCATCACCATCACTGCCACCTTCATCACATCATCAGCATCGTAATAATCATCGACATAATCATCGTCATCACCAGCACCTTCATCACATCATCAGCATCGTAATAATCATTGACATAATCATCGTCATCATCACCACCTTCATCACATCATCAGCATCGTAATAATCATCGACATAATCATCGTCATCACCAGCACCTTCATCACATCATCAGCATCGTAACTAGAATGCACTCAGAGAGATGCCAACGTGCGCAAAAATGTAATAAAAAATAATTTAAAAAATAATTTCACTGTATTTTACTTAATTTATTTTATTTTATTTAATGTTAGCAAAAAAAGACAATTACAATCTTCAATAATTTTATTTAGGGGATAACAGTGTGGTGTTTTGTGATTTCGGAAAGGTACATGGCGAATATACTGTGGCAAATTTAGTTAATGGGCGACGGCAGAAGTCAGTGCCAAGGGCGTCAACTCTATAATCTACTCCGTAACGTCGCCGGCATGTACTGCGTAAGGGTGACGTCATGGAGTGAAATCGGTAGGGTGACACCAACATACGAATCTGACTGATCGCCATACTGTTGCGCGAGCGCACGTAATAATCATCGACATAATCATCGTCACCACCACCACCTTCATCACATCATCAGCATCGTAATAATCATCGACATAATCATCACCATCACCACCATCTTCATCACAATCATCATCAGCATCGTCTAGCTTCGTCGCCATGTTTGTCGTAGTCGCCGCCACCACCACCACCACATGCATCATCATCATCATCGTCGTCATCATCATCATCGTCATCATCGTCATCATCATCACCATCATCGTTATCATCATTGTTGACATATAAATTGCCGTTATCGCGAAAATCCCACGCGAACATCCAAAATATTACTATGAGATTATCCATAAAACGGTGAGATTATCAATAAAACGATGAGATTACCCATAAAACGATGAAATGATACATAAAACAATACACACAACGCATATCTTGGGAACGCCCTTTGATTTTCGCCGTTAATGGGCACGAAACCCATAGAGGTTTTTATCATATATGACATTGTTGTTTATTTGTTTTGTTTTGCTTTTTGTTTTTGTTTTTGTTTTTGTGGGGAGGCAAAATTCAAAACATGATATAACTGCCTCGTATTGATGGGCAGATGTCGACTTTAAATAAAAGAGAAGAGGCAGTTATATCATGTTGTTTTGAATTTTGGGCCCCCCAAACAAACAAAAAATTAATGAATGAAACATAGTCTCGATATGATTAATTTTCTGGTATATAAATGTATATATATAATGATAGTCTAATGATGTATATCGGATGGTGCAACCTTAAAGTTGTATGTTTACTGTCCGAACTCCCACGTTGAACCCATGCAGGCATATATAGTATGATATCGGCTCTCTCGTTGCCCAATGTTTTTTTTTCAAAATGAGAGACAACTCTATAAGATGCCCGTTATTTCGTTAAATATCACTTTTACGAAATAACGGACATGTAAACAAAGTGACAAATTTCTAGAACATAATAGAAGCAGACAAAATATACTTGAAAGGGTGGGAAAGGTTGGGAGTTAAATTTTACACAGCCAGCCCAAATTATCACACAAGAGGGCTACTCCCATCATACATGAGGGTATCACACCCCCCCCCCCCTTCGGTACGCGGGATTCAGGGTGTTTCGAAGCCGTACGCGGGATTTATACCCCCGAATTAACTGGTATTCGGGTTCAAGCAAAACATCTTGGACGCAGGTTTTGATGGCGCAAAGTAATATTTTGTGCTAGTTATCTGTGTGAATGAGTGGGTAGAATAGCTTTTGGGCATATTCGACCACCATGCCATCATAAAGTATCATTAATCGTATCATAACGTCCTCATAACGCGACCGGCATCATAATGTGTCTATGTAACTTCTGCTTGTATCTGTCTGATATTAAAACAATCAATTTGTATGTCATTTATCGCATATTATTTCTTAACATGATTGTATTCAGGATTCACCCCCCCCCCCCCCCAAATTAACTGGTATTCAGGATTCACCCCCCAAAATTAACTGGTATTCAGGATTCAGGGGAGGGGGTGATACCCTCATACATTGCCCAGACACACTTGCATGCAGTCAAAATGTAGCGTTAAATCGAAATGCATGTTTTGATTTCGAACAATCGAATGAATGTTATGATTCTCGTCCAACCAAGCTCGTCAAACACGCATAACAAAAGCCGAATATATTCAATAACCAGCCAGGTATGGCACGCATCGTAAGGTCTTTAGTGTCTGCTCAGTGAACAGTTAATGTGGTGACCCACTGAGGTAACCTTTGGATTTCAATAGGCAATTTTACACTGCCCATGGTCATGTCATGAGGAGTATATTTAAAGCAGATTTTCGTGAATCATCGCGTTATTAGTTTGTAAGTACGTAAATTCTCAGACCATCTTGTCATGATGACAAGCGGAGATTGATAATTCTTTTGGATTATAAAGTCTTTTCGGTAAGCATAATGTTATTATTATGAATAGTATCCGAGTAACAGTAACAGTTTAATGACATAAAAACGTCAACACGAGACCGATGTCAAAATAATAAATATATGTAACAATGTTAACAATTATTATACTAGTAACTATTTCATAATCATATCAGTGGAGTTTTACCTTTCTTTGTAAAGTGTCCCGACCGTGTTGCAGATTATGTTACATGTATGAGGCTTTTTGTTTTGCATTAGATAAACTGACAGATACGCCCACTCGAGGCCGAAGTCAAACAGTTACATAAATAAAATGTGATAATAAGTATAATAACATAAGTATATTAATGTTCAAAGTCTGGTGATTCACAACGTTTATGTAGAAAGAGTTGGACCATGTTGCAGATGATATTACATGTATTGGAATTTTTTTTGCCATCAAATTTTATTCCATGCAGGCATAGTATGACATCTAATTTTTCAAAAATAACTTACTTTATTATACAAATGTATATCCGCAGTGGGTCACGTATTTTACTGTTATATGATCACCATTATATATACGGACAGTATGAAGAATACTGTTATTATTATTATAAACGTGTCTCCGGGTGTGAAACTACTGACGACATCAGTGACGTGGGTCATCAAATATGATATTATTTATATTTATTGTATATAAATGACATATAGGTCCTATGCGGGCCAGGCGTGATTCAATTATATTATATTGTTAATTATCTACGAACGCATGCATGTTACTGTAATAAATAAATTATTCAATTCAATTCAAAACATGGTTTATTGTTTGGATTGTGATTTCAGAGCTTCTGTACAATATGTCATATAGGAGTTCGAACGCGCCTCTCCGCCCGTATATACATGTATAAATAATAGTATATACGCTGGACGCTGTTACACCGGTTAAAGTGACATAGACACCCAAAATAACTGCACTTAGTGATGCGACTACGATGACTGACAAGATCGTTCCACCTATCCGCACTAGTATACATGGCCATATAATCTTCAGTCAACAATATTGCACTAAGATAAAGTACACTCTAACCACATACGTGTGATGTGGAACTGATCCACCACAGAATTACGGTATATATTTTCACTGCCTTAAGCTCTAAGCTATAGCACATTTTCACATCATCTTATACACAAACCATCGAAAATTACCATGGTATTACGTCCATTTAATTTTTTGTTTTTTTTATTTTTTATTTTTCTTCTCATTTTTAACGAAAATATTTGTGGATTATCATTTTTTTTCACTATATTTACTGTGTTCCCCCTTTTACTTTCTTTCTCTTAATTATATATTTTAATGACATACACATTGCTTATGATATACATACTTTAATATGTGAATGTATGAGACCTGACCTTTATATGTAATTATGAACAATGTAAATATCCCAAATATATACATATACTCTCCTATGATGTAGGCCAATAAACATCATCATACGATAGACGCTGTTACGCTGGTTAAAGGGACACCAAAAAATAACTTCAGACCATGCTAATAAGATGACTGAGAAGGTCTTGCCATTTATCTGCCCCGGTATATATTCAAGTCCATGGCATTTAAGTTAACCCTTCCCTTACTAAATGAAATTTCAAATAAGTTATTATTCATTGGAATGCTATATTATTAATCTGGATGGGTGTTCAGGAAATATATATAAGCCGGCGAAAAAAAATAATAAAAGTGCATGTAGAAGGATTCCTATTCATTGGCGAGAAATGTTCAGATCATAAGTTCAATAAACGACCTGAGTATTTAGTAAAGAACGGATTAAGTACAGTAAAACCTCTACAAACCGAACACCCTTCGGAACGGCCCTTCTGTTCGGTTTAGAGAGGTGTTCGGTTTATAGAAAATCGCACTACGATCGGAATGTATTGACGTTGTTACTATGAGTTTTCGAAGTACAACCAATCATTGTTGATTAATTTAACTTTATTCAATAAAGTACCAAATAAAATATATATGTATACAGAGTTACATTCTGATTTCAGAAGCTAATTTATGGACATTCAGTTATTGTTTCTTTAATAAGTTCGATTATATCATCATGGACATGGAGGTAGGTAAGTGTTTGAAGCCACTTGGCAGTTTGTGCTCCAAAACACACTTTAAAGTTTTTCGCGGTATCGAAATAGGTTGAAATACTTGAACTATCTGTCTACATGCATTATATGTCACAGAAAGACGCATTGAAGTCATGCAAAATACAAAATATAAACAAAAACAGCAATTTGCACGAGACGGAAGTTGCACAATAGAAAAGAGCGTTCAGTATTAGTCTATTCCTGATACGGTAAAACGAAAGAGCGTTTGTTTCACTTCTGCGCGAAAAATTTAAAACAGGTGGCAAAGGCTGTGACCATGGTAAGTATTTTTCAGAGCATGTGAAGCCGGTATATTAATATTTCGTGTATTTATCAACCTATCTTATACCTTAATTGTTCCAAAACACGTGGACTAAATTTGGAAGCTGGAATGAGCCATGTCAGTTTAAGTTATCATAGTATAGGTTCGTTCTTTTGTCAAATGTATTAGTTAAACTAGTTTGTGCTATGTAACATGTAAGTTGGTACTCGAACACGACCGGTGTTAATTAATATCCATTAAATTTAGTCGCGCCGGTATGGCATCCAAATTATAAGGTACTTTTTGTAACTGCTTCTGTGTCGATCTGTTAAATACCAGTATGTTAATATGATTGTATAAATGGTTCGGGAGGTGGTGGACCCTAATGATAGGATTTATTGTAACGTTAATATGCTAATCGGATGCCACTTCAATAATCCGAACATCCGCAGTTCTGCGCATTATGCACCCAACACTATTGTTAAACATGCTTAATTCTCTTTGTGTTAGGGAACACACGTCCCCAGAAAAAAAATTTATCCAACCCCAATAATACTTAATCCTATAGGATTAAGTATTATTGGGGTGGGGTAAAATTTTGTTCTGCGGACCTGTGTTAGGGAACTCCTCTGTTTAGTAGCATCAACCACAGGTGCATAGAAAAATACTTGACTCCACCCCCATAATACTTAATCCTATAGGATTTAAGTAGATTAAGTATTATTAAGGTGGGTTCAATTTTTATTCTGGGGACCTGTGGCATATACGTGAATCCTTTATATACTAAATAATCATTGACGAGTAGCTCCCTGAGGAATGTTCAGATAATAAGTTCAACATAGACCGTTTGTTGAACTTATTATCTGAACATTCCCCAAAAAAAACAGGAATCCTTTTGCTTTTGTATATATCTTTTCGTCTTTTTGTCTGTCGTCTGTTTTTATTACCCGAACAGCCCTCCAAACGAACAATAGACCATTCCAGTGTATATATTTACAACTAAATGGGAGAGTCAATTTAGTAAAATAAGGCTTTATAACAACCGGAGTTGTTTTGTGGATCTCTTCTTTCCATTACCACGGTGGGGAATTACGTGGTTTCGAGGTTGGTGAGTACCACGCATTCAAAATGGCCGAGGCAAGCGAAAACGTACAAAAAACATAATATATGAAGAACTGACACAAAACGAGCATTTTGACTGTTACGAATGTGCCAGTTTATTTTTAAAACAAGTCTTATATATATATATACCTTATTTGTTCCGAAATACTCAGTAGTTTTCTATAGCACTCTGACCAAAGTTGCCAGTCGGAGGTTCGTGGAATACACCAGTTCATATACATCTGGGAGATTCCTTCTACTGGCAACTTTGGTCAGAATGTTACAGCAAACAACTTGAGTTTAATTGGACACAAATGAGGTATCAGCTTGTTTGAAAAATAGTACAGCATATGATCGCAGCTGCCAAAATACTATGTAATATGTCATATCCTAGTTTATTATCTTTCTCATCATTTCTGCATGTTCGCGTTTGCGATCGCCTCTGCCATTTTGAATGCATGATACTCATCAACTCGAAACCACGTGATTCCCCACCGTGACTATACATATAAATGTCTGCATGTTATTGAATATAAATCAATCTAATAATTCCCAAAAAGTCTCAACAATTACTGAAACCAAAATCCGCTCTACTATGCTTACCCAAACTTCGTATAAACATATTTAATATTTAAATAATCACACACCTTCTACATTCACACAATTAGCGTCTGTGCGAATCAGTATACATTTTGCCATGATGTTTACATGAACGTCTCCGATGTTCATACACCAATAATTGAAGTCGACACTTCATAAAAAGCGATGCACACATATACGTCACTTCAAGTCGATCATCTGCACGCGCTCGCTGCGTGTTCTTATTGTGAGACTCCGTTGGAAATTGAACAATATAATGTTAAACTACTTACAATTGTCGTAGTAGTTTTGAAAAGTTGTTCAAATTTATTACTGCTATTAATGATCTATTAAAATACAATGGTATATGCATTATAAGAAATGACGCGCAGATCGATTTGGATCATTGGTTTTGACCGGCAGTGTAATTAAACAAGTTCGTGTGAATTCATTCGGGATACACACACTTTGTTTAATTACTCTGCCGGTCGAAATCCAATGACCCGAATCGACATGCAAGTCATTTCTTAATTATATGTTTTATATAAGGATTAACTGTCATGTGGACTGTTTTTTATGGAGATGTAACCGTGAGGTAAGTGGTCATAACTTGTGTAAAACCCGAAGTAAAACCCGAAGGGTTTTACATACAAGTTATGACCACTTACCTCACGGTTACATCTCCATAAAAACAGTCCACATGACAGTTAATCCTTATATTTATATACATTTAGCGAAAAAGCTACTTTTGTAAATGTATTTAAATCGAAAAGTGTATCGTGACACAACCAGCGCAAAATATCCCATAGCACCCTTGGCAAAAGTTAACAGGAACAATTGAAACCCGATGATTTATTAAGTCAATCCTGCGCGAATCCAAATGCGCCCAAAACATTACACGTTCGTCTTTCCAAACCCAAATGACGTATCGATGTTGTTATGAGCTTGCGGTTATTAGCTGTTGCGCATTCACCGAGAAATAACTGCAACTAGCCACCTGCATGGGCGCCGACCAATCAGAATGCTGGATTTAGTGATGACAACACTTAGTATGTAAATATAAAGACATATTATGGACTTGTTCGGGCAGGTTCGGGTGCGAGAAACTGACAAATTAGTACTCAGGCACTGGGGGAATGTTGCATTCTACTGACATCGCCGAATATCTCAAAGACATCAACCATACCACTCCATATAAAACATCGTCCGAACTAGACTTAATTCTAAATATTTACATCTCGATTCGGGACGAAACAATCGACAATATAAACTAACGCAAATGATTTCGCCATCGAGATCGAGTCATTGCATGCAATTAATATATAAGAATGACGGGGTGTGTGTTGTAAATGTGGATTAATATTCGTAAAAAAAAACTACTTGAGCAAGATTATTCTACATTTCTATTTTACAGTGCTTAAAGGGGTACTGTACGCCACATGCTATTGTTGGTTTCTATAGTCTCCGAGTCGGAGAATAAGGTAACAATTTTTCCATTATTTGAAAGTCTGATGAGTACGAAGTCATGTTACGGATGACAAATTTACCGGAATGCAAAAATACAAATTGTCGTTGTCGAGTAATTTTTGTAAAGTTTTCAACCAAATGAATCAAATAAAAGTTATATTATATGCATACTAGTCCCATATAATCATTTAAGTTGTTGTATCGTCGCTAGTCAGTGAGTGGCTTGAGTGTTCTCCCCTACCCGTATCATCATAATATTTTAAGCAATCGTGTGTGCGATCGGTTTAAAAATCCAGTATCCCTCAATTACTATTTTTGATTACGGTAATTCGTAATTTAATTGACGCCATTTTATGGCTCCAGTCATAAATTCAATTTATATCAAATTATTAACTTTTAAATTATTAAATTTTAAGATAGCCTATTAACCTGAGCGTTTACAGAATACATCTTCGACTCAAATTACTTATGTTTCTATATATTATCGATATTAGATCGTTGTTGTCACCGGAAATTTAATGAAAATGGCGTACAGTACCCCTTTAAATAAATAAATCTGAGGGCATGAGTGGTCTAAATCAGATATACAAAAATGTAACTATCCAGAATACTGTATATTATTTGAAATAGTGCTATCAACCTGCATCAATGTTATATGACTATATATGTATTCATTTACATGATATTAGCTGACTAACTTCATACAGTAATGTCCTGCATTGATATCGTGCATGATACATGTGTATTTAAAAAGCGGGTGGGTCCCCAATACAATATCATATGTGTCTGCACATTTTTCCGACCCCCCCCCCCCCCGACTACCTCGTAGAAAAAAGTTATAGTTTGAGTTAGTGTACGTAACGTTTCAGGTCGAACAACTCTGTATAAAGGGGAGTAACTCTGTATAAAGGAGAGAACAACTCTGTATAAAGGGGAGTAACTCTGTATAAAGGGGAGTAACTCTGTATAAAGGAGAGAACAACTCTGTATAAAGGAGAGAACAACTCTGTATAAAGGGGAGTAACTCTGTATAAAGGGGAGTAACTCTGTATAAAGGGGAGTAACCCTGTATAAAGGAGAGTAACTCTGTATAAAGGAGAGTATATATATCAACTCTGTATAAAGGAGAGTATATATCAAGAAACGAACAACTCTGTATAAAGGAGAGTATATATCAAGAAATGCTCAGTATTTTTTATCACATAATTATCCCCTAAACCAGGCCTCATATCTTTAGTACGACACACGTGTATTATCGGCACGCGCAGTGACATAAGAGCTTATAGCGTAATGATGTCGATGTCAATGCCTGAACTTTATTTTTTATGTTAATTAGAATATAATTATGCTATTCTATTAGGGTTGGGTTATTTAGTGTTGACTGTGAGATAAACATGGGTGATAATGGTGGTTGAATAATGTTGTCAACATGAAAAGACACATTTAGCATATGACAAAATATTTGTTTGAAGGTGTCTTTACTTCCTCTTTGGATGTGATACGGAAATCAATATTAATTTGTCTTAACCCCAGCCGTTTCGATATCTTTTTTCCATTGCTAAAATGTTATTATGTGATAAAATGGATTTCAAATTCGTCGCTAGAATAGAAATTAGTGCACTCGGTTAATAAATTTCGTATAGAATTGCGACTCATTCGAGATCCTTTATTATTTTGTCTTTAATTGCGTTCAACATGTTTTATGAAATTGCAATTATATATAAACAGATGGGTCGACAGTCGATTCAATGTTCCCGTTGTATCCGAGTCAAGTTTTGTTGATTTTGTGATGATGGAATAAACACATACAATTATTCTTACAATACTTTAAAGGTACTCAACCCGATAAAACTCCTCTCAATTACTATTTCAATGGCTTCGGGGGTCAAAAATATTTGATTCGAGTCGAGGAAGTCACCCATCAAAGCTCAGATTTGTTAGATATCGATTTTAGAAATCTATTATTTTTCATTATCGGGAATACTATCTGGCCCAGAACTCAGTCAAAATTGCGTTAAAATTACCACTTGATTTTAGAGTTATCCATCCTTGTCTGTTTGAATAGATTTGGAGAACACATCCAGAGCAGATTACGGCAGTTGGTAGTACTGATCTCGAGTTTATAACAAATTTCAAAAATCAATATCTAATAACTCTGAGCTTTGTTTGATGGGTTCCTCGACTCGAATCAAATATTTTTTACCCCCAAAGCCAAAGAAATAGTAATATAGGACCCTCCGATCGGATTGTTGTTGTTGGAATCTGTTGAGATGGGGACCCTCTTTACGGGTTGAGTACCTTTAAACATGCTTTAATCCGCCATTTTTAAAGGAAAAATCACATATTCTATATAACAGGCATATCGCCCGATATGAAGTTTTGGCAGGAATGGTTTTCGAACTAAACAAAGATATCTATGAGTATATAAGTTGAGAAATAAACTTGGTAAAAATCAGATAGCGCTGGTTTGAGTTATCGTGATATGTCGTGAAATAGACACCCGACCGGGTAACAATCAAGGAGGCATAGAATCATACACCTGAAATAATATTAGGACAGGGTTGGTTTTCTATCTCATATATATAAGATATAATGGGATTTCTTTTTCTGTAAAGTTACCGTAGATGGTCTGACACAACTTATCTACCCCACGTATATTTGTCTTTTCTGCATGTTTATATGTACGTGGAATTTGTATTTTCACCAAAGCTGCAAAACGGAGTTCGGTACCCTCGTTATGTTATGTCTGAACGCTGCCGGCATGTGTATTTTCTTAATTTAATCTAACATTTTTTTATTATTCATTCTGGCTTGATCCAGACAATTTTCAAATGAACAGTTCAGTTTCTCAGAATAATGCAGAATGAATTGTAACCTACAAAAGTCTCAAATAAATAAATATGACATTTCTTCACATTACGTGTAGGTGGGGGCAGCGGTAAGTCCTGCGCAGGGGACAGAACTCTGCATGGAGCTTGATTTGTACCCGGTATAAACGAATTTATCTTTGAAAAATATACCTGGGGCATTTGAAATATACTCCGAACAAATCTGTTCACATGGCAAAAATATGTTCCATGCAGGTGCAAAAAAATGTACCTGAAAATGGTATATATCAGGTACAAATTGTCTCATGGTCTCTGGAGTCATAAATTCATTTCCATTATAATTATTCATTCATAGAGCACAAGAGTGAATTTTGCACTAACCCATGGTTCAAATTCATTCATTTGTTGCATATAATCTGTTGAGTATAAAAGGAGATGGTCCCATAAATGGTCGGATTTAGTGTAGAGTACCCCTTTAAATTTAAAATGTGTGAGGCTTCATATTGTACTTTCTCTATTTGCTGTTCATTTATTTTAATTCGACCAATTACATGGTTTTAAGAATATATGAACGTGCAACATAAAGTCAAAATAAATAATTGCTCGCAACCTCAGATGATCAGGGGCCTGTACTATAGATTTACAATTGCCGTGTTTGAAGGTTATGTGGGGCACACAAAAGGTGTCGATTACCATAGACATCCACTCTAACACTCTTATTCTTACACTGAAAAGGCGACTTCTTGCAACGCCTCGTTTACATGCATGGTGACCAATAAAATAATATGTTTACCACATGTGACTTGATTGACCAATGAAAAAAAATATTCATCGGAGACACTCATTGATATGTTATCGCTAGTGCATGGGTAATCCGTGTTCAATTGTATTAGTGTAATCGGTATCCTTTAAATAATCGCTCAGTGAGTACACCGCAACCGTTCGTGCATTGTGTTATATGTCATCAATGGTTATCGTCTGTTTCAACAATTCAAGTTTTAAGATGTATTTCAATTTCTAGTTGGGTTGTCATGCAAAATCGCTGGAGTATTATATTGAATACCATTCTGATCAAACCCAATCACCCATCGGTAATGAGCACACGGATATAATCTACTCTATTACAATACAGTGGTATATTGCACTTCACGCCTCATGTGTACCTCCCATAACCTTGTACACCTGTTCAAACACGGCAATTGTAAATCTATAGTACAGGCCCCAGGATGAGATAATAATTACACAGGGGAGCAAGTCACTCTTTCGTTGATGTGATAATAATTACACAGGGGAGCAAGTCACTCTTTCGTTGATGTGATAATAATTACACAGGGGAGCAAGTCACTCTTTCGTTGTGCCAAATACAATTTTCGAATGATATTTGGATTGCTATTTGAAATAATGGTAAATTTTCTCTGAATATGGAAGTTCCAATAAGATTTCTTGATGTACAATTTTCTGTTATGGGCTAGTTCTGGACATTCAAGTAATACTTGGTATTCATTACAAATAACATTCATTTTACGAAACGAACATTTGCGCTCAGACAGAGGAGTTTTGTTCCATTGCCCGGTCTTTATTGGCAAATAATAGTTTGCCGTCCTCAATCAGATTAGTTATTATATCTTTGTTAGAGGCATGTGAAACAAATGATTCCTTCAGAAATGTTGACTTTAGAATCCTATATGTATTTCCTCGTCCGGGGGGACTTACTCCTCCTAATGGTGTGCCAATCTTAGACAAATTGATCTATATAATGTCGTTTGTAATTGTTTTTTGACAATTTATTTTTGTCAATATGCCGCGTTGTTTTATATTCCATATAAACGCAACACCAGCGTCATCTGAAAGTGATTTTGACTTCGTTCACCCATGACGATTTAATCGGCGACTCTTAATATGAAGAAAAGGTCAGCTATTACCACACAATGAATTCCCGATTCCATTCATCAGTCGTGTCCAATTTATACGCTATATATTGTCGTCATTTCCAGTGGCAATGGATATCGACCCATTTATCCTTGACATGTTGTGCAGTAATCCCCATACAGTGTAAGCATTTTCCAAGATAGGTCAAACGAAAGTAAAATATATTGAATCTATATGGGTTTTCTATGCATGTATATGATAGTTGCGCTTTCCCTACCATGTCAAGTCGTTGTCGCGCTTTAGCGGGTCCACATACCTCCAATATGCGTTCCCCATTCGCCTTTGTTGTCGAAGGTCAGACCTAAGTGTTTATGGGAGCTCACCTCTTGGTGTCTTCTATGGGAGGCCAAATTCACATTTATTAGTCGAGAAGTACGATTAATCGTAAATGAATTATGCTTAAGCATAACCGGATTGATTTAATGTGTTTACGCTCAATCATAATGTATAGAGTGATTCCCTATTAAAGGCACGTGAGGCCTTAGTTGTCGAAAATATTCATATTTGTTCCAATCACCGTAAACAGAAAAACATTAAAACGCATACAGTTTCCTTCATATATACCATGACCATCGCGTAAACAGCATGTTATCATAAAGATTTACTATATTTTACCTAAGCAAGAGCCTGATTGTGTTACAGAAGACAGCACAATGCTGCTGGCTAATCACACACAAATGGCATAAACGCTCTTTATTCGTTCCATATCAGGAATTCACCAACAAAGAACGCTCTTTATGTTTACAATCATAATATAAACAAACACCAGAAAAGTAACTTTTTATGCTTTTGTTTACATAACAATGGTCACAAATATGACAATAACATACTGTTTATGCGATATTTCTTATTTGTATACGGACAAAGTCTGTCTACATTTTGTTGTTCTTTCTGTTTGTGGCGGTTTTTGACGGGTGGAAATATTTTCACAGGATACCCACCGCCAAGGACAACCGTACCTTTAAATGTAAATTTGGCCTCAGATACTCTTCTATATATATAAGAGAGTTTAACATGAAAATAGATGGGTGTGTAACTTCCTGACATAATGAGGTTTTCTGTTTTGGAGGGATTAAACATTACTTTATATATAGAAGTAAATAGAATGAAGCGGAATCTTCATTCAAACTTATTGTACATTATTATACATAGAGGTGGCTGCCACCGCCGCCCCCCTTCGTACGCCGGATTCCAGGTGCTTTATTGTCCTATACGCCGGATTCCAAACCGTAATGTACGCCCGATTCCGACTGCATTTATTTATATAAACGGACCCCATTTCGTGCGAAATTTGGTCCTTTTCATTCCCTTATTTTCTTCGTATTTTATATCCTTATGCGCATTCTGAGTCTGTGGATACTTGGCATACGAGATTTAACTAAATGTTACTGATGTTATGTTTGGTGAATATAACTTATTATGGAGGAATTGTGTTGATGTAACAACGAGCATTGGCAAACAAGAGGAATATATTCTAGCCAATAATAATCTGGTCTCAACCAACAGGGTACATAACAACGCGTAGTATAAGTCCAAAGTCTATCATCTCCCTTCCGAGATTAAGTCCATCAATCTATCACCTCCCTTCCGAAATTAAGTTCATAATCTCCTCTCTCGTATCCACTGTTGTCGAAGTAACGTTTATCACCCTGAGAGTCATATCTCTTCAATTAACCGTTTCGGAGGATTCCGATCTCGTTGGCTTCGTCTTGTGGCTATATTTTCAGACGCGGGAGTACCGTTTTGATTAACAGGCGGGTCTGCTATGATCTGTGTATTTGCTGTTGGCTTATCGCTGTTCTCTACAATCGGATATCTTTTCCGTAAGAATCGCCGGTTTCTTCTCCAAACCCGTCCGGACGGTAACTTAACAAGATAGTCACGATTATGGCCAACTTCCGTTACAGTCCCATAAATATCCCACCGTTTAGTATTATGGCTCTGAATTGCGACTTTCGCGCCAACGGTTAGTGGTGGTATGGCATGAGCGGATGCGTTGTATCTACGTTCAATCTTCTCGTTTTCCATACGATCTTTCTTGTCTGCGGCTTTGATGGATTTTTGCCATTCTGGGGCAAATGCGCGCTTGTGGATTGGTAGTGTGTCCCTGGTGGGGTGGCCGAACACAATTTGAGCTGGAGAACATCCATTAGAGCGAGGTGTGTTGCGCCACTGTAACAATCCTTTCAACCATTTGTCCATGTCCACAGACCTTTTTCGTTCGCAATAGCTCGCTTTGAGTAGCGACTTCATAGCTTTCACACTTGCCTCAGCATAGGAGTTAGACTGTGGGTAGTGCGGAGAAGACGTGATCTGTTTAACTCCCCAGTCTACTAGAAACATTTGGAACAATCGTGATGTGTATTGTGGGCCATTGTCTGTGTATAATATGGTTGGAACAGCTGTATCTACAAATGTCTTCCTGAATGATTCGATGAGAGCACTGGAAGTGGTGTCTTTACCAAGACCAAACACGGATGGCCAACCAGACTTCACATCCGTGATAATCAGATACATGCAACCATTACATGTAAACAAATCGGAGCACATGTGCTCAAACACACGCGTAGGGTCGGTGTGGCGTTGGAGTGGTTCCTTGCAATGAGACGGTAGATTTTTAGCACAAGACGAACACGATCGAACTATTCTCTCAATATCGCTGTCGATCCTTGGCCAGTAAACGACAAGACGAGCTCTCCGTTTTGTGCGTTCAATTCCCCGGTGACTATCATGAAGTTTCTCGAGTATAGACTTTCTCATAGCATTTGGAATGACTAGACGACAACCACAAACAACAAATCCATTATCGATTGACAGGCGGTCGCGCATGTACCAATATGAACGTACAAGAATTGGTAAGTCATTCTTATTATTCGGAAACCCATTTTGCACGCCATGGTACAGCTGCTGATATTCATCATCGTTTACGGACGCGTCCTTTACTGCTTCAAGATGAAGATCTGCCATTTCACCACGTTGATTTATCGCTGATAACCGCAATGCTTGTAAACTATACTCGACTTCCTGTTCCAGAACTTGATCGTCATCAGTAGGTTCTGTTGTCGGATATCGAGACATCGCATCAGCAGCGCATAGTTTGGTCCCCGGGGTCCATAGAGTAGTGAACCGGTACCGCATTAATTTCATCCTTAATCTTTGTAGTCGGGGATTGTCTATGTCCGATAAATGATAACTGTTCATGATTGGCAATAAAGGTCGATGATCAGTAACAATATCAAAATTCGAGAGGCCTTCAAGAAAAATTTGGCACTTTTGGACTGCCCAAACGGCACCAAGCATCTCAAGCTCGATCATTGCGTATCGGGATTCCGCGTCTGACAGGAAACGCGATCCTGCCTGAATCAGATGCCAATTTCCAGTTTCGGTATCCTTTTGGAACAGAACGAATCCTAGTCCATTTAAACGACTCGCGTCAACATGTAGCGATGTTGGCCGTTTTGGATCATAATAGGATAAAACCGGTGCTGTTGAAAGCATAATGCGAGAATCCTTAAAAGCCTGGTCGTGTATAGAATTCCAAACAAAGTCATTGTGTGACTTTAACAACGGCCTTAACTTGTCAAGATGTGTGGCGATTTTATCCGTGAAACCAGCGAGTTGGTTGGCTAGTCCGAAGAACGATCGCAAGTCTGTAATGTTCTTAGGTATAGGGAATTTGCGGATAGATTCTGTGACCTCTGGATTGATTGTGTAACCTGATCCACTTAATCGATATCCACAGAAATCGATTTCCTGTTCAGCAACGTGAAACTTGTCTGCATTCAGAGATATCCCACGGTCTCTACATCTTGCAAGTATTTGGCGAACGTGTGTGACATGATCGGCCAGAGTGTCGTCGTACGCGATCAAATCATCGACGACTTTCCTGTATCGAGGTAACCCAGCAAGTGCATTATCCATACGTCTGTTATAATGTTCTGAGATAGAGCATATTCCGAAAGGTGCACGCAAGAACATAAATCTACCAAAAGGCGTGATAAACGTGGTCAAATGCTGTGATTCTGATGCCAGTGGACATTGCCAATATCCACTCAAACAGTCAAGAGATGCAAAAAATCGAGCATTAGAGGCGGCCATGTCTGCTACGGCTTCCTGTGGGCATGGTGAATTATACCTCTCACGTTTTACATATTTGTTCAGTTTAGTAAAATCAACGCAAACTCGGATATCATCAGACGATTTTTTTGTTACGACCACTATTGGCGCACACCATTCAGTCGGCTCGGTGACCTGGATGATGATCTTATCACGTACCATGTCTTCAAGCTTGTTCTGAAGCTTTTCGCGATATGCGTATGGCACTGTCCTTGGAGCGCTAATACAAACTGGTGATGCATTGTCCTCGATTTCTATCTTAAATTCTTCATCTGGCATTGTTCTGATCACTCCATCGAATACGCTCGGAAACTCCTTGATCAACTGATCACGAATGTTGGCTACCTGTGACCCATTTAAGACATTCTTTGTAGTCACACGCGAATGGTCTGTGGGCGATATATCAGATAGTCCAGCTTGAAGTTTGTTAAAGTGTGTATTATCGTGAGTATCAGTGATTCTTTGTCGATTCACAGATGAGGAATGTTGTTCAGGACCATTTGCGATGAAAAATGGTGTATTATCGCTATTCGGTATACGATTTCCATAGCTCGCATCTGAATGGTCTATCAGTGCTTTCTCGCACCTCACATCTAAACGATCGGTCCCTGGTTTTTCGCACCTCATGTCCAAATGTTCTTTAGTTGCTTTTTCGCACCTCACATGCGAATGGTCGGTCACTGAATTTCCACACCTCACATCCAAATGGTCGGGTATTTTAGATATGGGTTTCATGCTTTTTGAAGATGTCGAACATGCCTCTGTGTTAACACATTGGGCAGGATAGTCCCTCGGTAATATGCCAAGTGTACGAGACGCAAACCACGACATGTAGAGGCCTTTTGTTCCATTTAACACGTGTATAGTCTCTGTGCATTCAGATGAACCACACTTAAGCACTGCATCAAATTCGCCTAATTGTTCGATTTCATGTTCGTCAGCTGCTTTCAGTGATATGGTAGGTGGTCGAAGATTTGCGATATCGATGTTCAGTTTATTTAAAACATCTAGTCCACATGCACTACCTTCAGCTCCAGAATCAGGTACTGTTTTTATTATTGACCCATTGGCAATATCACCACCAACTTCAATGTCAATGGTTGGGGACCGCCTATATTTCAACTTAGCATGCATGCGTTGGTCATTTATTTTAGCAAGCAATTGTCCAAATCGGATGGCTGAAAACTGTTGTCGATGTTGACTGCCTAATGCACCGGGACATATTGTTGATTTCGCCCAGTGACCTTTCTGCCGACAGACAGCACAATTTGTGTTAGCAGCAGGACACCGACTTGAGTCAGAATGTTTTTTAGTGCACCGAATGCAAGTCGCACTATCACCATTATCAGTCGCATCTGTCGATTTCTTGCTTGGTTTTAAAAATTTAGATTTCTTACGTCGATATTGTGACATGACATTGACATCCAGGCCACCAACAGCACTTGTAATTTCTTGACAATGACGCTTTGCAGCCTCGTCAGCTCTACATATATCGATGGCTTGCTCCAAGCTCAGATCCTTCTGCGCTAGTAACTTTTCGACTGTATCTGAATCACGAATACCAGTCACGATCCGGTCTCGCAGTAACGATTCTTGACATGTCTCACAAAAGTCACAGGTTTTTGTTAATTCTCGTAAGTCAGTTAACAAATCGTCGAATTGTTCCCCTTCTTGTTGCATTCGCATGTTAAAATTGCGACGCTCTATCACAACATTAACCTGTCCGATTATGTGACGTTGCAATGCTTTCACAACTTCCTGAGGTTTATCTTTCTTGTCAGCGGACAAATTCAAATTCATCGCTACTTTGAGGGTATCGTTGGCCAGACATGACCGTAAAATAGCCATTTGAACATCGGCGGGTTGACCATTGAGTTTTGACAGCTGAGCAAAATCCGCCCATCTTTGGGCCCAAATGTTGAAAGCTTCACCTCGGTCCACTGATATGTCCAATTTGTCTGGCATTAACCTCGACGTGGCGAAATTGAAATCTGGAGGATCACCCATCGTCAGTCGACGTAAACATCTCCGTAATAATTATAATATTACGTCGACACGAATTCATGTAAAAACCCATTTCCAGGACAATGGGCTTCCACCAATTTCGTGACGTCATACTGATGTCACAGACATTCCAAATAAGGAATAATTTATGCGGTTGTATTGGAATGTTACGAGAGGCAGAGATTTACTAGTACAGAACACTGAATAGAGGCATCGGTTATTTCGCCGCCGATCAGAATCATGCCATTTGTCAAAAGTGTTTTTCTTTAATAAAGCAGCTGGCCAAAATTAATACGACTATTAAAACTAACTTTAAATCAGTGCCACATGACCGAGTTAAACGACTATTGCATTCGCCGTATACAGACGACACCTGAGCTATTTTTACGGGACACGCGCAGCTGTTATCGGTTAGCCAATCGGGGCCAGCGCTTTCTGGTACCGCTTCCAATCAAAACAAGGAATTCCCTGGTATATCCCCAAGTCTGGAAATAGAATTCCGGCCAGTCCTGTTCGACTCAGATATGATATACTGAGTCGAAATTTATGTCGACTGACCCATCGTGTGCCCCTTTGTTCTGAGTCAAACTGGCAAAATTGTCCGATCTTAGTCAATTCAACCTTTGTTATAAGCCAAACTGTGGTTTTGCGATCATATAATTCAAACGCTTACACATCCCGTCGACGACGCCATGTTATGTTTGGTGAATATAACTTATTATGGAGGAATTGTGTTGATGTAACAACGAGCATTGGCAAACAAGAGGAATATATTCTAGCCAATAATAATCTGGTCTCAACCAACAGGGTACATAACAACGCGTAGTATAAGTCCAAAGTCTATCAACTGAAGTGACATTATTTTTGGTTATCGTGTTCATCTTGTCGTCAGTCCGAACTGTGGATTTAGCAGATGACGAAATTTATTTCATGCTGTCACCAGATCTCGAAGTGGGGGGGGGGCATTGAAGTTCAACAGATCATAGCATGTGATGACTTCTTTGCATAGTCTCTTTGTTAATATGGGTGGTCCCAACTCGTGATTGCATGATTTTTGTGAGTCGATGTCTTTAATTTTCTCTTCTAGTTTAAATGTCTTTCATGCAGTCTATCTTTGAGCATTATATAGTCTACTTTGTTATATAGAATAGTTTCCCTCTGGTTTGTGTCTGATTCGGATTAGCAGTCAATATTGATTAAAAGCGTTGGTTGTCGCTTTTACCAAGAGTTGGATTTTATGTAATATATCTGTTATTATAGTCTCCCCTTCTGTAAGGACCTGATCAAGTATAGTTGGGTTGTTCCCTGTTCTGCATCGTGTGGGTTCCTTGACTATAGCTGGGATAGATATTCTGCCTGTACTGCATGCCTTCAAAAATGTTGCATCATCACATGCCTGGTTAGATGGTTTAGTTCTCATATTGTGCCAGTCAATGTCTGGATAATTAAAATCGCCAACCATAATAACTACCCCTGGTCAAGTGGTCCTGCTAATATGCTATGATGCTGGTGGTCCTGTTTAATTGCTATGATGCGGATAGGGCAAACTGATGCCGTTACGAAAAAGTACCGTTATTTTTTCTAAGTTATCATTTTGACAGTGTTTGGCAAATCCGAGCAATTTTATAAAATACCAGTCTGTGTATGAAACATTCAAGAACATATATATTTTTGAAAAATATAATAATGCCTGCGCTGGTGTTTCTAAAACGACGTGAATAACCATCTTGATTATATTTCAACAACTAATACAATCAGTATTAAAAATACTTCGCAATAAATATGTTTTTGAATGTTTGATACGCATAATGGCTTGTCTTGTATATGTTCAGATTATCGGAACACCGCGAAAAAGACAAATTAAAAAAATAGAACGGTACTTTTTGTTAACAGCATCAGTTTGTTCCTAACAACATCATAGCAATTCGACAGGACCCAACAGCATCATAGCACATTAGCAGGACCACTTGGCCGGGGGTGATAACACGCTGATTCGGTATTTGTGACCCGCCATATCAAATCAAATCGGAAGTCGGGATTTTTTTACCCTGTGCCAATGCATTCTCTTATATATGCGATTCGACCATAGGTCGCCTCGCTAGGGCTCGCATATATAAGAGAATGCATTGGCCTAACAATTTTTTATCATTTTTTTTAAATAAATGTTTCTTACATTTTTAGGACATAAAATAAAAAACATCCATTACACTGCAGGGAGCCCCACACATATATAGAAGCATATAGAAGAGTGTCGTCTGCTCATGTTTGTCTGGGGCTCTGTATGGGTGAAATTATAAAATTGTTAAAGAATACAAGAAAAAATTATTAAAATTGTAAAAAAAATTGTTAGGCCAATGCATTCTCTTATATATGCGAGGCGACCTATGGTCGACTCGCATATATAAGAGAATGCATTGGCACAGGGTAAAAAAAAAATCCCGACTTACGACTGGATTTGATATGGCGGGTCACATTTGTCCAAGCACCTTCAGTGATTTTCTCAGATTTGCGTTGTTTTCTGTAGAACTATATTTGGACTCCTGTACATGCCGCACATCACAAGCTTTATCAAATCCTTTGAGTGTTATACGCGAGAAATTCCATGATTCCATACAATATCAAAATCAGTTCAACAAAGTGACATAAATCATGCATTATCAAGATGCCATGGGACCTGCTGCGGATTACATTACTATCTAAGTATTAGATGTTAACCAAGATATATATTAGCTGCACTATGTATTCAATGATATAAACGTTCTTGTCGAGTAGATCGAGTTTCATGACATGATCTTTTATGTTATATGCAATTAAAACTCACATATATACATGTCTCGACTATGACATGTGTGGGGCAGTGGTATGCTGCATGTAGACAGTTACATAATTTGATAAATACTCACTCCATAAACTAAGGGTATTTTAAGATGACATTGAACGACCAAAACACACCAGATTGCTGCCTCCTGCAGTTCATAATTCACATCAATTGACTGTATAACATGTTCCCTGTAGCTTACAGTATTGAGAAAAATACCTCTCCAGTGGTTCAGATTTACTTCCTGCAATGCGTTGTTTTTGTTCCAAAATAGTCCATGCATAATTTGCATATTCATTAAACTCCATCCTGGATCCCGTGTCTTTTTTAAGCCGGACCCGGATTCCAGAGGGAGGGATGATGGCCTCATAGAGATTGTGCGCGTTGTCGGTGTATAGGTGCATGATTAATATAAGTTGATAACTCTTTAAACTGATGGTTGTTTTTGACCAAATGGTGCATCATGAAGGAATACTATGAACCATATTCCCCGCGATCCGTGAACATAGTTACTTATTTCGAGAAAAAAATGCTAGGATTTAATTATTTACCACAATCATGTCTTTGTTTACAGTAAACTACTAAACCAACGAAACAGCAGGGGAGAACCCTGATTATCCTTTCTATTATTAAATGGTTTCTCCCAGTCAATTAAAAAGTGTACATCGGAATTGTCTATTAGTTATATGGAGGGATGTTAAGTTGTGTAAAACAAAATTAGGTGCAGAAGGATCAATTTATTGAGGGAAATGTTTAGATAATAAGTTCAATAAATGACCTATGGTCGTTTGTTGAACTTATTATCTGAACATTTCCTTTGGGATAACTACTCATTAATGATGCTTTAGTATAGAAAGGCCTAAAGTATTTTATCTCAACTATAATCGGGGATTAACTTGCCAGACGTGACAAATGACGTCATGCAAGCAGCACATAGATATACTGTACTTTAATTAGCAGTCCGTATAAATATGATCTTGAGCGCGTTACCATTTCTGACATTGGTTTTCTTGTATGGTGTGTTTGTAAAGGAACCAGTTTCCACCGGCAGCCGGTGATTTATGGGCCTGATGCTTGCTAATGGTAACAAGAAAACCATAGTCAGAAATGGTAACGCGCTCAAGATCATATATTATATACCCATGATTGTAATTATAGAAAATAAAATATATTGGTTTCGCGAATGACCAACTCAGAATTCCGTTAAAATAACAATAACAACCAGCACCTAATTAACGAACCGGTGATCGACTCGGCCGTCTCCGACCACAACCATCAGTGGGCTGCAGAACGAAAAATGTCTATAAAAGTTGAAATATAAGACTTACAAATTATCTTTTAAATTTCTTTTATTGGTAATTGACATAGCTTGTCACAAACAAAAAATCAACATTATTGGCATAATAATGTAAAGGACAATAAACGAAATTGAAATTCCCAACTACACCTTTTACCGGACTCGGCCTCCTGGTCGCGCAGTTCGACTTTTAAACCGGAAAAACCAATTATCTATAAATAAAATTCCCACGGGACCACGGCTATCAAAAATTTGCAGAACAGTATACACGCGGGCGCGCGCTAATAAAATATTTTTACGCGCGCCGCGTGTATACTAATGTACAAATTCTTGTTTCACCTGGGCGCTGCCAATGCGCTGGGGGTTCTATTTATAGAATGTTAATTATTGGGACACATTAAAAGTTGTAGTGCGACCCCGAGGCCGAGCTGTAGTGCTACCCCGAGGCCGAGGCCGGTAAAAGGTGTAGTTGATATATATAATTTCAATTTCGTTTATTGGCGTTTACATTTTATCAATAATGTTGATTTGGTTTGTGATAAGCTATGCCAATTACAAATAACAGGAATGAAAAAGATTCTATAATTACAATCATGGGTATATAATATATGAGCGCGTTACCATTTCTGACTATGGTTTTCTTGTATTATATGCTTGCCTATATAAAATAGCAGAACATTACCGAAACGCAGATCGTCGTAGCAACGTGAATTTCGTTACTTATTCCTTATTCGCAAAATATAGGAAAGGTCGTCGTATACAAGATACAAGATACAAGATTTTATTGCAATAACACCTCAGTGGGCAGTTGCAAGCATATATAACATATAATATAAAACATACATATACAATAATAGCATGAATTAAACAAAACCCGACTAAGTCAAAATTTATATTCAGTATACTCACTCACAAGTTGTTCTTATAATTATTATGCACTTGATAAAATCTGCCGTTTTTCAAAGAAGGACCGGATCATGTCGCATATGATATTTATGGTATCAATGTGCCTATTTTCCATTATATAATTAAATTTATTGTCTTCTGTCATTCTGTGGAAATCGATTTTATACTCGCCTATTGCTGCGAAACAACTGATGCGAATGTTTTCGTATGCCGAACAATTCATAACAAAGTGTGATTCGGTCTCAACCGAGTTTGTCCTACAGACAGGACATATTCTATCCTCTATATCTGACGGGGGCTGTTTGTGTCTTCCCTTCTCAATCTCAAGCTTGTGATTACTTACGCGTAACCTTGTAAAGAGAGTTCTCGCGTCAGCAGATTTGGTATTGGTAATATACGGTTCCACCTCGTATCTGCGTTTGAAAATGCGATACGTTCTTAGTTTATTACCACCGATTGATCTCGTATCATCAAAAACGTCCTTCACAAAACAGTTAATGTGATCTATTTTCAGCTTTTTTATCAGTTCTTGTTCTTGAATTTCACTGTCTTCGGCAATATCGATTCCAAGCTTCAGTAGTAATACATTCCACGATTCCGTGGATAATTTCGAATTAGTTGATTCAACGTAGGCCGCATAAACTAATGTATGACGCTTTGACTTAGAAATTTTATTCCTATATCTGAAACTCTTTAAAACCGCGTCATGAAATACGGGGAATCTACCCAGTTCTGCACGAGAAGCATGGTTCGACGCTTTTCTATTTATACAAAGTACATTTTTGCAGAATTTCAATTGAACCTGCTCGCAAGGTAAAGAATCAGTATGCAGATTCGGCACATCTCCCAGCCATATACTTCACAACCATACAACATTACTGGTTTTATTAGTTTATCAAACAACTTGCATTTTGTAGGGGTCGTTACCTGAAGTCTTGATGGAATAGATTGTGTTAGGAAAAACATTGATTTTAATGCCTTTGCACTCAAATGCTCCTGCGATTTTAACGTTTTGCCAGTTGCACTGAATTTTAGACCCAAATACATATAATCCCCAACCATTTCCAGTGGCTTCGATCGAAATATGAATTTCGGTTCATATTTTGACTTGCGAGATCTAAAAACCATGCATTTTGTTTTATTTACATTAACAGTGAGACTATTATCTGTTGCATAATTTTCCAAGTTATTCAAGCATTTCTGTAAACCTTCTTTCGTTTCCGATATTATTACAAGGTCATCTGCGAATAAAAGATGACTGATCTCCCGATTATTTAGAATAACGGGATTACAAGTCGAGTCAAATGAATACCTTAGGTCATCAATATACATTTTAAACAGCGTGTATATGTCTTGTAAGCCACGGTGAAATGTACGATTTCGTTATTTCACCGTATATTTCGTTATTTAGCTTGTTTACACGAGCGCGAATCAATACGCCCATTATATATACCGGTGGGACTCATCTCGGTTTGTAAACATGCACTTTAGAACGCGCTCTTATTGAGTAGACTTAATAATTTGAATAAGTATGAGTTAATTGAGTAACTTTGAACACTAATAGGGCGCATATAATAAACAGAATAACTACAGTTTTTTGTTTTAATACCTGAAACAGCTCATTCGTGTCTGGGAAGAAATATCGAATTTTCACTGGCTGCTTGCAGTGGGCCGCTCGTGAAAATTCGAGATTTAATTTCTTTCCAGACAGAAATGAGTTATTTCAGTATTCAAACAAAAATGTAGGTATCCTCTATATTGTCGTCTTTACCCAGTAATTTAGGTCGGATAAAATGTGCTTTAATGCACATGTAAAAAGGTAAAATTGTTTTGCTACTGACATATTACCATGCCATTCTTGTGGGAAAAGGTCAGTCAGCTCTGTGGTTTCACAGCCGATGAGAAAATCATCACATAATGGTCCGGCAGTGTGAGCATTTTACGGATCTTCGCGTATAATGCGGTAAAATGCAGCGACCCCGTAAGCACATTAACATATGTTTCTGTTGACTCGATTTTACAGCATTTGGTCACGCACGTGCCGTGTATTTTATTAGTGAATTTATGGAATGTTTAAGTCGTTATGTTATAGAGACGGCATCTCAGATTTCGTACCCATTGTTGACGCCCCCGAGTTAGTATCGTTTTACATTCTGTTGAATAAAGCCGAATCCTATTATACTATACTTGCCCAACATGCAGCTCCCACCGTGATGAACGTTTTTAAGAGCGCGCGGAGTATATAGGCCCCATAATGGCCCCCATTACAGTATGCTGTACACATATTTACAGGTATTTGCATGGGATAATTGTTTTTATTACATTCCTATGTGTGATTTACTTTGATTTCTCGACCGGAGTGACTATAACCGATAATTTCGTGTTATGTGTTCATACGCGCTATCGAAATATGTGCGTCATATATATATATATATATATATAGGTATAATGAGGTTATTATTCGGAATTATGATAACTCAGATGTTTATAGTGGTATATATATAGTAAACAGAAAAAGCACTTGATTGAACTGGTGACGTGAAATAAGTCATTCGAGGCAGGGACTATATTTTGTAAAACACTCGAGCGCAATGCGCTCTCGTGTTTGTAAAGGTGTCTGCCTCTCATGAATTATTTCACGTCACCAGTTGAATCAAGTGATTACTCTCTATCTAAACCACAATCACACACAAACGTAAAATATTGCGCAATTATTACTTAAGCACGATGAACTACTACTGATAATACTTACGAATATAGCTTATAGTAGTCGCATAATGAAATGCTACTGATAAGACTTATGGATAGCTTATATTAGTCGCGTAATGAACCATAGTCCTGATAAGACTTACATGGCTAGCTTATATATAGTAGTCATAAATGTTTCGTAATTGGATGACTACGAGTCCGAAAATAGAGAGAAAATAGTGCCCGTTCAAACTGCTTGCCACTCACAGTGAGGTGGTATATTTCTGTTTGTCGTGATTATTTTGTATTTAATTGTGATGCTAATGCTCTAAAACTAGCCACACAAGCTATCCCGATTCATAGAATATAATTTATAGAAGAATTTTTGTTTTTCATATAAGGATTAACTGTCATGTGGACTGTTTTTATGGAGATGCATCGGTGAGGTAAGTGGACATAACTTGTGTAAAACCCGAAGTGTTTTACATACAAGTTATGTCCACTTACCTCACCGTTACATCTCCATAAAAATAGTCCACATGATAGTTAATCCTTATATTTATATACATTTAGCGAAAAAGCCACTTTTGTAAATATATTTAAATCGAAAAGTGTATCGTGACAAGATCAGCCCAAAATACCCAATAGCACCCTTGGCAAAAGTTAATAGGAACAATTTCTCTTCATGTTGAAACCCGATGATGTATTAAGTCAATCCTGCGCGAGTCAAAATGCGCCCAAAGCATTACGCGTTCGTCTTTCCAAACCTAATGACGTATCGATGGTGTTATTAGCTTGGTGTTATGAGGCGTTGCGCATTCACCGAGAAATAACTGCAACTAGCCACGTGGGCGCCGACCAATCAGAATGCTGGATTTAGTGATGACAACACTTAGTGTGTAAATATTTCCTAGTGACGGAAGCTCCAGTTGACTGGGTTCCCGGGCTCAGTATTATTTTAAACCAACGAATCTATTATATACACAAAAGCTTAGGCAAGAGATATACCATTTTAAAATAGAAATTTAGGAAACAAGTTAAGTACATCTGCACAGGGATGTGGCTAGAGGGTCTCCGCTGGGGGGGGGGTGTCCACCTTGGGAATTTCCAACTGCACCCCCCCCCTTGTCGGAATCACACCAACACAACTTTTTGCATAATTCCATTTGCACCCCCCCCCCCCTTGTGTTGCAATCGCACCAACACAACTTTTTGCTTAATTCCATTTGCACCCCCCCCCCCTTGTACCTCATGCTCAGGCCTAATTTCCTATATATTCATAAGCCATGCTTCTACTAGTATTTTCCCAGTATGAGAACATTAAGATATTTTAACCTGAAAATTGCCCCCAAAAAAAAACAACTAGTGATCTAATTCCAGACAAATGCACACAGCTACCGACAACAGACCAGGGAACACCAGGCCGACCATGGTTGTTTGGCCCGGTGTGAGAAAATTTTGAAAACTATATACAAGAAAATCGCAAATCCTAGCATCTAGACTGGCCTCAACTGAAGCTTTCCTAGTGTTGGAAATTTCAAACCTCATGCTCCCCCTCAGGTTGGAAAATTCTTCAACTGATGACCATTTATGTCTACAAGTTTGACCAAATGTAGTAAAATATTGTTTTGCTAAAGTAATTAGCAGTTTTGTATTGGCCATGTGGATGGGGCAATGACACACCGGGCCAACCATGGTTCGGCCTGGTGTGCGAAAATTTTGAAATCTGAACAAGAAAATCGCAAAATCCTAACATCTAGACTAGCCTCAAGCCTTCCTACTGTTGGAAATTTCAAACCCTACACCCCCACTTAGGTTGGAAAAGTTCCAACTGATGCCAATTCCAATGACAATGTTGACCAATTGTATGACAATATTGTTTTCTTAAATTAACTAGAAGTTTTTGACTGGCCACGGGGGAGGGACCAGGACACAAGCTTTCCAAGTGTTGGAAATTTCCAACCTGTCACCCCCCCTAAAGTTGGAAAATTTCCAACTGATGTCCATTTCTGTCAAAAAATTTGACCAAAAATAGGAACATATGCAAATATTGGTCGAAAAACAATAAATTCCCCCCAATAAATTGTTTTAAAATCAAACTACAAGAACATTTTCAACCTATTGTTGGTGTGAAATTTCGTTGTGGCAGGTATGAAATTTCCAACTATTGAAAATATAGCTCTCTGCTGGGGGGGGGTGAGACACCCCCCCCACACCCACCCCCTCTAGCCACATCCCTGCATCTGCATCACTAGTATATAGGCTACCACACCGCAAAATGATGTGCAATACGTCAGCACATAATAACTTGTAAAACAATGCTCATTATAATAAATGACATCATGATCATAACATGTTGAGTCATGAATGAACACTTGTATCGAGATTGTTGGGTGTAGACGGGTACCCGCTATATGCCGTCCTCTCTCACAGAAAAAAGATGTAATATGCACCGCAGTTCATGAAAAGAGAGTACATGAAGTCATGAATATGACGAATGACAGCGGCGCCGTTTAATGTGCACCAAATGAAGCCGAACTCCATTCAAGTCACCGTTCATTATAGATGCAAGACAACTGCATGCGTCAACATTCATATGTAAATCTTAACAGTTTTTAAGCAACGCATTCTAAAACCTAACTGATAGGCGAACTTAACTGTGATATTATCAATAGCTTCATTTGCGTTTGGTAAGTATATATACGGGTGTTAACCCTAGATGAAAGTTCTCTGGTAATTTCCCAATTTTAGGGATTTCAATATTTTTATTGGAATTTTCAGGGATCAAATATTTGCATTTCAATAAATTTTTTCTCTGCCAATGACAAGATAACCAGGTATGACATTTTATACTCATTTGTTACACCATGTCAGTGTTGTCAAAAAGGGTCAGGTTGTTAAGTTTTCAACTTTTCAGTGAACAAAGACAAGGACCAGTCTATCGCGCGAAATTCGACAACAACAGTACTGTCTAAATTTCTAGTTAATGGAAGTAAAAGTATACGTTCTAATGAATGATTTTAGTCTCAAAGTTGATATAACTACTTAGTGAATCTGACTGTCGTCTGCCATTGTGTGTGTGACTCTCGTGTCTGTTTATTTGCGCGCACTCAATGACTCTTGTTGAATAGACTGGTCCCTGGTCGAAAGCTGCACAAATCTGAAAACGTGGTAACCCGACCCCTCCAGCGTCAGTGTTGGGCATCATTTTTGTGCTGTGCACAAATTCAGTAATAAATAGTAAGTGGGAAGCGATGACATCATTGTATAACTCTCTTGATCTAAATTTAGTTTTATTATTACATAGGGATAGTTTCAGGAATATTAATATTAGACCACTTTCGTCTCTGGTTATGACATATCCATTTAGAGAAATGAGAATTGTCATCCTTCTAAGACTGTGTGTTTTTTTTCTGTCTGTCATTTATCAGAGTCAGGGTATGTTTTTTTGAATTCCAATCCGACTTCAGTTGGTCAGTTTCACATAATCTTAGATAACGCTTGTTCGAAAGTTCATGTTCTGGTATAGGTACTGTACATAGACCGCGCTCTTGTGAATTTGAAACACTGAGAGGTCTTTTTAACATCCCTTAACTGAATGGGTTCTTCGGTTATAACAGTATATAGTGGAATTGTCTATTATTAATCTGGAGGTATATTCAGAATAATATAAACGGACGACAGAAGGACGAAAAGATAATTACAAGTGGATAAGGATTCATATTCATTGGTGTGAATGTTCAGATAATAAGTTATAAGTTATTATCTGAACATTTCCTGACGAACCTACACGTCCATTAGACCAAGTCTTCTCGGTCCACAACAGCTAGGGATATCGGTTGGGTTTATGCTGTTTTTGGACCGAGTCCTGTCCCGTTACTATATATAACACACTATAACAGACTTTCATTGAAGAGACATACTGCATTTACACGTGGAGCCTTCTCAGGAAAAGAACGTTTTTTTTTGTTTACTTATAAATATCGTTGCTTTGCCATTCAACGGACCTCCAGCACACACATGACATAATGTTGTGATTCTTGAAGTAGCATTGAAGTCAATTCAATTGCCGTTCGAGCCTTTTACTGGTTCAGATCATGTACATTTTATGACAGTTATTCATTCCCACTCAATTTGTGTACTTGCTGAGAACGTTCTTCCCAAAATTTCCCTTCTAAAACTATGATTAAAGTGATCTTTTGACATTGTTATTGTTATATAATATGCTTGCTGTGGTCGTCAGATAGTATATTCCTTCATGTAATATACTAACTTGACAATTAATTAAATTTTCTGTGTATGTCCATCTAAACTGTCCACCCTCTGACATAGCTCAGGTGTGGAAACCTGTTAACCGCGTCTATAGAACACGTTCCGGTTGACTAAATTACCCGACTCGTGGCAGCGCGGCGGCGTATTTCACGCGCGTTGTCAATGACACCGTGCTCTATGCAATATATGTGCACCCTTCAGCAACCGATGCTGAATCGAAAACTAAAGTTAGCAGCTCTCGGCCAATCAGAATGCCTGTTTCAGCGACAAATATTATACTTGGATTACAATACATAACTTATCTGACACAACGGTGTAGAATAAATACAGAACACAACTTGCATCATAATCTGGAATTTGTTATCGAACTCGTTGCGGACGGCGCATAGTTACATTTCACATTCCATTGAATAAAAGATTCTCGATTAAGATGCGTGTTGCGTTTTGTTTATTGCCAGCACACAACGCCATGTTTTCGTATAAATTAAATAAAGTGACTCTGCATGGTTGGCGAAATAATTATAGGTGGGACCGTCCATGGGGTGCATGTGCCGGTGATGAACTCATTCTAGGTGGTGCATGTATCGGTGATGTAATCATTCTAGGTGGTGCATGTATCGGTGATGTAATCATTCTATGTGGTGCATGTACATGTATCGGTGATATAATCATTCTATAGGTGGTGCATGTATCGGTGATGTAATCATTCTAGGTGGTGCATGTATCGGTGATGTAGTCATTCTATGTGGTGCATGTACATGTATCGGTGATGTAATCGGGAACACAGGACTGTTTGTTTACTTTTCTCCGCAGTTCAGACTTTGTTTTCCAAATGGGCTTAGTGGCTAAGTCGTAAAATATCAGTCTGATTTAGTGAAATGCACATAAATATTTCTTTAATGGAATTGATCGCGCGAACCGAAAATCTCACTGCGCACGATTGGCCATGCATGCGTTGTCGAATTTAAAAAATACCTCAAGTCTGCAAATAGTGTGTCTGTCATTTGCAGAATGAGGTCCCCAGAGGGTGAATTTAGTGACGCTATCCCACACGGCGGGCTAGCGTCACCAAATTCACCATCTGGTAACCTCATTCTGCTTAGGCCTGATATGGGAAACTTAGGATCAGATTGAATTTCCCCACTGCAGTTGAAGTTGGTGATGTTCACCCAATAGTCACCTCGATTATGCATTTTACCTTCTGCAGATTAGGGGATATAGAAACGGAACAGAAGGGGGAAATCAACTAAAACAATGTTAATTTGAAACTATAGATACTTCCCAGAAAATGAGGCCTAAGCAGAATGAGGTATCCAGTGGGTTAATTTTGTGATGCTAACCCGCTGTGCTGGATAACATCACTAAATTCACCCTCTGGGGACCTCATTTCTGCAAATGACAGACACACAATTTGCAGGGTTGATAGTACTATTCGTCGCCTATTTTTCAAAAACTAATTTTTGGCCTGATATAAATTTTACGCCCACAAATATCTATATATAACATTTCTATTGTTATTTTAACAGCATTCGTGCATTTACTCGTGATAAAAAAAAATGTTATTTACGAACGCTCTGCATCCGTCCTTCACCTTTGGTTGTGCCCGGTGCCCCTGATCACAATCCGACCAATCATGTCGTCTAACAGAGCTCAATATTCAAAACGTTCTCAACTTATTACCTCGAGCAATTTAAATCATTGTGTGTCATAATCACATGAAACGTGATATTACCAATGTTGTGTGGAGCTTGGTGTTATTCGTTACACGCATGCGTGGGTATATCGGGCAGCATGTTTTGAATCATGATGATAAACGCTCTTGATAAAAGTATTTTTGTCGACGATGACACATATATTCGTGATGCGGGTGACTCAGTTTGACTTACCATTCATCATACAAGACGAAATTGTTGTCAACTATGTACATAGTTCAGCTGTCTCTGTTTTTTTCTTCAGAACTGAATCGCTTACGGCATGTAGATTGAAGCATGCGTCATGACCATCGTCATCATCATCATCATCATCGTCATCATCATTGTCGTCGTCATCGCTACCACTATCATCATCAACATCATCATCACCAACATCATCATCATCGTCATAATAATAATAATAACCACCACCACCATCATCATCAGCATCATTAGCGCTGAACTCTGTTTTGCAGCTTGTTTATGAATATGTATTTTTTTTTTTTTCCTGAAATAACTATATTTTGTACATTCGGCAAACCTCGTCAGATTCCGTCACCGTTTCAGACCCAGAGGTCATAGGTCATTGAGTCCATAATGTATTTCGCATTCTGGACTCCTCGACCTATGACCTCTGGGGCCAAGCTCTGAAACGGTGACGGCATCTGACGAGTTTTGCCGAATGTGTATTTCGTAGTGGCCAGTTGCATGCTCCGGTTACCCCCCCCCCCCACCCCTTAGATTATATTGATATTCTGATATTCAATCGTTAATCGCGTGGCACGTGCTATTCAGATTGAATACCATTATATACCAAATCGTGAACCCCGGTTATATATTGTCCTATATGTAATCATTTTGAGTATTGATTAGTATAACACCTAGTGTGCGTGGATTGAGAACAGCACGGTGTGTTACAGTCTCCTGTATTGAGAAGTCATTGGTGAAATTGTTTGACGGTTCTCGCTTTTGGTATGTTGCAATCACAAAATTTAGTGGGTCATTCTAATACTCCATTTGAAGAGTCCACTATTGGATCAATTTGAAGCCAAACCAAGCTACTACATGACCCCACATGCTATATGCATATTTTTAAATCCTTCATGTTGATTTATGGGTCAAATTTGCCCTAACTTTATGTAAACGGATTGTTTCGCGCTCCCCCACCTCCACCTACGTAATTAAAATTAACATAATTTTGTTACCCCCCCCCCCCTCTGATTATGGTTTAAATTAAATACACCCATAGTAGTAGAGAGTACCAAATGGTCACCACCCTTGGTATTGTGGTTTTATCCACTGGCCGAATGTAGGCTGGTTAAAACCACAATTTCACTCGTGGTGAACGTTTCGAACTCTCGGCAATTAATGGTGCATTCTATATTTATCGTTCACAAAATGCTAAACTATACATACTGATTCATATATATTTTATGGCTGTTATCTAAAATATCAGTGTACATGCATGAATAATTATGCAAACGTCTCGTTACCTCGGTTTTTTTTGGCCAATGAAAGGCTTGCCTTCGTCTCTGAACTGTGTTCAGGGCCATGAACCTACGTCACTAATGTAATCTCTGAACCGTCGCTTCAGACTTTCGGGTAGCTGCTATCTGGAACACATGCAGTGGCTGGGTTATATATATCTCTTACTTATGAGTGAAAGGGGTTATGTCCGTTTTAGGAACATCTATTAACCCTTTACCCAACAGAACGGCCCTGTGCCAATGCATTCTCTTATATATGCGAGTCGACCATACGTCGCCTCGCATATATAAGAGAATGCATTGGCTTAACACATTAAAAATTATAAAATTGTTAAAGAATGTAAGAAAAAATGGTAAAAAGTGTTAAAAAAAGATTTTGTTTAGGCCAATGCATTCTCTTATATATGCGAGGCGACCTATGGTCGACTCGCATATATAAGAGAATGCATTGGCACAGGGCATAACTGTAACTATCACAATGTGGTCAAGGAGCCGGTTCCAATGATATCCATATTTGTATGGTTCTATTAAGACAGACCGAAGATATTTTAGGCTGTTGAAGCTTTATTTGGCCGGTTTGTTGGGTAAAGGGTTATATGGTTTGGTGCATGTTTTTGATGTTTAACTTCAAACTCCATTCAGCGCCCTCTATGCTATCGCTGCGATATATCACTGCCACAATGAGTGTACTTTTCAGACGATAAATCTATTTTTACATATCGTCGCGGAACTGTATTTACTACTAATTAGTCACCTATTATCTTGTTTTGACCACCAAATTTTTTTTTAAGTTTGCAATAATGGTAATTCTTTCGGTATTGATAAGAACAATATGAACTGAGCCAGACATAGACAATTTTAATCCAAAAACATAAGAACTAAAAACACGTAAGAATTCCTAACCAATTAATGTCATTATGGCAGTGGTATCTCAGCGGAGCGATGGGAGATAACTCTGCCTGGAGTTTGGTTTAACTTCGGGACACAATCGACACCTATTTTCCTAGTAAATATCAGTCATAAATATGAGTTTTTAACGATGGTCCATATATCAATAAATAACGATAATCGATTTATATTCAGTTGTTTTGGTACACATACACATCTATTTACATACCCTGTGTGTTATAATAAATTCTTATCAGTGATTGGTCAACTGATAATTGGGTCATGCGTTTCATAACCCAATAAAACACACCATAACACGAACCGACGTCATCTCTTTTTGACCTAGATGACTAAATGCGATATGTTGAATAACTGGAAGTGTTTTTGAGTGCGTCCACAAACGAATCGACATATATAATTCACATGTAGCATATTGAGCTATCTTAAAGTGTTGCATGGTATACTATTCAAATTACAGATAGATTTCAGAAAAAAATCAGCTGAGTTTGTAGCTATTAATAAGGAAGTGTAGTTTGGGTGTGTTTTACTGAAGGGTATCTCGTTGTGGATGAAGCCGTTCACACACTATATACCCAACAGCCACAGCTAGGGCTGTGCCCTTCAATAAAACTATATACTACAGTCATGGTGTGTATATGTTACATGGTGCTGTATGTTGTTGCTTATTGCAGGGAATACCCTTCCGTTCTCAAGAGGCAATATCGGTCGGTTTCCGGGAACATAACTGAGTTGGAATAAAACATTAAAACGCGGTAAATGTAAACAATCACAACAGAGAACCAAGCCTTGAAATAGTGTGCCTGTCATTAGCAGAATGAGGTCCCCAAAGGGTGAATTTAGTGATGCTATCCCGCATAGCGGGCTAGCATCACCAAATTCACCCTCTGGGGACCTCATTCTGCTTATACCTCAGCCAGAATGAGGTTCCCAGAGGGTGAATTTGGTTATGCTAGCTCGCTATGCGGGGTAGCATCACTAAATTCACCATCTGGGAACCCTCATTCTGCAAATGACAGACACACTATTTCAAGGCTTGCAGAGAACTATAAAATAGATAGACAGATCGACATTGTTGACTCAGCCCACTCATCTGTTGACTCAGCCCACTCATCTGTTGACTCAGCCCACTCATCTGTTGACTCAGCCCACTCAGCCCACTCATCTGTTGACTCAGCCCACTCGGCCCACTCATCTGTTGACTCAGCCCACTCATCTGTTGACTCAGCCCACTCATCTGTTGACTCAGCCCACTCATCTGTTGACTCAGCCCACTCATCTGCCATAAGCCACCTTTCGAACAACGGACATAATGTCATATTACGAATATAAAATGCAGCATTATATCTCTGTTACATACCCATTCATTCTATGAGTGTATGTCAGCAGGATATCCCACGTCATAAAGGACCACAAAGGTAGTAAAATATCTTTATGGCTTTTGATATTGTTCTTTGGCATTTTTTTCTAATTTAGCGAGTGACGATTGGTCGTAGAATACCGGGGATCTCCCTCAAACTCTCTTGGAACTATTTTGAAGTCGGACAAAACTGTATTTCCAGTTAATTAATAATTTGTCAAGTTTTATCCGGGTGCAATTGACTTGTTCCGCGCCATGACTACAAGCATCCATGGGTATTTTGAAAAACGTCTTTCTTCTTAGTACGTTTGGATGCACATATCTTTTTCGCCTGACCTGTTATTTTGTATATAAATATGTTTTGCCCATCAAACTAAACAGTGTCTGTAACATATACCCTTGATAATTAGTGCGCGCCGCGTGTATACTGTTCTGCAATTTCTTGATAGCTGTGGTCCGATGGGCATTTTATTTATAGATAATTGTTTTTTCCGGTTTAAAAGTCGAACTGCGCGACCAGGAGGCTGAGTCCGGTAAAAGGTGTAGTTGGAATTTCTATTTCGTTTATTGTCCTTTACATTATTAAGTCAATAATGTTGATTTTTGGTTTGTGACAAGCTATGTCAATTACCAATAAAAGAAATTTAAAAGATAATTTGTAAGTCTTATATTTCAACTTTTATAGATATGTTTCGTTCTGCAGCCCACTGATGGTTGTGCATGGTCGGAGACGGCCGGTTCGTTAATTACATGTAGGTGCTGGTTGTTATTGTTATTTTTACGGAATTCTGAGTTGGTCATTCGCGAAACCAATATATTTTATATTCTATAATTACAAGCATGGGTATATAAAATATAATCTTGAGCGCGTTACCATTTATGGTTTTCTTGTTATATATGTTCACAAGCTATGATTGTCTGTGCACTCTCATGGAGATGAACGCCCACGTACCTATAGAAAAAATACCGACTGTTTACTACTACATATAATGCCAAAATTTCGGACTTCTGTCATGACAAAAATATTCTGGGAGGGGCCTTATCAATCTTTAAACATCGACTATTTAGAGATACCAACGGAAGACAGTCTGGAAGGGCAATATCACCCCCGTGCAATATACACCATATTCGTATTTATTGTTCATATGTTTGTGACATTCATGTATGTATATTGTACATAAACTTATCCTATCCTATATGAAGGCATAATACCTTACTCGTATTTAAATTCGCGCAGTATTATTTTTTGCTCAGTTTGAAATTCGCGCGCTTTAAAGACATATTATGTACTTGTTCGGGCGCGTGAAACTGATAAGTTAGTATTCAGGTGCTATGCCAACTGGAGGAATGTAGCATTCTACTAACATCACTGAACATTTCAAGCAAATTGACCGTACCACTCCATAGAAAACATTGCATGAACTACACGAAATTGTAAATATTTACTACTCGAATCGGAACGCTTCTATCGGCGATAAAATACCGATAACGATTTCGCCATCGGCAGTCACTGCATTTAATTAATATATAAGTATGTCGGTGTGTGTTGTAAATTTAGATATAATATTTGTAAAAATAACTACTTTGAACAAGAATATTCTCCATTTCTATTTGATCACCCTACCGGAGTGTTTCACATCACTTTAAATTCGCGCATCTGTATGTGCTGATTCAAAACTTACAAAATTATTTCCGTAAAAAATTGTGTATCTCAACGGTGTCAGTTACAGTTCTTAATACCTTCTGAAGGTAGATTTAAATACCACAACGATATAAATTTAATGCGCAGCGCACAGAAGATAATTGTCAACTTATTAGTTGTGACGATAATATATAGGTAACTAGACTACACTTGGTCCAATAATAATTATGTTATTTCCATATGGCATAAATGACATGGAATGTAACCAAGTAACGAGAATTAATGATTTTAGAGTTATACATCTTCATCCGCAATTTGATCCGAGATCTTCTCGTCGACTGTTTACTGGGTCACTTAAAATTATCGGTGGTGTAAAATAATAGATTTCAAACATCGATATCTGATCATCCTGAGCTTTGATGGGTGGGTTCCTCGACTCGAATCAAAGGAAATAGTATTTTCATGTTTGTGTCGCTAACTTCTTCGATTCGTACTATATTTCGCTCAGTTTTAAATTTATGCACCCAAAAATACTATACTGCGCGAACTTAAATACTAGTAAGGTAAGTTATTAACCAAGTTGTAGGTAAGTTGATTAATCAAGTTAGCTAAGGTGATTAATCAAGTTTGCTAAGTTTATTAATCAAAATAATATGTTGATTAATCAAGATAGTAACTAAAAGATGTTTGATGGTTCTATGGTCTATACCAACCCCACACCCACCCAGCTGTGCACTATACCCACCCCATCGGGTACTATACCTACCCACCGGGCACTACAACCACCCGCCGGGCACTATACCACCCCACCGGGCACTATAACACCAGCCGGGCACTATACCCACTCCACCGGGCACTATACCCATCCCACCGGGCACTATATATAACCACCTGCCGGGCACTATACCCACCCCACCGGGCACTATACCCACCCCACCGGGCACTATAACACCCGCCGGGCACTATACCCACCCCACCGGGCACTATACCCACCCCGCTGGACACTATACCCACCCTGCCATGCACTATACCCACCTCGCCGGGCACTATACCCACCCTGCCATGCACTATAACCACCCGCCGGGCACTATACCCACCCCACCGGGCACCATACCCACCTCGTCGGGCACTATACCCACCCTGCCAGGCACTATACCCACCCCGCTGGACACTATACCCACCCCACCGGGCACTATAACCACCCATCGGGCACTATACCCACCCCACCGGGCACTATACCCATGCACCTTGGAATTTACAACTGCCCCCCCCCCCACCCTCGAGGTATCTCAAGCTTTCCAACAGTTGGGCATTTTCAACCTATAACACTCCCTTGGCTATGTTCCAACTTAAATGTTGGCTTTGCAAATAAACAATCAATCAACCTAATGGTAGGAAATTTCCAACTCATATTTAGAGAGTTTTCGACTTTCTGTCTAAAAAGACAATTTTCAAACTAATATATATACTTTTTGGAATATCAAAACAAATTCAACCTACTTTTGGTCTGAAATTTCCAACTAATGTTGTGTTGTGTCAGGGGTGACATTTTCAACTTTTTAATAATTTGGCCAAAGTTGGTGGTTGAGACCCCCCCCCCCCCCTCCCCACCCCCACAAGTGTTTGTGGGCTTCCGGGGCTGTAAGTTCTCACATCTGAGCTCACATTTAACCGACTAGTATTAACCTCTCCAATTTAAGATTAGTTTCAAATATATTTACCATAAAATGTTACAACTGGTTGCTAGAAACTCGGTGACGAAAACATCAAACAGCATGACGCTATGTCCCGTTCAGCCCTACATCTTTTCAATCCTCAAGATGAATCTTATGAATTAACCGTTTATGCGAAGATCTCGGTTGTTAATGGGACCCAAAGCACTCGCAATGGGTTAATGTGCAAAACGCATAAAAGTCTGTAAAAACATCACCACTAAGAACATTCAGAAATAGATAAACTTTGATTGAAGATAGTCTGATATAGCATATTTTGCAAGGGTCGCGATGGCAAAATTTAATTCCGTTGCTGGTCACAATTGATTTTTCATTCGAAAGAACGGGCGCCACTGAAAGCACTAAGATAACTCTATAGCGACCTATATGTCCTTATAAAGAGAGAGTTATGCCCTTCAACCAGTAAACCGACAACACTCAAATGACTCGTCATTGTTGACGGGAAATCCCCTATTCTCCCAGCTGATTCTCCAATATATAAAAAATTTGCATGTTGAAACCATTTATATGTAAACAAATCTGTTACAGTCATTTGTAAACAAACATTGTTAACCGTGTAGTAAATTCAAATAGTTTTATATCTGATTATGAATATTTTTCAATGATTTGACCTTTTCCGTTGTGAACAGTCAAGTTTGATTAACTCTTTCAGTGCCAAGTCCGATTTTTGTATCAACCCATATTTCCTTGATCATTTGTCAAATTTATTGATTTGAAAAATGATCAAGGAAATATGGGTTGATACAAAAATCGGACTTGGCACTGAAAGGGTTAAAGATACGGGCGGCGTTGGCGGTGGGTATGCTGTTACAATATTCACCTCCGTCAAAAACCACCATAAACAGAAAGAATAGTAAAATATAGACAGACCTTGTTCTTATACCAATCAGAAATATGGCATAAACAGTATGTTATTGTCAAATGTTTTTCCTTTGTTATGTAAACAAAAGCAAAAAAACGTTACAGAACCTGGCTTTTGTTTAGATCCGGATATGGTAAACATAAAGAGCGTTATTTGTTACTGTTTTTCTGATATGGAAATAATAAAGAGCGTTTATATCATTTGTGTGTGATTAACCAATAGAATTGCGCTGTGTTATGTAAACAGCAACAAAACTTCTGTAACACAAGCAGGTTCTTGTTTACGTGCACCATCGTACGTCTTGGCGACAATATACTATTTACGCGCTGATTATGTTTGGCATATGAACAAAACTATATATATTTTTATATTCCTTCTGTTGATGGCGATTTGTACAAATATGAATATTTCTGAAACGAACGCCGCCCGTGCCTTTAAACTTAGGTATCTTATTGGACCTTTATGTGTAATTCAACTGTAACAGCAATGTTTACATAACATGGTTGTGACATGCTAAATTTCATTATTGGAGAATTAATAATAACAAAACCAAGTACTTGATGATATTTAGTTGTTAAGCAAACTTTTATTTATTCACACTTATCCTCTTTGAAGGTACGTGCGGCCTTAGTTGTCGAAAATATTCATATTTGTTCCAATCACCGTAAACAGAAAAACATTAAAACGCATACAGTTTCGTTCATATATACCATGACCATCGCGTAAACAGCATGTTATCACAAAGACCTACTATATTTTACATAATCAAGAGCCTGATTGTGTTACAGAAGACAGCACAATGCTACTGGCTAATCACACACAAATGGCATAAACGCTCTTTATTAGTTCCATATCAAGAATTCACCAACAAAGAACGCTCTTTATGTTTACCATCATAATATAAACAAACACCAGAAAAGTAACTTTTTATGCTTTTGTTTACATAACAATGGTCAAACATATGACAATAACATACTGCTTATGCGACATTTCTTATTTGTATACGGACAAAGTCTGACTACATTTTGATGTTATTTCTGTTTGCGGCGGTTTTTTGAAGGGTGGAAATATTTTCACAGGATACCCACCGCCAAGGCCAACCGTACCTTTGAGTGCCTTTAGTCCAGGAAACGACTGACAAGAAATTATAGCTCTTTTTTGGTCCATGTATGTGCAGATAATTCTGGATTAAAAAGAGGGAAATATGTGTTCTCTTCATTTTGCTTATATATATATTACATGCTTTATTCCACTGATATGCTTCATATCTTGGTGTGGTATTTATTTTACCTCTATTCATGACACAATTCATGTATAATTATTGGTTATCAATCCATTGACTTTGTCGTGGTGATTCCAACATAAAGGGTAGAGGGTTTGTTACAAGCAAACGACAGACAAAACAAAAAAACCACAAGAGCAGAATTATTCATATTCATTGGTGGGAAATGTTCATATTCATTGGTGGGAAATGTTCAGATAATAAGTTCAACATGCGACCTATCATTTGTTGAACTTATTATCTGAACATTCCCTAAGTGAACGAGTATTTAGTATAGAAAGTGTTGTTACACATTTAATTGTTGCTCTTTCTACTTGCAGATGTAGTCCGACTGTAAAGATGTTTCACTTAGTCATCCTAGTGTTCAGTGCCATTATTCAGTGCACTCTGGTCACCACTCTCACGTTCAGCAATGCCCATGTATGTTCGCAACCAACAGCGTAAGTCAATAGTTTTACAATTATAAATATCAAAGATGCATAAACCGAATTACTATTTCTTTGGCTTCGGGAGTAAAAAATATTTTATTCGAGTCGAGGAACTCATATAAGATATCGATTTTTATGTTTACCGTACCATCATAGTATGGCAAATGTAGTGTCGAAGTCTGGATTGACCACTTGTCGTTCGTCCGTCCATCAGTCCTCGGTCTATCTGTGCGTCCATCTGTCTGTCCGTCTGGCTGTTTGTCTGCATGTCCATAGACACTTTACGCATGGTGCGATAACTCAAACAGTTTCTATCTGATCAGAACCTACTTTTGTATATGAATTTATAATCAGCCCAAAAACAGATCGAGTTTGAATATGGGTTTGATCAGACCATTTTTAACTGAGTTATGGCCCTTTTTCGAAAAATATTTACTCTTAAATATTATTTTTTTTTTTAGATTGAATGCCTTGCTCAATTTAACCAAAAAAAAATAAAAATAAAAAAAATAAAAACAAAATATAAGAGACTTTTTTTTTTTAAATAATAATTTGTTATTGTTTTATATTGAACTCCTTGCTCAATTTAAATTAAAAAAAATAAAAAATTTAAAGTTAAACAAAATTTGAAAAACTAACACCATTATAATATATGTGGGCTAAATTAACCCTCTGTGGGCCTCATTCTGCAAATATTTTGAGGATATGACATATTATAGTTATAGTTATGTTGTTGAATATCAATGACTACTGAGACTATCTTGATAATCCGCAATTTAAACCAGAGCCAAGTTTGCATCATAATGAACCAAGTCCCAATTATGTGATGAAGTTTTATGTACAGACTAGACCAACTAAGTGGATCCTATGCATTATCTGATCATAGCCGAAGAACACAATTACTGGGCTAGGTAAAGGCCCTTCCACACGGCGATGCCGCTCATTTCTGCGACGATGGCTTTTTGTACGGTTACTCGTATATAGAGGATCTCACATGAGTTTCTATTTTATACGGAATTTATCAACCGAGTTCACTAAATTCGATTTGAGCCGAGGTTTACCGAGGCTCAAATAGAATTTAGAGGACGAGGTTGATAAAATTACGTATAAAATAGGGACGAGTGTGAGATACCTTTTATCACATGATCAAATAAACCCTAAGCAACGCGAAATATTCATCGAAAACAACAATCATAAACTACAGCGATCGCAAGTTATTTGAAGAACGCCGTCACGTCATCGCACGCGCTGATATTAAACGTGTCTATTACCGATAATTATGAAACTGCTTTTATGGCCAAATTATGTGATAAATATGTTTCCGTTGATATCATGGTTATTTGTGCGGTTACTCGTATATATGTTTCCGTTGATATCATGGTTATTTTGTGCGGTTACTCGTATATATGTTTCCGTTGATATCATGGTTATTTTGGTTTAAAGTGACTGCTTGGTGAATCGATGCACAATCACAGTCCAAAACTCACCTGGACTGAAAACTGCTGTGCTTCCAATGTCTTCGTTATATATATTATACCGTCACTGCAAAGGACGAAATTTACCAAACAACTGCAGAGAAAAAAGGCCTGTGGCCGGGGGGGGGGGGGGGGGGGGGGGGGGGGGGGGGGGGGGGGGGGGGGGGGGGGGGGTTAGTACACAATTTGCAGGAAGTTATGCCGGGATGGGTGGGTTTTCCGAGAGGCAAAAAACACGTTTTTTACAACCTCATGTAAATTTTTTACTAAAGTTCCTTTGTGCACATATTTGACATTTCTAACAGTTTTAAAACATATTATTACTGCAAAAAACACCTTATTTATATTACTGGGACCTTATATAGGCCCCAGTAACAAAAATAACTGGTTTTGACTTCATAGGCCTTAGTGGAGGTGACATTAAGCTGAAATGTTGCATATGGGACGGTGAGGTGAAAAACTTCCTTCCCGACACCTTTCAAAAGAAGCTTCGAGAAATGTAAAACTGAAAAAATAAACTTGTCCTCATGTAGCTAAGACCTTTAAGCCGATATCATTGTGTGCATGGAAAAAGAGCGAGCAGCTGTCTCAAACATTAATGTGACTATAAATGGCTAGAAAATAATGTTCACCGGTGCATCAATGAATTATTTGCAGATGAATTTGTTGATCTCACAACACTTAAAGTATCCAAGTCTGGCATAGTGACTGCTTGTCATCTAGTTTAAGAGAAGATGCTCCAATAGACTAAACACAAGTCGTATGGAATAATGCTATATAATGTTCTGGTTGATTGACTAATCAGGAAATAGTAAGAAATGATGGAATTGTGTGTATCCTGCACAATTACCTAGGTTTGCGGATATAAGCAATTTGTAAAATAATATTTCCAATTGCAGCCTGGCAAATATCCTCTCTAGATATGTATTTATTTTCTAAATATGTCAACTCTAGTTCAATTGAAGCTTAACAACAGATATGTCATGGATATGTCTACATAATATCAACAGTGACTTGAAAGCCAAGATTGAGTTCACTGTCGTGAGATGTTATGAGCTAAAAATGTGTTAGAGCCAAATAGCCAAAACACATGTTCAGTCCGTGTAATAGCTTGCAGGGGGGAAATGATATCTCACTGGATATACAGGGGATAAGCTGGGATATGTATCATTTGTTTTTGTAAAATTGGATGCATTTTCCTTATAATAGTGTTTTATGTGCACCTATCAGATTATGTTGGGTTACTGTATTTGTCCACTATATTGATTAATTAGAATTTCCATTTAGCAGTCTTGAATTTGACCACACAGGAAGATCTATAGCCATAGTCTCATCACACACTGACACGTAAACTCCATTGCATGTACATGTATGTTGTAGACAATTGCCTATCAGACAGGATTTGAAGAAAAAAAATCTTCATATTTACCTATATTAACCTTCTTTTTTTTAATTAAAACAGCTTCTGACAGGTTCAACTTCATTTGAACTAAAAGAGATAATTTCCCAGTGATATGAGAGATATCAGTAGATGTTTTATGCGGTTTTAGACCCAAATTGGTGAAATTTGGGGGGGTGTTTGTAAACAAATTGGGAGTAGAAAATATTTTTGCAGGTTTAGGGGTGATGCCAGATGCAAAAAACGGCATACCTTCCTGCAAATTGTTTAGTACATCCCCCCCCTCCCCGCTGTGACAGCGTTTTCTGCATTTCCTGCAATGTCGCCTGCATCGCACGCCGTGTGCAAGCACCCATTGTATACAGTGTGTTCTAATGATTTAGTCCAAGCTCCATGCAAAGTTCAGTCCCCTGTTATGGCTAGGACTTACCGCTGCCAGCATATACGCAGAATGAGAGGAACTCACTCTTTATATACTTCTATGTTACAATTCATTCTGCATTATTTTGAAAAACTGAACTGTCCATATTCATTTGAAAAGTGTCTAGATCAAGCATTAATTAATAATTGAAACTCACAAAATACTTCAGTAAAAATGTTAGATTTAACAAGAGGTTGCACCATGGGTGCTGAGATACCCCCATGGTAAATAATAAGGGCAGGTCGGAAAACATTTGGAAAAAAAAAAAATGTTATGAACCAACAAATTACTTGACAATACTAACAAACAACGGATACAATTTTTCAGATAAGCAAACAGGGATAACTTTTGAATCGAAAATGTGAAGAACGTCAATGAAAATGTGAAGAACGTCAATGAAAATGTGAAGAACGTCAATGAACACTCCTTTGAAAGCCGTCATGATTATGTCAAAATGTTCAAATTAACTGGACGCAAATAGTGTGTAACAAAAGGACTCTGCCGAGTTCGTTCTGCCGAGACTAATCGGCTGTCTCCATTATCTGATTGAGTCCGGCTCCAATGAAAAGGGCCAATGACGGTCCAACACTTCTTGTGGAATGACCATTTCCTAGCGGCGGAGCTGCATTAATCAATTCATAACATACGTTAACACATGATGATGCTGCAGTGGTTGTGGACCGAAATGCAGCTATCCCCGTAAGGTACGGCACCACTGACCGTTTAGGATATACCGGTAACAATTCACATGCTTCAAAAGATGGAAAAATATTGACTGAGCATGGTGTGTCGGTCTGCCCTGTTGAGCTAAACCTTTCTTGAGAAAAGAAAAACCCTTGACGTTGAATATTGATCGGTCCAGCCCCGAATTGTAAGGTTTGAAGATAACCTCATCTGCGAAAAGAAGTCACCGACACTAGACACACGGTCTTTAAAGTGACCATCTGCAATGGAGCCGACCCCATAGGCGTGAAAGGCGTGGGCTGCAAACATTCTAAAATTAAAGAAAGATTCCAAGATGGTAGCACAACCAACGAGTAGGCGGTCGTTTATTAAAAACCCTGCTCAACATTCGAATGATCACTTGATGTTGACCAATCGGAAGATTATCAATGGGGGGTAAAAAAAGGCCAATAACGTATATGTAGATCGATAACATGTGATGGTTGAAGAAGACAACCCTTTATCAACTAAGGAAGACAAAAGGTTGGCACAATCATCTAAAGGTGCTGGGTATGGACTAATAGGTCCCTGAACACACCAACAAATAAGCTGTTTGAAGTTACATACATAATCGTTTCTGGTACCTGATCGAAAAGATGATTTCCAGAGAATTCTATCCCAATCGTAAGGCCGTTGGTTACAAGATGTTCATTGAGATTGGCCCTGCCATGAAATGCATGGACGCTGGATGGGCGGGAACTATCTGATTCCGTTACTGCATCAACCGGGTCGGAACCATGGGTAATCTCACTGGAGTGTCTATGTGTAATAGCTGGAGAAACCAACATTGGCTGGGCCAAAATGGTACTATTAAAATATCAGGCAAGCTTGAAATATGTCCATGTGAGCCAATATTCGGCGAATGAGAGACGTCAGAGGGAACACATGTATACGCAAACAGATTGTTCCATGGAATTGACAGAGCATCTAATGTTAGTGCTTGTGGATAGTAAATCCATGACAACATTGCATGTTTGTTGATCCACTGTATCACTGACACATTGGCGGACCGGATCAACACCGCCTTTTCCTGAATGTGAGGAAGGAAATAATTGACCAATCGAATCACCGCCTCCATTTCCAGGACATTGATATGGGCCAATCATTGTACCTCCCCAGCATATTGTGCTGCTCGCGTCTGTCGTAATTATGACTTCGAGAGACACATGTAAAAAGGACCGACCCTTCGCTACATTGTTATGTTGTTATCCTGTAATCAGTTATCAGTTGAGTTATCTGTAAAAATGGTATCTTGGCATTTCAAATCATGGGAATTGGAGACCAATTCGCCAACAAACGTTAGTCAATCGGTCGCAGGAACAGCCTGGCCTTGTGTATTACCTCTAGTAAGGAAGCTACTGTCACCAACATAACTAGAAACAGTCTGGCTGTCACAGACGTCTGCGACAGAACATGAGATACCCGTTTCAGAGATAGTATTCGCTACAGTGATGGAGAAATCATACCCTGTTGAAGATCGCAGCGAGAGCCCAGGGAAATTATCTCTTGGATGGGTTCCAGCCAAGACTTTGTCCAATTGAATAAGAACCCAAATCTCTGCAGTGTTGTTGTGACAACTCGGCGCTCGTCAAATAAAGCTCTCTGTTGAATTGTTCATGATCAACCAATAGTCGAGATGCTGAATCAGACAAATTCATCACTGTCACAAGTGAGCTGCCACTGCGGAAGGTATCCGAGTAAAAACATGTGAGGCCAGTGCTGGCCCAAAACAAATAGCTTCGAAATTGGTAAGTTTGTCCTTGAAAACGGAACTTGAAAAACATCTGACGGTAATTTAAGACATTCAGGTGCATGCACGCATCGCAAAAAGTCAAGAGAAAAAGAATAATCGCCTTTCTGAGCGATACAATAGACCAAGAACTGATTTGAGGATAGGACTTAACAAAAGCCCCCATGCAAGCTTGGTGCCCAATCCTCTTTTGAACACTTTAAAATTATGTCATGTATTAACAGTATTTACTGTTTGTTATTCTGTTCTGTTTAGTTCAAATAAAATATTGTTTAAACCAAGAACTGATTTCAGAGTGTCCATCTTGAAATGCTTTTTGTTGACTAGAAAAGTGTTGAGGAACTTTACATTGAGAACTTGGATTAACTTGCCATTCTATTTCGGAACAAGGAATAGAGTGCTGTACATAGAACCCTTCGTTAGTTAGACTCACAGGAACTATCTATTGGCAGTATTGCTATCTACCGTAACAGTTTTTTTATTTCTAAAGAAATCATAAGTCTTAGCTGTGGAGGAACCCATGTTTCCTTCACTCCAAAGAACTGTGGAAAAGTCTGAAACTCTAGACTCAGATAGTCCGTGCTTGTCTTCAGAACCCAAAGATCGTCGGTCAACTGCCAAAACATCGAAAAATTATAAACGGTACGAGTTGTAGAGGAGTAGAAAGTTTTATACTTAGTAACGTACATAGTCAAAAACTGTCCCGGTGGGATCGAACGACGTCCCCCGCCGATGTAGCCTCCTCGGCCACCGGTGTGACGATTTGCAGTAGGTCCCTATTTGCGGAGGTCACTTTGCGGAGGTCCCCCGAATTCGCGGATGTCCCATAAAATGGGCGAAATATTTTGATTTTAATGAGGGAACGGGTGCGTATATGTCAATTGATACGTATTTTAAACAAATAACTACACGATCATCATAATAATGGTTTGTTCTATCAATTATATATGCGCCGAGTTCACTTGGTGCAAATCAAACGGCGATAAATATTCACTATATATATCTATGTGTCCTCGTATGCCAGAAGGACTGCTTAAATTAATTTGTGAATAAGATGAATATTTATTAGATGTCATTAAGTCAAGCTAGCGCCTAAAGATATACACTCCCGGAGAGTATTCCCCAATGAAGTAGAGTTGAACTCGCCAATAAATAGAACACCAGAGCGATGTTTATTTCATCGCCAGTAAACGAAAAGTGATAATGGTATCGTCCACTGTTGGAGTATACCTGAGGGTTGGTCACGTGGAGCAGATTTTTTTTTTTTTATTGGCTGGTTCTGCTTCGTGACACCAGGGCGACTCCAATTTTGCCAGACTGGAAAATTCCTAACGGTATATTAATTAGGTGAGGTTATGAAGTAAAACCTGCATACCAAATTTCATCGAGATCCGATAACCCATGATTGAGATATATGAGCGGATGGACAGAAATCCAACATTTTCAGATAAACAAAGAGTGATAACTCTTGAACGGAAAATGTGAACAACGTCAATGAAGCCTCCTTTGAAAGCCCTTCTGATGACAAACATGCATAACAAATTTCATTGAGATCCGACTCGGGATCAACCATGGTTGACTCGAGATATATGAGCGGACGGACACACGCCCGTCCCGACAGATGGACGGACGCATGTAAATCCAGTATACCCCCATCGTTTGGGATGGGGGTATAATTAAGAGAAAATACACATGCCGGCAGCGGTCAGACATAGCTTAGCGAGGGGACTGAACTCTGTTTTGCAGCTTGATTTTAGTCTCGGCAAATTTCTGCTAATTAACAAGTTTGCATTGATTCAGTTAAAATTGGAAAACAAATATGATTTTGTCTTGCAAAGACTTAGCACATGAGAAATGTGCAATTGGGACCATAATGGAAATAAATTGTCTTAGGACTGTTTTCTTATGCTATCCCCGATGTTTTGTTTTTTTTTGGTCAACAGTTAGTGCCGGACAACTCCTTTACAGTATTATACCCTGAATAAATGCCATACTCATGCTGAGCATTCGTCGACTGCGGAAGTGGCAGTGTCCCATATGGTCCATCGCATCCTTCCGCAGGTGACCTATGTCCAGTAATAATTTTATAATTTGATATTCTTCATCTTACTAATTTATGTTAATTTGGTACGTGTTTTTTCACTTATATGTCATGTATTCCTTTTGTCTGTTTTATCTTTACTTGTAGGTTGTCCAACACTAGTGTGTGTTAAAAGACCATTAAATTTAAAACGAATCTTATCTTATCAAATTGCATGAAAGACATATCTTCCGAGAGAATAAACAATTAATGCTTTTCGAAAAATCATCTAGTTTCAATATGTACATGTACCGTACTATGTTTATGAAAGAATTGGTTTTGAAAAAAAAATGAGATGGCAATTAATACTGAAGCAAGCCGTCTCTGTGTCATCTTAACCTTTTCTAATCTAAATGGATTCTCCCACCAATTTAAGAAAGTGTACATTGGAATGGTCTATTATTAATTTATAGGGGAGTTGAGAAAATGAGCAGATGACAGATATATAAAATGATAATATAAGAGCAGAAGAATTCATTTTGAACTTATTATCTGAACATTTCCTAAGGTAACTACTCATCAATGAGTATTTAGTACATAAAGGATTAATTGGCTGTCGCCATTTTCTCTTTCAGGTATACAGAGCGGCGACAAGTGACCGAGCATTGGTATGAGGCCGTTTGCACGCAAACATGGTGCTGGGCAATTCCACCAAGGTGCACCAATTGCTAGTAAGTTTGACTCTTTAATTTCTTATTGTGTTCTTCGCATTAGGCTTTTAGTCCAGGAGATATTGGTCGATGAACCCACCCATCAATGCTCAGAGTGATTAGATATCGTTTTTTGAAATTTAATATTTCTTGAGATGTGTAATTGTTTATAGCCTGGCAAAAGTTGTCAAACCAACGATCTCGGACCAAATTGCGTATGAAGATGGATAACTCTAAAATCAAGTGAACAAAATGTTGATAAATAACACGTTTTGCGCAATTTTATACTATAGTTGACTGTGTTAGCATTATTTTTGGGCAATTAATCAAATTGATAACTGAAGCGGCAAAAAAAATAAAAAATTGTTGTTGGAATCTGATGGGGACACTCAAATCGGATTGAGTACCCTTAACCCTCCTGTGACTAGAGCTTACTGAAATTTTTTGAAAAAACCTGTGGCAATGCATTATCTTATGTATGCGAGTCTCTCATATATAAAATAATAGATTGGCCTAACAATATTTACCTTGACCTTGCAATTCAGTACATGCTCTTATGTGTGCGGGGCTCCCTATGGGTGACTCGCATATATAAGAGAATGAACTGGCTCACAGGATATTTAATGCTGCAACCTACATTTGATAAGTATCCTATTCAGAAGGCCCTGTGCATATACTACATGTACCTGGGAGGCTCGTATATATAAGAGAAACAATATTTACAATGTCCTCTTTGTGTAGCTTACATTACAGGGAAAGCCAATATAATACATAAGTATCATCAGCCAAAACAGTACACAAAACAAATTTAATAATGGACGAAAATGTACACCCCGTGTCATATCAACTGTATACAGTATTTTTTTTTTTCAACATCAGTCTGTGAAAACTTCATAATGAACAATATTTAACATTTTGCAAGGGGAAAATAATAGGCTATCATGGTGTTCAGCGAATATTATATTAATCTATGAAACCGCTTAAGATTTTGCGCTTCGTATATGAGATGCCACAGATCTTGTTTGATCTTGAACGATTGTCATCCTAGGCGGTGGAAAAATCAAATTAAACACATCAAATCCAAGATTATTGGTTACCCTAATGAGAAATATAACATCATGTGTCTGTATACACCCCATGTCACACCAACAACCAACATGTCACACCAACAACCAATAATGCATTTGTTGTATACTCAGAGTATTTTTTTTATATGTTTACCAGCTTAAACCAGAAGCGTCCCTCGCGGCACCATATGGTTTGATTTCCCAATTGTGCACTGGTTACGGCCCTATATAATCACAAGCCCCTGGGAAAAATACTAAAATACTAATATAGTCTATAGACTATATTGGTATTTTAGTATTTCTCCCCAGGGGCCTGTGCCTATAATTAGTTCATTTTTGTAAATTTGTATAGCAATACGACAATAACTTTGGTGTGGTCAGTTCACAGGGGAATATTTGATATATGCATGTGTCAGACTTCCTAAACATGGTTGTGTGATAGTGCTAGCCAGATACAATTAATGGTCAGTAATGCATAATCTATATAGCCCATTATTAATTGACATAGCTATATATCACATGAAACCCCTATTATATCATTAAAAAGGCCATTACATATTTCCTTATATCTCACTAGTGATGAATAGGCGCATGCTTCCCGGGATACTTGGCATCATGCCAACAAAATTAATACTATATCGAAAAGCCGCGCATGACACCAAGACTAGCCATTACATAATGATTGCTTTGTTCATCAAAGTCAAATACTTGTACAACTTCGTTTCACTAATGAAAATAGGCAAAAAACAAAGAATCAAATTGGAGGACTATAAATCTCGTCGCCAGCAGGAGCTTTAAATACTGTCGTATACGGTTGTGAAGCATCTCAAACAAAGCCATGCATGTATGCATTTTACCTGCATATTTCAGCTTATTTTCAAGATTTTGATTTGTTAAAAAGGCATAAAGCTCTATTTTTTTTATATGATATACAAGATCTTCAACTCGTTATGTTGGGATATGTGCTTTTTATGAAACTCGTTTAATAAATTTGATTCACAATTCGATTATGACTCGTTGTGAATTAAATTTATCAGACTCGTTTCATAAAATCTTATATCCCAGTTTAATTCATTGGAGATCCTCTATATGCTATTACCGCAACATGACAATACAGTAATTCTCTAATTAATCGACCTCTTAACCACAGCAGAATTATGGGTAACTTTTCAGCATTTAGTCGGAAATATGGCTTGTTGCCATTCACCGGAAAGCTCTCGGGGAGAGCTTTCCGATGAATGGCAACAAGCCATATTTCCGACTAAATCCTGAAAAGTTACCCATAATTCTGCTGTGGTTAAGAAGTCGATTACTTAGAGCATTACTGTAACAGTACTTTTTAATAACAAGATTTTCGTCTCGAAGTTGACATAATTGCCTATTAAATGAAATTGCTATTTAGCTCTTGTCTGTCAATGTTTCCACAACTTTTATATCTGTTTATTTTTGTGCGCAGTCCATTGTCTATTGTTGAATAGACTGGTTCCTGGTCCAAAACTACAAAAATCTAAAAATGTAGTAACCTGATCCATCGTGCATCAATAAGATGACACTTACTTTTATATTTAGATTGAATCATAAATTTGGCTAATTCTTCATAGTTCTTGATTCACAAATGGCCTGAGTTAGTGAATAACAAAGGTACCTGAACCCACACAGAAGACTGGTTTCAGCACATGAGATTTCCAAAGTATAACCAGGAAGAACTTTAAAGAAGATTAATTAGTTCAGGTACCAGTCTAGAGGGTGACTTGGGAGATGGGGACCAGCCTAGATGGTGACTTGGGAGACATCTGCTCCCTAAAATGTGCCACTTCTCCCTATTGTTGTCCCAGGGATAAGTGGCTCTCTCATATACCAGTATGCTATATATGTATTTATCACATAATTAGCTCCCTAAACCCAGCTCCACATGCAAATATAGTGCGTCTTTTCAATGAAAGTTTATTATAGAAGATTATAACATAATAATAAAGTTCCAGCATTGACATCGACATCATTGTGCTTAGCTTTTACGTCACTGCGTGTAACGATGTGTCTTATAGTATACTAAAAAATAAGAGGCTGGGTTTAGGGAGCTAATTATGTGATAAATACATATATATCATACTGGTATATGAGAGAGCCACTTATCCCTGGGACAACAATAGGGAGAAGTGGCACATTTTAGGGAGCAGATGTTGCCCAAGTCAACGTCTTGGCTGGTTCACATCTCCCAAGTCACCCTCTAGGCTGGTACCTGAACTAATTAATCTTCTTTAAAGTTCTTCCTGGTTATACTTTGGAAATCTCATGTGCTGAAACCTGTCTTCTGTGTGGGTTCAGGTACCTTTGTTATTCACTAACTCAGGCCATTTGTGAATCAAGAACTATGAAGAATTAGCCAAATTTATGATTCAATCTAAATATAAAAGTAAGTGTCATCTTATTGATGCACGATGGATCAGGTTACTACATTTTTAGATTTTTGTAGTTTTGGACCAGGAACCAGTCTATTCAACAATAGACAATGGACTGCGCACAAAAATAAACAGATATAAAAGTTGTGGAAACATTGACAGACAAGAGCTAAATAGCAATTTCATTTAATAAGCAATTATGTCAACTTCGAGACGAAAATCTTGTTATTAAAAAGTACTGTTACAGTAATGCTCTAAGTAATCGACTTCTTAACCACAGCAGAATTATGGGTAACTTTTCAGGATGAATGGCAACAAGCCATATTTCCTACTAAATCCTGAAAAGTTACCCATAATTCTGCTGTGGTTAAGAGGTCAATTAATTAGACCATTACTGTATCCATCCCTGATGAGATTCTTGTTTAGTTTGACCTTATATTCATTATCTTTATCCCAAAAGTAATATTCAGCGTGAAAGATTCAAGTGGATCGATGTGAACCTTGTTAAAGATATGCCGGTCTGCTGCACTGGGTACTTCCATGATACCGGAACAGATACATGTATACGTAAGCATTTATTTACAGACACATGCACTGTGTATGACTATGCAATGTATTTATTTACAGACACATATTGCATCCTATATATAAGTATTTATTTACAGATATAGCAGTTTGTATTTTTATTGTGCGCCAAGCTGTTCCTGAAAAACACACCGTTATGTTGCATGGGCCATGTCAAGTGATTCCAGACATTCTTTATTTTGTATTTTTCATGTTAACTGATCATTGGAGCAATGAAATATGCCATTCATGGGATCCCAGCCCTTTAGATCCCATTGATTCATTTGTAGGAATGTTTAGCTAATATAAGTTCTTGAAACGAACAGCCGTAGGCTGTACATATTAACATTCATTTCTTCATCTTCATCTATTTCTTCTGAGCATCCCAGCCATTGAGAATGGAGCATTCTAATTAATGTTCCAAATGGGCCTATAGATTCTACTTCTTTGCTGATGAATTGGAACTCCGCGTCCATGATGGCCACCAAAATGGCAGCCGGAAGGGGAAACTTTGAAGTTTTTTTACTAATATCTCCAAGATCAGTTTCTGCTGTGTATGGAACTGGTTCAGATTTGTGACTTTAATTTGTATTTCTCATGTTAACTGATCATTGGAGCAATGAAACCTGTCATCCATGTGGTCCCACCCCCTTCCGATCCCTAAAAATTGATGTTACAAAACACGGTATAAATTTTCACCAAAAGTCACCATTACTTATAAATATTCCAACTTAATGGAATCAAAATGGTATCTTTCTCAAAATGGCAACCAAAATATGGAAAATGGTAAATACTATTGCCCCAGCAGGCCATGTGATCGATTTCAAGTTGTGCTTGGTGAATAAAATTGGCTATTCTGTCTTATATTTTATTATTATGTTTTATTACACACTTAGACGTGATTTATAAGGATTTCTTGGTGAGTTAAAAGTGATAATGTCACACCTGTGAATTACGTCACCGGTGAGAGCACGCGATTTTGGACAGTTCCGCTCTAAGCCGGAACTATTTTCACTTTCTGTGGCTCAAACATGGTTGAAGTTGAACAGAAACGAACTGCTAACGATGATGCAGAGCGGTTAATAAACTGGTAAAATGAAGAAGAATTTTACCTATTATCGACTCCGATGATTCGGACGATGTCATATATATTCCAGTCAAATGAACTATGAACAATTCCATGTGAACAATAAATTTATCCAGTTCCGAGCTGAATTTCCACGTGTTGCTCTTCGAGAGTTTGTTTATGTCGATGATTAAAATATCGTCACTTCGAAACTTATCTTTCTACTTTTAGCACGATTTCCAAACATTTCCTGTATGAACCAACACACCATCAGAATCTTCACAATATCCCGTTCCAAGTGCCATGCTTGTTCAGTCAGAATAAACACAATTTTTACAGAAAATTTCCGAAACTTTAAAAAATGAATCGCATCAAATTATGAGGTCAATCGGTATCGTTACGTCACAATTATTTAAATTAGGTGTCCATCCGCGTAACTGCACGCGCAACTGTACGTTGGGGATCAAAATGGGAGAATCAGCTGATCTGGGCTTATTTTGTCGCATCTTCTCTTTAGAATTAGCAACTTTTAGTGGTTGAAAGTGTGTAATAAACAGAATAATCAATTGGTTTCGATGATTACGTGACATAATTCACTCGAGTAGCCGGTCCTATTGGTAAAACCCTCGTTCGCTCCGCTCACTCTGGTTTTACCAGGCCCAGCTCCCCTCGTGAATTATGTCACGTAATCATCGAAACCAATTGATTACTCTCTATATAATCTTCTATAATAAACTTTCATTGAAAAGACGCACTATATTTGCATGTGGAACGCGGGCATTCACGTGAAACCCTGAATGTGATTAATCATCTGACATATCCACGGTTAATCTCTCCTCTTCAAAGTCATTTAACGTGATAAAAAAATGTAAAGTGATGTGATACAATCGTTTGATATATTGTTTACATACATTTTCTGATAGCGCGAAAATCAAAATTCTCTAGAAAACAAGGCTTTGTTTTCTTATAAATCTAGTTCCTTTGACATTCAACTGACCTCTGATATATGCGTGTTTCATATCATCATGTCTGGGAAAGGCTGCCTCTATGTTCATATACCCAAAACGTCCATTTGACCTGATCCGACGACATACAAGCAAGATAACTCCCGCCCACAGAAGACTAACGGGACTGGACTCATTCCAAAACGGCATCAACCCACTGGCAACTGATATCCCAAGCTGTTGTGGACCGAGAAGACTTGGTCTAGATGGGAGAATGAGAATCCTGGCCTTTTTTGGATGGTTTTTAAAATCCTCACCATGAAATCAGCCTTAAAACTCACTTCTGAATTATTTTTCTGGAATTTAATTGTCAGGCTTAACATTAATGGGAGTCGAACCTACGCCCACTTCACCCCAAACCTACATGTATATGGAACAACCCCAAAAACTGCTGATTTCATCATGATGGATGTAAATAATGTCCAAAATGCTGTGCTCGATTTAAATCTGTGGATGAGAATTAGTAATTGGAATCTAACACTGTGTACCATCTTGATAATGTATGCATAATTCAATTATGTGCCCCTCAATTACTATTTATTTGGATTCGGGGGTAAGAAATATTTGATATGAGTCAAGGAACCACCTATCAAGGCTCACAGTTATTAGATATCGATTTTTGAAATCTATTATTTTTCACCATCAAGACTTATTAGTGGCCCAGTAAGAAGTTGATGAGCTGACAGTCTCGGATCAAATTGCGGATGAAGATGGATAACTCTAAAATCAATAGGCTTTATGTTGAAAATAAGGACAAATTTCGTCAAACTACATGTTGATAAATAACACGTTTCGGGCAATTTTGTACTATAGTTGAAAGTGGTTTGCCTTATTTTTGGGCTATTAATCAATTCTGACAACTGAAGGGGCATTTCTAAAAATGTTGTTGTTGGAATCTGATTATATGGGGACCATCGATTTCGGATTGAGTACCTTTAACCCTTCCATAACTGGAGCTTCCTTAATTTTTGTGAGAACCATGTGCCAATGCATTCTATTTTAGATATGAGTTTCCCCTAGGGAGCCTCGCGTATATAAGAGAATGCATTGGCATACAAATATTGACCTTGACCTTGTAAGTCAATGCATTCTCTTATATGCGAAGCTCGCTATGGGAGACTCACATTTATAAGAGAATGTACTGGTGTAGGATCTTTAATGCTGCACCAGCGCAGCTCCCGTCATGAAAGGGTTAATTAACACACATGTATATACAGTAATGCCCTAAGTAATCGACTCCTTAACTACAGCAGAATTATAGGTAACTTTTCAGGATTTAGTCGGAAATATGGCTTGTTGCCATTCATCGGAAAGCTCCCACCGAGAGCTTTCCGATGAATGGCAACAAGCCATATTTCCGACTAAATCCTGAAAAGTTACCCATAATTCTGCTGTGGTTAAGGAGTCGATTACTTAAGGCATTACTGTACAACTCAAACCATATTACCTTATATTGAAGATATATTATGATTTTCTTGAAGCTGTTTGCGTGCCTTATTGCCAGAATGGTGGTCAGTGCGTGGCGCCGAATCAATGCCATTGCCCTGCAGGGAAGCGTGGAACGTTATGCGAATCAGGTTCATTTCGACATAAATCATGCTATGAATAACTCTTTGATGTTCTGACTTGGAACTCTATAACATTGAACAATTTACTCAGGTAAAAATTGATTATTAAGTTAATAACTGTTTCTTTAATAAAGGGAGACAGTACGTAAATCCAGCCATTTATAGTGCCATCTCATGCTACAGTAATGCTCTAAGTAATCGACTTCTTAACCACAGCAGGATATAGTTGGAAATATGGCTTGTTGCCATTCATCGGAAAGCTCTCGGGGAAATCCTGAAAAGCCATAATTCTGCTGTGGTTAAGAAGTCGATTACTTAGAGCATTACTGTATACTCAACAGAAAATATCCATTACAAGAATTATTATCAGTCAAGAATGAAAGTGAAATATGTACACCAAGAACAATGTATAACAACCAGATAATTATAATGAAAATGAGTCAAAGGATTAAGCCATTTACTCATGGCCCCCCCCTATAGTAATGAGCCTGTATTCAGTCATTTTCCAGTCAATTTTTTTTAAACTTGGCACTGAGTTATTGCCATTTTTCAACAAAGAAATGTTTTATGTTTATTATTTTAGAGTTATTGACCCTTTCTCAACATGAAGATGTGCAACATATTAAGTGAATAATATGCACCTGAAACCTATAAATCATTCAAACAGACAATTTGGTCATCGTCCTTTTATCTTCATTATAATTACCATGTTGTATTAGTGTATTTTGCATTGATCTCTGACAAAATTTCATTCATTTGTTGCAAATATTCTATTGAATAGACCAGGAGATGGCCCCATAAATGGCTGGATTTAGGTACAATCTCCCTTTAATAAAAAAATAACGCATTTCACAGTAGGTGAAGGTCCCAAATCTAGATTGCATGATTTAGGTGACTTTTTGTGCAGTGATTTTGCTTTGTGTCATTTACTATCATACGATATATCCCACGGTGATCAAATATATTGAAATGTGAAATTGACAAAAGTCACCTAAATCATGTAATCTCGAGCTGTGACCCACGCCGACTGAGAAATGCATTATTAAGGTATGTATAACTGAGGCATATAATGCCTGCCTCATTTTTTCAATGTTATAAAGTTCTCTGTCAGGACTTCAAGACATTCCCATGTTTTGAACTGGTGGAAAATGGTCTTCATATATGGTCATAACCAGAGTAGACATTCATGGCATGATCTAATTTCTACATTGTTAATAACTTGTCTATATAGCTGTAGCTACCAGTAAAACTAGCTTACTAACATATTTGTGAACGCTAATCTCCTAGTCAAAAATCTATGGGATAAAGATATATGCATTTAATGTAGAGTCTATTTTGGTCTACTAATCTCCATGTGATGTTTATAATTATTCAAAATGTTCCCCTGACGTCAGACCTGAGCTGTATAATGCTGTCTCAAGATATTCATTAACCCTTTACCCAACAGAACGGCCCTGTGCCAATGCATTCTCTTATATATGCGAGTCGACCATAGGTCGCCTCGCATATATAAGAGAATGCATTGGCTTAATTAACACATTAAAAATTATAAAATTGTTAAAGAATGTAAGAAAAAATGGTAAAAAGTGTTAAAAAAATATTTTTTTTAGGCCAATGCATTCTCTTATATATGCGAGGCGACCTATGGTCGACTCGCATATATAAGAGAATGCATTGGCACAGGGCATAACTGTAACTATCACAATGTGGTCAAGGAGTCGGTTCCAATGATATCCATATTTGTATGGTTCTATTGAGACAGACCAAAGATATTTTAGGCTGTGGAAGCTTTATTTGGCCGGTTTTGGCCGGTTTGTTGGGTAAAGGGTTAAAGGGTAGTTCAATTGCGATAAAACCTGAGTTTAGTGCATGTGCCTGTCATTTGCAGAATCAGGTCCCCAGAGGGTGAATTTAGTGATGCTATCACACATAGTGGGCTAGCATCACTAAATTCACCCTCTGGGGACCTCATTCTGCTTAGGCCTCATCTTCTCTGGAAAGTTTCTTTATTATCAAATTGCAATAGAAACTTCTTCACATAGATTCTATTTCTTTTTTAGTTTAATTTCTCTATATCCCCAAATTGGCAGACACATTGCATAATTGAGGTTCCCAATGGGTGTACACAAGGCTAAAAATAAGTGGCCGGTCATGGTCATTGCCCGACGAAAAATAGCTTATGTCCAGTGCACTTCTGGATCTGTTGGACATTTTGTCCAGTGCAAATTTTTAAACAATAAAAATTTTGTCCAATGCAAATTTTTAAACAATCTGTATCTGTTTGGGTAAGTCATGGAGCCACTATACTGGCCAGATCAGACGTTGAAGGTAAAAAATAGCTCTTTTTTAATTTCAGACCAATTCAGAGTGAATATAATTATGTCGTTTGTGAATTGCATGTATATTTATTTATCAACGTAAATTTTTGAACTTTTGAAAACAAAAATAACTTGGGGTTTTTCCTGGGTGGCGATTGGACGCTCACTAAAATGTGTGCATCTTTGACGAATAATAAGTCAATTGGAAATTTAACTACTGTCTCATACAGTACATCTGAATTTTGACAGGCACCATTTTGAAATGACCAGCACCATTCATTTGGTGCCTGTCATTTTGACAGTCAGTAAAAAAAAGAGTTATTTTGAGCCTTGGGTGTACATCCCAATATTCACCATTTGGGAACTCAATCTGATTGCTAGCCCACTATGCGGGATAGTGTCACTAAAGTTACCCTCTAGGGACCTCATTCGGCAAACGACAGGCACACTAAACTCAGGCTTGCTTGCGATCTGAATGAATGTACAGATACAAGCCTTGAAAAGTGTGTCTGTCATTTGCAGAATGAGGTCCCCAGAGGGTGAATTTAGTGATTCTACCCTGCATAGCGGGCTAGCATCACCAAATTCACCCTCTGGGGACCTCATTCTGCTTACACCTGAGCAGAATGAGGTCCCCAGAGGGTGAATTTAGTGATGCTACCCTGCATAGTGGGCTAGCATCACCAAATTCACCCTCTGGGGACCTCATTCTGCTTACACCTGAGCAGAATGAGGTTCCCAGAGGGTGAATTTGGTGATGCTAGCCCACTATGCGGGGTAGCATCACTAAATTCACCCTCTGGGGACCTCATTCTGCAAATGACAGACACACTATTTCAAGGCTTGTTCAGATAATAATTTCAACAAAAGGTCCTTTGTCAGGCCTCAAAATATTGTGCCAGATATTTGCAGAATTAACATCATTAAATTCACCCTCTAGGGACCTCATTCCGCTAAGGCCCCATCTTCTCTGGAAAGTAACTTTATTATCGAATTAACAAGTTTTTAGCTCAACTTTACAATGTTAAGTTTGAGCTATTGCCATGGGTTGGCCTCCGTCGTCCATGTGTCCGTCCGTCCATCCGTGCATCAACAATATCCTTTGGCATGCCCTACAGGATACATCACTTATCCGATATTCACCACACTTCATATGTAGCTTCAGGGTGACCTAAAGATGGGAGCTATCAAATTTTTCGGAATTTCGATGAAAAACATGGCAACCAGCAGCCATCTTGGATTTCAAATTTGAATTGATCGGCACACCCTGCAGCCCGCATTTATTGAAGAATCTATTTGAAAATTTACAGGCATGTTTAGAATCACTTCTAGATGGGAGCTACATGTATCAGATTTGAAATTTTTCTATGAAAAACATCGTCGCTGGCAGCCATCTTGGATATTACTCTTTGCATGACTAAATCCTTTGGCACACCCTACAGACATATTCCTCATCTGATCATCACCAAACTTCATATGGATTTTCGGGTGACCTCCAAATGGGAGCCTCTTATTTTGACCAAAATTCGTTGAAAAACATGGCTGCCAGCGCCCATCTTGGAATTTACTCTTTGTATGAATAAATCGTTTGGCGCACCGTACAAACCACATCCCTCATCCGATCATCACCAAATGTCATATGGATTTTCGGGGTGACCTCTAGTTTACTTTCCTTCTTCTATATCATTCCATTCATTGCTCAGCAAAAAATGAACTCCTTCCCTAGTTGAGCTACAGTGTCATTGACACTTTCATTAAGTTTCTTTACAGACTTCTTTAACGTTTCTTTTTCTCTTTAAAATATTTAATTTTCTTTTTTAGTTTAGTTTCTCTATATCTCCAAATTGGCAGATTACACAATGCATAATTGAGATACCCAATGGGTGAACATCACCATCTTCATCATCTGGAAACATAAATCTGTGTCTTGGTCTCCCATAGCAGATGAGACCATGCAGAATGAGGTATCAAGAGGATGAATTTAATGATGCTAGCCATGCCTATGGGGACTTCATTATGCAAAAGTCCAGCACTATATTTTGATGCCTGCCCTTTGTTGAACTTATTATCTGAACTTTCCCTCTACATTATTGAACAGGAATCCTGTCTTCTGCATATGTTTTATCCAAACACCCCTCTAAATGAATAATAGACTATTCTAATGGTTAGTTTTATAACTTAATGGAAAATTCATTTAAAGATGGTCTCTCTCTTCCTAGATACGTTTTATATACAGTAATGCCCTAAATAATTGACTCCTTAACCACATCAGAATTATGGGTAACTTTTCAGGATTTAGTCGGAAATATGGCTTGTTGCCATTCATCGGAAAGCTCCCACCGAGAGCTTTCCGATGAATGGCAACAAGCCATATTTCCGACTAAATCCTGAAAAGTTACCCATAATTCTGCTGTGGTTAAGGAGTCTATTATTTAGGGCATTACTGTGGTTTATTGGGGTATAAAATAATAATTGAGTCATACACTCCTGTCTGGAAATGCTTCTATCAATTGATATTGATTTTATATCAACATTTTCTTATATAATGCGACAATCAATTTGGGCATTTTTTTTCATTATTATATTTGGAACAGACCATAATGAAATGTTCAGGCGATGTCCGATAGAGATAGATTTCTCATGCTTGCTTTGCTCTGAACATTTCCCCGTGCTGTAAAATGTCCCAAATTTATTGTATGTATTATACCAGAAATTTTTTATTTTATACCCAGGAAACTAAATAAAACTTGTTATAGGAAGAGATAGTCCGTGTTTTAAGTAAAATAATTTTCATGGTGGGGTTCATGATAGGAGCTGCACTGGCGCAGTATTAAAGATCCTGTTCCAGTGCATTCTCTTATATATGCGAGTCTCCCACAGGGAGCCTCGTATATATATGAGAGTGCACTGGCTTACAAGGTCAAGGTAAATATTGTTAGGCCAATGCATTCTCTTATATATGCGAGGCTCCCTATGGGAGAATCGCATATATAAGAGTTTTCATTGGCACAGGGTTTTTTGCAAGATTTCAGGAAGCTCCAGTCATGGAAGGGTTAATGGGCGAGTTCATTCTAAAGCACAGGGTTTGCCTAATTTTTCCAAATGCAAAAATGATTCATATTTGACTAAAATTATTCATATTTGGCCAAAAAAAGGCAGGTTCTATTTCGCGCCATTTAAATTCTTCTTGCAATAAATATAATTATTTAGAATGGGGGGCAATTTGTTCAATTAATTGCGATCCAATTCTCATTCAAACACAACACATGCCATGAATGAGAGTTTGTGAACTATTACATTAGTATGCTAACTACAGTAATGCCCTAAGTAGTCGACCCCTTAACCACAGCCAAGCTTTCCGATGAATGGGAACAAGCCATATTTCCGATTAAATCCTGAAAAGTTACCCATAATTCTGCTGTGGTTAGGGAGTCGATTAATTAGGGCATTACTGTATAACATTAGTATGCTAACAATGTTTGATTTATTCCGTGGTGTTCTCCCTAGGTAAATGACTTATTCAAATTTGTTTAACACCATATACAAATGTAGCATCCAATTGGCATTGAGAGATATTGTACTAGTAAGTATGCTAATCCTGATATGCACACAAAATCTTTGCAGCTAGAATTGTTTCTTTGTTTGAGGGTGGGAGTACAACAATGTCATGCTGGTATGTATTATGGCTGGGTAATACCTTAATAATCATATTAACCCTTTCAGTGCCAGGTCCGATTTTTGTATCAACCCATATATCATGTGCCAATGCATTCTCTTATATATGCGAGTCGACCATAGGTCAACTCGCATATATAAGAGAATGCATTGGCCTAACAATTTTTCGTCATTTGTTATTATTTTTTACAATTTTAATAATTTTTACTTATATTCTTTAACAGACTTATTTTGTAGGTTTAGTGCCAGGGAATCTTACGTTTTTCATGGGCATCCAAATTATTACTATGAATACTTGTTGATAGTTTTGAATTATAACATGCCCCTAAGATTTTATCCAGTTTGTTTTTAAATTTGCTATAGCATGCTTAAGCATACCCAAAATAAATTCAACCCAAAAAAATCTAAAAAAAAAATTTTAATTTTAAAGTTTTTAAATTTACTTTTTTATTTTTTAGGGCCGATTTTACAGACCGTAAATTAGGGCCGATGAGATCGGCCCATGGCACTTAAAGGGTTAAAGCACTAAAACAGTATAATGCATATATAAATGGGCAATTATTATTATTATTATTGTTTTACTACCTAGTAACTACTGTCTGAATCCCTTTTTAGTATCGTCTGGACAAACTTGTTTCACATGCACAATGATGCACAATGAGAATTTCCGGTCTACTCTTTGCAAACAGCCTTCTATATCCAAGTAGCTTAACTAATGCATCTAACACCTTATGCATCTGAGCTTAACACAACCAATTATAAGAAGCAGGAGCAAATGCTGTCAGTCATATCTGTGGTCATAGTTGTGTTTTAGGGATGTAAGTAATTCAAGTCTGGATATATATATATGTATATATATATAGAGTGTATGACATTTGATCAGTCAGCCACAAAGTTAATGACTGTATCTATCTGTACTATCTTTACACCATTGCACTTGTACCATAAACTGGTGCCAAGTGCAATTTGATGTTCTTAATGCATGCATACTTTCAACAAGTTTTAAAGATGAATAATCCGAATTAACGTTTGCAAATTACTATTTCCTTGGCTTCGGGGTAAAAAATATTTTATTCGAATCGAGGAACCCAGCCATCAAAGCTCAGAGTGATCAGATGTCGATTTAAAAAATCTATTAATTTCGGATGAAGATGGATAACTCTAAAATGAGGTGGCAAATTTATACTATAGTTGACTGTGGTTTGCATTATTTTTTGGCAATTAATTAATTCTGATAACTGAAGCGGCATTTCAAAAAATTATTGTTGTTGTTGTAATCTGTTAATATGGGGACCATATTGAATCAGATTGAGTACCTTTAAGAATTGATTTGGAATTATCTAAATACAACTTGACACAACGATAAAGTCTGATGATTATGTGAATCAGCTTAACCCTTTACCCAACAAAACGGCCAAAACCGGCCAAATAAAGCTTCAACAGCCTAAAATATCTTCGGTCTGTCTCAATAGAACCATACAAATATGGATATCATTGGAACCGGCTCCTTGACCACATTGTGATAGTTACAGTTATGCCCTGTGCCAATGCATTCTGTTATATATGCGAGTCGACCATAGGTCGCCTCGCATATATTAGAGAATGCATTGGCCTAAAAAAAAATCTTTTTTTAACACTTTTTACCATTTTTTCTTACATTCTTTAACAATTTTATAATTTTTAATGTGTTAAGCCAATGCAATCTCTTATATATGCGAGGCGACCTATGGTCGACTCGCATATATAAGAGAATGCATTGACACAGGGCCCTTCTGTTGGGTAAAGGGTTAAAATTGCTGTCTGTATCTCATATATCGATAGAAGTCTGAAGTACGAATGTTAGATTTACTTCTGGCTATTATTATTATTATTTGATTTATAAATCTGTGATATATGATATTTGTAGTTTTATTTTTATCTTAACCCTTTACCCAACAAAACGGCCAAAAACGCCCAAATAAAGCTTCAACAGCCTAAAATATTTTCGGTCTGTCTCGATAAAACCATACAAATATGGATATCATTGGAACCGGTTCATTGACCACATTGTGATGGTTACAGTTATGCCACATATCATGTGCCAATGCATTCTCTTATATATGCGAGTCGACCATAGGTCGCCTCGCATATATAAGAGAATGCATTGGCCTAAAAAAAATCTTTTTTAACACTTTTTAACATTTTTTCTTACATTCTTTAACAATTTTATAATTTTTTCTTACATTTTTTAACATTTTTTAACATATTTTTCTACATTCTTTGACAATTTTATCATTTTTAATATGTGTTAAGCCAATGCATTCTCTTATATAAGAGAATGCATTGGCACAGGGCCGTTCTGTTGGGTAAAGGGTTAAACCCTTTCAGTGCCAAGTCCGATTTTTGTATCAACCCATATATCCTTGATCATTTTTCAAATTTATTGATTATAATAATGTGATACATTGATGGAAAGAGCTCTAATAAAAATCGGACTTGGCACTGAAAGGGTTAAATATCTTAATTGTGATGATTTTGTTTATATAGAAAGACCACTACAATCATTTGGTCTGTTTTATTTGAGACAATATTGTTACAACTTTATTTTATGATTACTAGTACCAAATAGCCCGCCAATAAAACAATATTAATATGGTACATTTATAGCACAGGGCAATAACAAATCCATACATCACTCAGTTTATTCTGAGTTTTGAAGTTGAATTACATGTAAATATTTTCTGTCTTTTTTATCATTTGTGGTCAATGTTTTCGGATCCAACTGAATTAAAAAGAATCACTACATGTGTTTTTTTATTCGGTCGACAAATCCAATAGAATGTTTGACAATGTGAAAAAGTTAGAAACAATATACAGTAATGCCCAAAGTAATTGACCACTTAACCACAGCAGAATTATGGGTAATTTTTCAGGATTTTAGTCGGAAATATGGCTTGTTGCCATTCATCGGAAAGCTCTCCCCGAGAGCTTTCCGATGAATGGCAACAAGCCATATTTCCGACTAAATCCTGAAAAATTACCCATAATTCTGCTGTGGTTAAGTGGTCAATTACTTTGGGCATTACTGTACAACCAAAGACAATGATTTTTTAATTTTGATAAAACCATGTCTAATTTCAGTGATCTAGATAGTATAGAATACTTGCTTACAGTAATGTCCTAAATAATCGACTCCTTAACCACAGCAGAATTATGGTTAACTTTTCATGATTTAGTTGGAGATATGGCTAAATTGTTGCCATTCATCGTAAAGCTCTCAGTGAGAGCTTTCTGATGAATGGCAAAAAGCCATATTTCCAACTAAATCCTGAAAAGTTACCCATAATTCTGCTGTGGTTAAGGAGTCTATTATTTAGGGCATTACTGTACTTCAAAAGGAATTGTTAGTATAACCCTATATATATCTTGTAGCATGTGGGGACGGCAAGTGGGGTGATAATTGTCTAATGTATTGCACCTGCAACAACCGAGGCCCGTGTGATCCAGAGACAGGAGTGTGTGATTGCAATGAAGGTAACATTATGTCTATTAAAAACATTTGAAGAAAAACAAAACAATGTTTAACTCATTTTATACATGTACTATATACTCATTGACGAATAGTTGCCCTATGGAATGTTTGGATCATATCTTCAACAAACGACCGTCATTTGTTTGACTAATTATCTTAAAGGGACGGGCGGCCTTCGTTGTAGGTTTTAATTTAGAAATAACATTTATCAAATTAAGATATAAATTTCCTCAAGAATATACTAATAGTATATAGCATAATGATGATATGGATGCGATATTATTCACAAAACACGCTTTGTTTCAGAGAAAATGCAGGTCAAGTGATGTTTAGTTTCTCATATATGGCAAGGAATGTGAGCAGAGGCCCTTGAAACAAGTGGAAACATTGGAAACAGACTGAAATTTTCATTGCAGTCCATTTCAGAGCCAGTTTAGAATTTGTCCATTCAACTTTGCTTTGGAATCTTAAAAATATATAGTGTAACCACTGTCCCAGTTTGTTTTGTGATGTTTCCACTGAATCAACTTGATATAAAATTGCTTCAGAATCTTAATGTTTGGGAATGGTTTGTTTCCTCTGTTTCCAGCGTTTCGTTTCCATCATCTCAGAATAAATTAAAATAATTTTTTGTTTAATTCTGCTCACATTCCTTACCATATCTGTAGTTTCTTGCAAAAAATAAAAGTTAATTATTTATAAGCAGAGTCACAATATTGCATCATTTCCTTATTTAGATTCGCGTGCATTATATGTTGGTTGTAAAACCCCTGATAAACTCACAATAATATCATTTATAATAAATGAATATATATCAGTTATATTAAATGGATTATTCCATTCAGTTTTAATAAGGTAATATGATCATACGTAAACGTAATTTGCGCCCGCTTGTTACTGTTCATGGGATTATCAGATGAATTTTTATCTTTGGAAGGATTTGATGATAAACCTTAACGGGACACAAGAAAATAATATATACAATGTATGTAAATAATCACATATAACGTAAATGTGGATGTTTAGCCTACCCGTGCAATACGAGTCTCAGCTGTCTGGCCATCGACGCAGTCCTGTCTGGAATTTTGTGCGCCGATGTAGGTTGTGACATCATGATGTACGTCTTGATGTCATGACGCCTTTCCCAAAAAGCAATTTTAATAGGACTCTGCGATCTTTCAATCGGAACTTATAGTTTCCATTTGTCGGCCTTGAACTTTGAGAATATTTCTTCAATCTTTTAGGCGGAAATACCGTTAGAAAATGGAAGATCAAATCTAAACGGCCAGTAAGGCCTCTAGAATCCTCTTTCAGGGCAAATATTTTTAATAATTTTATAAAATATGTAAACAAAACTTTTTCATGCATGCAATTTTAGTTTTTGTTAACTAGGGCTTTGGTTTAATTTAATTTACATTAAATTTTTTAAATATCTTTGGCTTTAGGAACATGATGTTCCTACGTATGATGAAGTATAGCTAACATTTACCGGAACAAAGTTTTTTATTTTTGCCCTGGAGCATTTTTCCCAAAATATTACACATTTCGCGATGGTATTAATCAATACAAAATGGCGGCCGTTGCTAACAATAATTTTTCGGACTCAGCTGACCCTTGAGTTATGAATAAATTATTCTATTTTAGGTAAGTTCAATCTATTGTTAGATTGTGCTGAAAAAGTCGATTAGTATATCTCATATCCACATACGTATACCCTAGGTTGCTTCGCTTCCGCGGCGAAGGCGCTATAAATTGGGTTGGTATTAATAAAACTTGATAAATTTGTGTATATCTGGTTGACTGTTTCACTGTACAATCATTTTTCTTTTAGGTTATAGGGGGGATAACTGTGAGGAAACATGTCCACCGCCGACATATGGCAAAGGTTGTCAGTTTATTTGTTTGTGCGAAAATGGAGCCACATGTGACCACGTAGATGGTGCTTGCACCTGTTCTGCCGGATACCAGGGTGCCTTGTAAGTAAACTGACAGCCATGTTTTTACCATATATTGGCCTGATTTACTTTAAAGGTACTCAATCCAATTTAACACTCCTATATTACTATTTCTTTGGCTTCGGGGGTAAAAAATATTTGATTCGAGTCAATTAAGGAACCCGCCCATCAAAGTTTAGAGTGATCAGATATCGATTTTTGAAGTTTGTTATTTCAATTATTTGTGGCCCAGAAACACGCCGTCAACTGGATGGTCTCTGTCAAAATTGTGGATGAAGATGGATAACTCTAAAAACAAGTGGTAATACGGCCAAATTTCGTGAATACTCAAGTGATAATACGGCCATATTATGTTGAACAAAATGTTGATAAATAACACATTTTGGGAAATTTGATACCATAGTTGACAGTGCATGGTTAGCATTATTTTGTTGCAATAAATCGATTCTGATAACTAAAGTGTATTTTGAAGAAATGTTGTTGTTGTATCTTGATGATATGGGGACCCTCTGATCAGAATGAGTACCTTTAATATTCCATAATGTAATCATAAACTGTTAATACCATGGAATACTGTAATAACAATTGATTGTTGTTTAATTAGTCATTAGGTTATATGTTGATAACCTTAATCGGTATTGATTGATCGGTCACTGAAGCCGGTAGAGATCATACTCCACCATTACAAAAACTGGGAACATTTTGAAGTTTTGACAGGGAACCTTATAGAGTATAACTCAGTGAATATATTTCTCAGTTATTATCTGTTCCTTTATGATGAACTTCACTTCAGGTAAAGGTCCCAACTCGAAATTGCATGACTTTCTGTGACTTGTGTGAACAGATATCGCAATAAACAATGAATTATTTACCCAGGAGAAATTCCATAATTGTAAGTGACACAATGCAAAATTGCTCACAAAGTCACTTGCCTACAGTGAAGTACATTATTAAGGAACAGGTAATAACTAAGAAATATATTTCCCGCATTATTTTTCTACTTTATCAAAACTTCAAAAAGTTCCAAGGTTTGGTATTGGTGGAATATGATTTAACCCTTTACCCAACAAACCGGCCAAAACCGGCCAAATAAAGCTGCAACAGCCTAAATTATCTTGGGTCTGTCTCAATAGAACCATACAAATATGAATATCATTGGAACCGGCTCCTTGACCACATTGTGATAGTTACAGTTATGCCCTGTGCCAATGCATTCTCTTATATATGCGAGTCGACCATAGGTCGCCTCCCATATATAAGAGAATGCATTGGCCTAAAAAAAATATTTTTTTAACACTTTTTACCATTTTTTCTTACATTCTTTAACAATTTTATAATTTTTAATGTGTTAAGCCAATGCATTCTCTTATATATGCGAGGCGACCTATGGTCGACTCGCATATATAAGAGAATGCATTGGCACAGGGCCCTTCTGTTGGGTAAAGGGTTATACAGGCGTTTAGCCAGAGTAGAGATTCATGCCATGATTTAAATACACAGGTGGATGAACTAGTTTCCAGACAGCAGTCCACACATGTTTGGAAATTTAGATTCCAGCCTTATTAATTTCTATAATATTCTGTCCTGATAAAAATTTGCCATTAACATCCTACTGCTAAAAGTATATGCTTCCACACATTTGGTTTATGTAAAAAAAATATTTTACCTAACTACCTATACCTACCCAGCGCCAAAAATATGGGTCCGGAGAGGGAAAACACAAAAACTTAAGGTTGGCCTAAGCCTCTCGGTGCAATTTGTACATTATTTGTGAAATAATCGAGATAACTGAGTCGCTACCATATTGGATCCATCCAGCCCCCATTCCGCGGTTTAAAGTGCTACAGGTCAAAGTTCTGGAGTAGCATTCCATATATGGAGTTTTGAATTTTCATGAATTCCATTTATATTATTCAAAAGCTCCATTTATGGAATGCTACATACTCCAGAACTTTGATCACGCTTATTGTGACGAAATATAAACATCAATATAGGTCCACACTTCTTCCAATACAATTATTATAGAAAGTTAGACTGTTTTGTATTTCGCTGTCAATATCCAGTTTTTTTCTGGGTCAATGTGATCTGGGTAGTACAGTAATACAGTAATTAATATTTAGAGCACTATGCCTATTATTGAAAAGAGCTGGTTGGGCATGCATTGTTGAAGTATATAGTGCATGCCTAATCAGGCTTCTCAATCGGTACTCAAGCATTTCACATTACTGGGCAAATATGGTGTCTGACATTTGCAGAATGAGGTCCCAAGAGGGTCAATTTCGTGACACTATCCCGCACAGACTGAAGGTGTTCATTTTAGAACAGTGTTTTACTGTATATATACCTGTAGTTCACAGACATCAAATGATCGATCACTGACCGCCATGCATGTGCTGTTATCTTTGTATGAAGTGATTGTTTTAAAGATACATGTACATAATCCAATCAGATGTTCCCCGTAATATCCAGTTACAACAACAATGGAATTTTACTAAAAGCCGATTTAGTTATATAATTAGTTTATTATACCAATAAATACTCACAACAATACCAATCGCGGTATCATATTTGCCGTAAAAGTCCTACAATAACGTTTTTACTTGGCAGTTTGGTGGTGAGCGAGTGTGGTTTACAATTTCCACACGTCAACTATCATAACATACTGTAATTTTGTTGATGGCGATAGTTTTCATCGACTTCTATTTAAAGTTTAATTGGTCACCACTGTTCGCACATGGAGCGTTTTTGGAGCCGTTTAAATCGGATTATGTTTCTTTAAGGTTTTTTTCTTTTTTTGTTATGTTAAAATTAAATCATTGGTCAATCGACAAGGGGAATAAATTATTTTAATTTGGCCAAATTTTCCGAAAAATTGCCCAAGAAATTCAGAAATGACCTTCTTTGTTCAAGGTGTGATGAGCCATGTCCATCAGGCACAAGTGGGTTCAACTGCAGAGATGAATGCTATTGTCAGAACGGCGGAACCTGTCACAACGTTCATGGGAATTGCACATGTCCAGCTGGGTACACAGTGAGTATAGAAAGCTTCATGGTGCTGGCAGGTCACCAAGTCTGGAAAAAGTGTGTCTGACATTTGCAGAATGAGATCCACAAAGGGCTAGCATCACCAAATTCAACTCCTGGGAAGTATCTATAGCCTCAAATTAACAATGTTTTAGTTACTTTTTCCCTTTTGTTCAGGTTCTATATCCCCTAATTTGCTGAAGATAAAATGCATAATTGAGGTGGGTTAACATCTCCAACTTCAACTGGGGAACTTCAGTCTGATCCTAGCCAGGGTTCGCGCTGGCCCAAAATTTCCAGGTGCCAACACTGTTGCCAATTGCATTATTTTTAGAGCCACTTTATACTTTCTGTTGCCACTTTTTTCGACCAGTATTTTTTGGTGCCACTTTTGAATTTGGTATTCCAAAAAAAAAACAAAAAAAACAAGCAAATTATCTATATATGTATATATTTATTTATATAATGTCTGAATGTCCGAAGAAATCAGTACCTTTTTTTCATTTTAGAAGGGTGTTGCGTGTCTTAAATCTAACTTGCACTTACAATTCATATTTGCTGTCTGTCACAGTTTGTTAATGCTGAGTTACGAAGGAGATATTTATGATAATTTATCACCTAACACCTACTGTCAACGCACAACGTCCTAACGATGTAGACTTCATGAAGCCCTTTGTTTGACTAATGTTTGTCAAATTGGAGTCAATAGCCGTTCTTAGTGTTATTATCGAGTAGAAATTCGAAACCATGTCACCCCCGCGATAAAATAAGTCGATCTGACATAAGCCACGAATCTATTATACCCTTTCAATTAGGACACAATTAGCTATGTCGCGACCGGATATCGATGTGTGTTTTGGTTCCGACCGATTAACTGCAAGCTTTTTTATATGCCCGATGGGTACCAATTGCCAAATGCCAAAAAGCTACGTGCCACTTTTTGTAGCCAATCGGGATTTTTTTGGAGCCATTTCATTTTTTTTATAGCAATTTGCTAAATTGGCAATAGGCAGCGCGAACCCTGATCCTAGCTGTTGATGCCTAAGCAGAACGAGGTTCCCAGAGGATGAATTTGGTGACAAATCGGATATAGATTCCAGGGTATAAATAATAGATATCAATCAAGGACACCTGTTTGGAAAGTTTCCTATCAAGCAATATCAATTTTATTTAGAACTAGCTGATGTGCCTGACTTCGTCCGGGCCATTTAGTGATTTCTTTGTGATGGCCTCCATCTGGGCAGAATATACAGCGTCTGGACAAACTATTGTTAGATTGCTCCAGAAACATGCCTATATGAGTGTATGTGAGTGAGGTCAAGGTCAAGGACATGTTCGCACGTGAAAATAAACCTGCCCATATTGTTCCCGGGATCAAAGTAGGCCTACATACCAAATTTGAGTCGGATCTGTCGAGGTCCAAAAACATGCCTATATGAGCAAGGTCAAGGACATGTTCGCACGTGAAATTGGACCTGCCCATATTGTTCCCGGGATCAAAGTAGGCCTACATACCAAATTTGAGTCGGATCTGTCGAGGTCCAGAAACATGCCTATATGAGCGTATATGAGTGAGGTCAAGGACACGTTCGCTCATGAAATTGGACCTCAGCCCATATTGTCCCCGGGATCAAAGTATGCTTAGATACCAAATTCGAGTGGGATCAGTCAAGCAGTTTTCGAGTCTATAACACACACGCACATACACACATACAGACAGAAATAGATTTCTTATGACATTCGTGGGACAGTTTTAGGGGCTATTATTAGAACTGAAATCCGCGCACTCTATCTTGTTAGCACCCTAAATCGATAAAAATAAACCACTTGATTGTGCCTTTATAGACAAATAATGTGCCATACAGTAATGCCCTAAGTAATCGACTCCATAACCACAGAAGAATTATGGGTAACTTTTCAGGATTTAGTCGGAAATATGGCTTGATGAATGGCAACAAGCCATATTTCCGATTAAATCCTGAAAAGTTACCCATAATTCTGCTGTGGTTATGGAGTCGATTACTTAGGTCATTACAGTACATTATCTTCAGTTTTGTCTGTATTTTAGTCTTGAAATCAGCATTTATGAAAATTATGTTGTTTTATTACATTGCTATGTGTGATTTACCTTGATTTCTCGAGTGATTATAAATGATTATTTCACTAGTGAATAATAACACTTTAACTAGCACGTTATGCATCCATACGCTCCATCGATAGTTATGCGTCATGGGCATAATGGCGGTATTATTCAGATTTATGGTAACTCAGATGTTTATATTGGAATATAATAAGAAACAGAATAATCACTTGATTGAACTGGTGGTGTAAAATAATTCATTCGAGGCAGGGACTAATTTGTAAAACACTCGAACACAATACGCTGTCATGATTGTACAGTGTCTCTGCCTCTCATGAATTATTTCACGACACCAGTTCAATCAAGGGATTACTCTCTATTTATTACATATCTATCAACGTAATTCGCATGATCGCACGAGTTTCCAGACGTGTGATAATTCTCAGAATCGCACTAGTGCAATCTGTCGACGGAACTATTTCATTCAGTGTTGTTAGACTGGTTCTCGCCATTACTATTTTGACTTTTTCAATAACGACAATAAAGAAACAATAAGCGATCAATCTATGAGATGATTCATTCAAGTAGTTTCATTTCAAGAATATGTTTGTCGAGGCACAGAATTTAATTTCAAACGCATCATTAAAGATGGGTCAAGGTCACTCGCAGATAGACGGGGAGTCTGATTGTTGCGTTAACCCTAAAATGCCGTTAAAACTCAATTAAATTAACATTTTCTGTACCGGAGATGTACGATAGTGAGTCAACTTACTATGATACGAAGATATGTAATAAAAATAGAACCGCATGAGTGTCTGGATTTTGACGAATTATCGCACTCGATTTGTTGGCGGAAACGCGATACCTCTCGTTCGGGACTGTCTCCCGCACTCGAGGTATCGCTCCGCCAACAAATCTCGTGCAATAATTTCGTCAAAATCCAGACACTCATGCGGTTCTATCTATGTATTTGTGGTCCTGAAGAGATTGACCATCTGTAAGTTATCATGTTAACCCTTCCATGACGGCAGCTTCCTGAAATTTTGTGAAAACCCTGTGCCAATGTACCGGTATTCTCTTATATATGTGAGTCTCCCATAGGGAGTCTCACATATATAAGAGAATACATTGGCCTAACAGTATTCACCATGACTTTGTAAGCCAGTGCATTCTCTTATATATATGCGAGACTCGCGTATATAAGAGAATGCACTGGCGCAGTATCTTTAATGCTGCACCAGCTCATCTCCCATCATGTAACAGAAAGGGTTAAGAAATCAGGATTCGGGAATGTAAAATACACTTACCATGAACCAGTTAATGTCCCTTATTTTTGCTGGAATGTCCCGGGCTCTTGATTCTTGTATATCAGTAATTCGTGTATTTATTGGCCGATCTTATCCCTTCTTCCAAATGAGACATAATTATATGATTCAAATGTCTGTTTTTCAACAGACCGGCAATCTCAACATCACGTCAACACAGTGATATGTATATATCAGCATCACGTCAACACAGTGATATGTATATATCAGCATCACGTCAACACAGTGATATGTATATATCAGCGCCTTTGGGGATAAATTAATAATCAAACATGAAAGACTTATTAGGTAGGTGATGTCATGAATCTCAATCTCAATCTCAATTATGCTTAAGTGTAATAGCCTCACTGACAACTCCATTATGCTTAAGTGCAATACAAATTCCATTACGCTTAAGCGTAATGGCATTATGCTTAAGCGTAATGGCATTACGCTGAAGCGTAATAGCATTATGCTTAAGTATAATGGAAATATGAATGGCATTATGCTTAAGCATAATAGCACTATGCTTAAGCATAATGGAATTACTCTAAAGCATAAATGCAGCATAATGCATTACGCTTAAGCGTAATTGGTTATTAAATGTGAATTTGGCCTCCCATAAATATGAACTCTATGGGCATAGCCAGTGTAGAGAGAATCATGGCATGATCTAATGCTGAGTGAGAATGTCCTTAACCCTTCCATGACTGGAAACCATGTGCCAATGCATTCTCTTATATATGGTAGTCTCCAATAGGGAACCTCGCATATATAAGAGATTGCATTGGCACAGGAAATTTATTGCTGCATGATCACAGCTCCCATCATGAACCCCATGAAATGATTAACACTGGATAGCTTCTCCTAGCATTAAGAGATAGGCACATGGTCTTTAATGCTGCACCAGCACAGATCCCATCATGAAAGGGTTAACAGAACAGTCTTACATGAGCGTACACAAATCCGTGAGATAGATCTGCTGTTATATCTACTTACATGTACTTTTACAACAATTTCGCATAGAAATGTCTGTAACCCTGTCATGACAGGAGCTGCGCTGGTGCAGCATTAAAGATCCTGTGCCAGTGCATTCTCTTATATAAGCGAATCTCCCATAGATAGCCTTGTATATATGTATATAAGAGAATGCACTGGCTTATAAGGTCAAGGTAAATATTGTTAGGCCAATATATTCTCTTATATATGTGAGGCTCCCTATGGGAGACTCGCATATATAAGAGAATGCATTGGCACAGGGTTTTTGCACAATTTCAGGAAGTTCCAGTCATGGAAGGGTTAAATGTGGCAATATCATATGACTTCACCATCCTCACCCAATATCATATGACTTCACCATCCTCACCCAATATCATATGACTTCACCATCCTCACCCAATATCATATGACTTCACCATCCTCACCCAATATCATATGACTTCACCATCCTCACCCAATATCATATGACTTCACCATCCTCACCCAATATCATATGACTTCACCATGCTCACCCAATATCATATGACTTCACCATCCTCACCCAATATCATATGACTTCACCATGCTCACCCAATATCATATGACTTCACCATCCTCACCCAATATCATATGACTTCACCATCCTCACCCAATATCATATGACTTCACCATCCTCACCCAATATCACATGACTTCACCATCCTCACCCAATATCATATGACTTCACCATCCTCACCCAATATCATATGACTTCACCATCCTCACCCAAAGTTTTAAGTTTTGCAAAGAAATATAACTCTAACTCTGCCCATTATTTTGTGAAAAATCACTTTTACAATAAACTCATAGGAAAAGATACACACAAAGGAACACATTTTTGGAAAAATAGGGTGGGTGGCAGGGTGGGTGGGGAAAGGGGAGGATGGCATTACATTCTAAGTAAAGAAACGTATGCCCAATATTTACTTGACAGATGTATGATATTACTGATAATGTATGATCTCGCAAAGAAAATATATATTCTCGCAAATATAATGCATGATTTTAATGCTACTATGTTAATTTCAGGGTAATATTTGTTCAGAGCCGTGTCCCGAGGGGAAGTGGGGTGATAACTGTGAGGAATATTGTACGTGTTATAATGGAGCAACGTGTGATCGAATCAATGGAATATGTAACTGTACCGATGGATATATTGGTATCGGGTAAGTTTCAGTCACAGGAAATTACATGTACGATGAAAATGTTGCAAATATGTTCAAGCCTTGAAATAGGGTGTCTGTCATTTGCAGAATGAGGTCCCCAGAGGGTGAATTTAGTGATGCTACCCCGCATAGCAGGCTAGTGTCACCAAATTCACCCTCTGGGAACCTCATTCTGCTGAGGTGTAAGCAGAATGAGGTCCCCAGAGGGTGAATTTGGTGATGCTAGCCCGCTATGTGGGGTAGCATCACTAAATTCACCCTCTGGGGACCTCATTCTGCAAATGACAGACACCCTATTTCAAGGCTTGAATATGTTCTCGTTGAAGGCCCACTTAATTTTTGAACCCCCAGATAATTTTATAAAAATTTATTCCATATTATGTACCATTTGAAAGAGGAAGCTCCAAAACATTGTATTATCAACTTATTCGGTCTAATAAACTGCGAACATGTTGTTTTTATTGAGATACCGACTTGGTGTTCTGTGACAAAGTTTCTTAATTTTCAATGGAAGGGGAATAACTCTATATCTGAATATTCCCCTTCCATTCAAAATACATTTAATTCTGTTGCATTCTGGGAGCCATAACGGGAGTAATCTTTCCATGATTTCAGCTGTTTTCTATTTCTCCATGGGCATCTTCTGAGACACAGGTGATGAATTATAGTATTTTAATTATATTTTATGGCATCGATTGTTATTAAAACCGTATATCAAGGCACTATAAAAAAAATAATCGGTGACTTGAAAATTAAGTGGGCCTTTAAATCAAGGAAGTTGTGGAGAGTCGAATTTCTGATTTGATAGTTGACTATCCGGACACGTCCCTCTCAGCGACCTTTGCATTTTGAAATGAGATCCAGTGAATTGTGACAATAGTGTCCTAATGGCATTTACTGAATTGTGACAATAGTGTCCTAATGGCATTTACTGAATTGTGACAATAGTGTCCTAATGGCATTTACTGAATTGTGACAATAGTGTCCTAATGGCATTTACTGAATTGTGACAATAGTGTCCTAATGGCATTTACTGAATTGTGACAATAGTGTCCTAATGGCATTTACTGAATTGTGACAATAGTGTCCTAATGGCATTTACTGAATTGTGACAATAGTGTCCTAATGGCATTTACTGAATTGTGACAATAGTGTCCTAATGGCATTTCAAATGTTGTACTACTGGTGGTATGACTGGAACAGGCGTCTCATTGAGCAAGAGTCATCATAATCATAGGAATCAGCTTGTCTGTCTGTCTGTCAGGCCGCCTTTGGATGCAACTTTGTCCTAGCTTGTATTCCTAAATAATCAGTCAAGTTTTTATCAAAACTCAACTATTGATATGGCAAGGGATGGCTGGCGGACTGGCGGATGGTGTGGCAACAAACTTATATAACATAGCCATTTATTGATGGATTCTGACAATTTTTGGTATATGATTTAATTGTCATGTGTGACAACAATCGGGTCTGTCCCGACTTTCTAACCAGAGTTATGCCATTTGTTTCTATTTATAGAAATTTGAGGTCTGTTAGCGAGATAACTTGAACAAACGTTAACCAATTTCATATTTGGTATATGAATCTCTGATAACAATATCTTGATCGAGTTCAAATATCAGGTTTGTTCGATTATTTTTACCTGAGTTATGGCCATTAGTTCGTCTATGTTTAGCAATTTTAGGTCTGTTTGCCCAATAACTTCACCAAACATCAACCAAATTTAGGGTTGCATGCCACAATTCAGACCTTCATGATGCGATCCGAATTGTGATTTTACTATCATAACGATGCAGATTTTTGGCAACTGACAGTTGTGAAAACTAGATGAACCACTTAACTCATTTTTAGTATGTATAATCTCATCAGTGTTCACCTCAGTATATTCATTAATGTAAATTACAAGATTTATTAAAAATGACAAAAATCCATGGCCAGGTATTAGAATTAGTTCGGGGAGTTCAACAATGGGTTGTATACTTAACTCCATTTGTTATATTTTTCTCAGTTGTTCAGTGCCATGTGGGAAAGACAAGTATGGTCATGACTGCGCAGAAACCTGCCAGTGTCAGCACGGAGGTAATTGTTCACATATAGATGGATCATGTGAATGTACTACTGGTTATAATGGAGTCATATGCGCCGATAGAAGTAAGTGCATATAACAAAGATATTAGATCCTTTTTTTACTCCTGGTCAAGTGGTCCTGCTAAGGTGCTATGATGCGGTTGGGTCCTGCTGATTTGCCATGATGCTGTTAGGGCAAAATGAGCTATTAACAAAAAGTACCATTATTTTTTTTAATTTGTCTTTTTCGCTGTGTTCCGATAATCTGAACATATACAAGAAAAGCCATTATTCATATCAAATATTCAAAAATATATTTATTGCAAAATATTTTTAATACTGGTTGTATTAGGTGCTGAAAATCAACTATAATCAAGATGGTTATTCACGTCGTTTTTGAAAGGCATTATTATATTTTTCAAAAATATATACCGGTATGTTCTTGAATGTTTCGTACAAACTGTTTTTTTTCTCAAATTGCTTGCAATAGCTAAACACCGCGAAAATGACAACTTCAGAAAAAAATAACGGTAATTTTTTCGTAACGGCATTAGATTGCATCAATTTTCTCTCTTGGACTTTTTCAATCATCTGACCGAAAAATCTCTCACATGACATTTGGAGGTTGAAGTCACATTAGGAGGCCACTGTACTCGTAAACTTGAGTGTCTTGATTAACCATTTCATGATGGAAGCTGCATTGGTGAAGCATTAACAACCCTGTGCCAGCACATTCTCTTATATATGTGAGTCACATATATAAGAAAATGTATTGGCACAGGGTTTTTTTCGCAAAAATTTAGCAAGCTCCAGTCATGAAAAGGCTAATGATCATTTATTCTAATTTCTAACTGTATAACAATGTAATCCTCCTCATCGGCCCTAATTTACGGTCTGTAAAATCGGTCCTAAATTTTTTTGTTTTTTGTTTGTTGGGTATGCTTAAGCATGCTATAGCGAATTTAAAAACAAACTGGATAAAACCTTAGGGGCATGTTATAACTCAAAACTATCACCAAGTATTCATAGTAATAATTTTGATGCCCATGAAAAACGTAAGATTCCCTGGCACTAAACCTACAAAATAAGTCTGTTAAAGAATATAAGAAAAAATTATTAAAATTGTAAAAAATTGTAAAAAATAATAACAAATGACGAAAAATTGTTAGGCCAATGCATTCTCTTATATATGCGAGGCGACCTATGGTCGACTCGCATATATAAGAGAATGCATTGGCACAGGGTATATGGGTTGATACAAAAATCGGACCTGGGACTGAAAGGGTTAAAGACATATTGTGGACTTATTTCATTGAATAAAAACAATCAATTGATATCCAAACGCTGTCCCCACTGGAAGAATGTAGCAAAGAACTACAGTAATGCCCTAAATAATTGACTCCCTAACCACAGCTATTTAGCCAAATATGGCTTGCTGTCATTCATCGGAAAGCTCTCAGTGAGAGCTTTCCGATGAATGGCAACAAGCTATATTTCCGACTAAATCCTGAAAAGTTACCCATAATTCAGCTGTGATTAAGGAGTCAATTATTTAGGGCATTACTGTATAAGGTTGTCGAAATTTCCAGCCACATGGACTCTACCATTTCAGAGAATACAACTGTCGAACTATGCACAATTGTTGATATTTACTACTTTATTCGCATGAACAATACAGCAATAATTGCACTAATAATAGTGTGTAATTCATTTATAACAATGATGTTTTCTGACTATTTGGATATCAAATTCATGAAAGTAACATATTTTGGCATGATTATTTTTTTAATGCGTCCGAGTATATCTCAGGGGAGTGGGAGTGTTTCACATCACTTTAATGCATATATTATTTTTGCATTTCAGTATGCGATATCGATAAGTATGGCGCATCCTGCAGTGAAACATGCGATTGTGATGAGCACAAAACCGAAGAGTGAGTAACAAATTCGTTTTCAGTTTTCTTCAAAGTAGATATGCTAGCAAGTCTTGAAATGACGTATCTGTCATTTGCAGAATGAGGTCCCCTGAAGGTGAATTTAGTGATGCTACGCCACACAGCAGTAAATCATCACTAAATTCACCTATGGGGACCTCATTCAGCTTAGACCTCATCTTCTGGGAGGGATGTATCGAGAGTCTCAAAATAACATTCTTTTTAACTACTTTTTCCCTTTCTGTTCAGTTTCTAAATCCCCTAATTTGCAGAAGCAAAAATGCATAATCGAGGTGACTAATGGGTGAACATCACCAACTATAGGCCTCCGATAGCAGTTGAGACCTCAGCAAAATGAGGTTCCCAGAGGGTGAATTTGGTGATGCTAGACCACTGTGCGGGAAGCGTCACTAAATTTACCCTCTGGGGGACCTCTTTCTGAAATGACAAATGATAGACACACTATTTCAAGGCTTGTTCTGGACCCGAATCAACTGATTTTTGTCTGTCAACTTTCAAATTTTCATTGCAACTTTCACTTCGCCTCACTGAAAATAAGGGTGAGGTTTAACTAATAGAGAGAATATGAAGAATTTGTCACTCACAAAATTTCATGCTTTCATAGTAAAATAGCCTGTATGTGTTACACTAAATCCTGTTCACTGATTGGTCAACTGCTAATTTGGTCTTGCATTATATATCCCAATAACATGAACCGATGTCACATCTTGTTGACCTAAATGATGTAAAGCATTGGTAGAATAACTGGGCGTGTTTATTAAGCACCTGGTCATAGACTAATCGATCGATAATGCTCTGGTAGAAAAGCCTGAATTTAGTGTGCCTGTCATTTGCAAAATGAGGTCCCCAGAGGGTGAATTTAATGACGCTATCCAGCATAGCATGCTAGCATCACCAAACTCACCCTCTGGGATCTCATTCTGCATGGCCTCATCTGCTATGGGAGACATAGACTCAGATTGAAGATCCCATATGGTGAAGTACACCCATTGGGAACCTCAATTATGCAATGTGTCATCTTCCAATTAGGGGATATATAGAGGAACTAAACTAAAAAAGAAATAGAATCCATTTGTAGAAGTTTCTATAGAAATTTTATAATAAAGAAACTTTCCAGAGAAGATGAAGCCTAAGCAGAATGAGGTCCCCAGAGGGTGAATTTAGTGATGCGGGATAGCATCATGGTGATGCATGTTGTTCATGGTAATTTCAATGATAAGCTTATGTGAGCTTATGGACATGACTGACTTTAGATTGATTTTCAAGCTTGACACCTGTGGTCAAGTTTCACTCTACTCTTGAAGTCTGGGTTGTATCGTCCCCCCCCCCCCAACACCCCAACCCATTATGATTGGGAGATACTTCTAAGAATTGTCACAGCAATATATAATACTAGCAGGTGGACCCGACTTCGTCCGGGCTGTTTCCCCTCTGATTTTCGGCGAATTGCGCGATTTGACCTTGAATAGTCCATTTTGAAGGTCAAGGTGAGGTGGGGTCACGATTTGACCTGTCCAAAACACTGCCCGGACAAAAGTACCCGACAAAAGTACCCGTCGAAATCCATCCGGTTTTACCCGATTTGACCTCGAATTGATAATTTTGAAGGTCAAGGTCAGGTCGGGGTCACAATTTGACCCGTCCAAAACACTCAGTGGACAAAAGTAACCCTATGTATCAAATTTCGTCGAAATCCCATAAAAATTCGTGATTTGACCTTGAATTGACCAGATTTCAAGGTCAAGGTCACGTCGCACGTGCAAACGAATATGCTTACGACACTTCCCATACGAAAGTATCCCTAGACACTAATTTTCATCGAAATCCCGTGATACTCGGGCGTTTGACCTTGAAATGACCCAATTCAAGGTCATGTCGCACGGGCAAATTAACAGGCCCATACCACTCCCCGGCCGAAAGTACCCACACATACCAAGTTTCATCACACATACCAAGTTTCATCGGCTCGGCCGTTTTCAAGTCCATCGCGAACACACAGACACACACACAGATTTTCCAAAATATATAATAGACTAGCCGATGAGCCCGTCGTTGTCCGGGCTATTCAAAAACCAAATTTCAAGTCGATAGCTCCATCCGTTTCCGAGATCTGGTCTGCGCATGCGCGAAGCTGGCGTCGCACGGGCTCGGCGACCCGATAAAATTCGTATCCGGGGCAAGATACATTCACATACCAAATTTCAAGTCGATAGCTCCACCCGTTTCCGAGATCTGGTCTGCGCGAAGCTGGCGTTGCACGGGCTCGGCGACCCGATAAAATTTGCATCCGGGGCAAGATACATTCACATAGCAAATTTCAAGTCGATAGCTCCACCCGTTTCCGAGATCTCGTCTGCGCATGCGCGAAGCGGGCGCCGCACAGGCTCGCCAATACGACAACGTCCACCGCCTGGTCAAACTACACACACGTACCAAGTTTCGTCCCGATCGGTCGAGAATCGTAGATTTGTATCAATGACAAACAGACAGACAAACAGACAGACAGATGTCTTCAAAATATATATGAGATTTATGTCATAATGTCTTCTGATTTGATATGTATACCTGATCATCTGTGAACGATATATACATTGCTAAAACTTCCAGTTTGCCCATTAAAGTTTACATATAATATTCTTTGTAGTTATTCCATGAATACTTTATGTTCGGTCGAGCTACAGTAATGCTCTAAGTAATCGACTTCTTAACCACAACAGAATTATGGGTAACTTTTCAGGATTTAGTCGGAAATATGGCTTGTTGCCATTCATCGGAAAGCTCTCGGGAAGATGATGAATGGCAACAAGCCATATTTCCGACTAAATCCTGAAAAGTTACCCATAATTCTGCTGTGGTTAAGAAGTCGATTACTTAGAGCATTACTGTAAATTTAATGCTCCATGTATATACAGTAATGCTCTAAATAATCAACTCCTTAACCACAGCAGAATTATGGGTAATTTTTTAGGATTTAGTCGGAAATATGGCTTGTTGCCATATGGCAACAAGCCGTATTTCCGACTAAATCCTGAAAAATTACCCATAATTCTGCTGTGGTTAAGGAGTCGATTATTTAGGGCATTACAGTATATAGTTATTGCAGTTATATCTAGCATACGTTTCACAGCCTTGCTTCTTCAAATAACCAACAGTGTACTTTGTGTTTTCTTGATAAACTTTGCAGGTTAGTTAAATTCGCTGACATTTTTAAGCTCAACTTTTATAAGTCAATTTTGACCTATTGCCCTTGGTTGGCATCCATCTGTCCCTCCATGTGTCCATCCATCAACAATTTCTGTTGGCACACCCTAAAGATCACATCTCTCAACTGATTGTCACCAAGCTTCATGTGGATCTTTTGGGCGACCTCTAGATGGGAGCCATAATGTTTTTCCTAAATTCGTTAAAAAACATGGCCACCAGCAGCCATCTTGGATTTCAAATTTGAATCCATTGGCACACTCTGCAGCCCACATTTATGGGAGAATTGTTTTGATAATTTACAGGAATATTTTTGATTACCTCTAGATTGGAGTTATCAAATTTGAACAATTTCAATGAAAAAAAATTGATGCCAGCACTTTGACGCAACCTACAGGCTACATCCCTCATTCGATCATCACCAAACTTTATAGGGATCTTTGTGGTGACCTCTATGTGGCACCTAATTGCATTTAAAAAAATGGTACTATTATAGGTTTATTTGCTATAAAATAAAAATATTCTGATTAAATATATAAAAAAATATAAATAAAGAAAACATTCTCTTGTTTTACACTGATATTAAGGCCAAAGAAAAAATATTTTTGGTTCAGGTTTCCCTGATGTTTTTTTATAAAAAAAATAAAATAAAATTTTTATACAAAGAATATCAAATAAATATTGCAGAAGACACAAAATGTCATAATTATATGTCATTTTGAAAAATAAAAAAGAACATTTTATTAAATTTAAAATAACATTTTTAAGCCTACGTGCTAACCATAATTTTTTTTGACATGTAACCCCAACAAGACATTTAACCCCTTCATGATGAGAGCTGGTGCAGCATTAAATATCCTATGCCAGAGCATTGTCTTATATATGCGAGTCTCCGATATGGAGCCTCGCATATATAAGAGAATGCACTGGTTTACAAGGTCAACGTAAATATTGTTATGCCAATGTATTCTCTTATATATGCGATCTCCTATGAGAGACTCACATATATAAGAGAATGCACTGGTTTACAAGGTCAACGTAAATATTGTTATGCCAATGTATTCTCTTATATATGCGATCTCCTATGATAGCCTCGCATATATAAGAGAATGCACTGGTTTACAAGGTCAACGTAAATATTGTTTTCGAAAAGTTTCAGGAAGCTCCAGTCATTGAAGGGTTAAATTTTCGGATTTAAATTTAACGTTAAATTTCTTTGGCCTAAAGCCGCTTACACATGGAAGCGGCGCGGCCGGCGCGGTTATCTAGCGAATAAACTTTTTGTCATCGCCGCGAGAGTGTGTCGCTTTCACATGGCCGCGGCAGAATAATTATAAAGCCCGAAGTATTGTGTTTCATAACATTAGTTTCTAGAATGGAGGCAGTGTCTGATGACACACTTGTTATAATAGCACTGGCATATTTGTATCGACAACGAAAAAAGAAGAGAAATAGAAGGTTTTGGGTACACCCAATTAATAAGAAGAGATATTTACTTGGTGTATTTAATCATTTATACCGTGAACTCTATTCAGATGAGGACAAATTTATACAATACTTTAGTACCTTCTCTGTTTACACAATTAACGTCAGGTTAAATTTTATTATGACATTGTGCAGATGAGAGAACTGTTGTGTAAGGGCTAAATTCGCAGAACGTATTTATAGAATTTTTGGGATTTCCCTTAAATTTGAGGTAGTACTACATGACCCGATGAATATGTGTGGAATGCTTTGATCTGACAGTGATTCGTCGCGCGATCGCTCTGCAAAATGGCTCATGGTTCCATTGAAAATAATCGCGTCGCTCATTAAAAATGTCGCCGCCGCGTCGATTGGCCGCGCCGCGCCAATGTGTAAGGTCCCGTGCTTCATGACTGCACAAACTCGATCGTCCGGCCGCGTCGCCGCGCCGCTTCAGCTGCGCCGCGCCCATGTGTAAGCAGTTTTATGCACTGTATGGAATTTCAATTGCAGGTGTAGTGCAACAGACGGGAGATGTGACTGCAAACCTGGCTGGGCCGGAGACCAGTGTACAATTGGATGTTTATACCCATTCTATGGGATAGGCTGCCAAGAGTGGTGCCCTGATTGTATAGTTATACATAGTTACTGTGATCACATCACAGGGAAATGTGTATGTAATGATGGACGTCTTGGAATTCTGTAAGTAATATACATGTAATTACAACCTTTATTTTTCCCAATGTTATATTTTCTTATTATACACCCTTTAAAAAAAAAAGGGGGGGTATACTTTTTTGCACCTGTCCGTCTGGATGTTCACTACTATGGTGGCATTCAATAGAGAATTCGATTGTTTGGTTCAGGTTTTCCATTCTAGAGTTATTCATCTTTGTTTATCTGGAAATGTTGGCTTTTTGGTTTATCCAATGCCTGTTCGGGCCATAACTTGAACAGTAATGCTCGGATCTCAATGAAATTTGGTATGGACGTTCACCACTATGAGGACATTTAATGGCGTGTTCAACCGTTTTGTTTTGGTTTATCATTCGAAAGTTATTCATGTTTTATTTGCTTTATTTGTTGTTGTTATAATATAATTCTACTGAAGTTAATTTAATTAAATTTGGTATGTAGGTTCACTACCATCAAACAAAGTTCAAGTTAAAATTTGGGGTCATGCCAGCCATTTTGACCAGTGTTACAGAACTTTATTAAAATTTGGGCCCAATTTTTGTTTCCAGGGGGGGGGGGGGGGGGATAATTTAGTTAATTTCAACTGAATTGAAAGAAATTTGGTATACAGGTTTTAAACTATTTTCAGCTGATAAATCCAAGTTATGGAATCTATCTCAAAACCATTTGAAACAAGCCAATGACATTTGTTGTCTATGTAAATTAAACTATTTTCAACTGATAAATCCAAGTTATGGAATCTATCTGAAAAGCCATTTGAAACAAGCCAATGGCATTTGTTGTTTATGTAAATTAAAGGCACAGATTGCCTTCGCGGTTGGTATTGCTGTTAAAATAGTCACATCCGTTACCAGTAATACCACCATAAATGGAAAGAATATTAACCCTTTGAGTACCAGGGGCCGATCTCATCGGCCCTAAACCTACAAAATAAGTCTGTTAAAGAATATAAGAATAACTTATTAAAATTGTAAAAAACTGTAAAAAAAAAATAAAAAATTGTTAGACCAATGCATTCTCTTATATATGCGAGGCGACCTATGGTCGACTCGCATATATAAGAGAATGCATTGGCACAGGGTATATGGGTTGATACAAAAATCGACCTGGCACTCAAAGGGTTAAAATATAGACAGATTTTATTCTTATACCGATCATAAATGTATCATAAATAGTATGTTATTGTCAAGTTTGTATGCTTCGTTATGTAAACAAAAGCCAAAAATGTTACAGAACTTGGCTTTTGTTTACATAACACAGTGTACAAACTCAAAAATAACATGCTTTTTATCTATATCTATATTTGCGAATGTCTGTCTGTCTGTGTTCTATAGAAATTCACAGTGGACCATCTAGATAGCACCAAAGGGGTCTACTAGGGGTAACTTTTTATGAGAAAGATAATGGTGCAGGTTAGAAATTCTAACTTAGAATGTTCTAAAGTGACGCCGTTGTTGTCAGGAGCAGAAAAGGGGACGGGCAGAAATATTTTTTGTCGCTAATTGCCACGAAACTTATATATAATCATCCCCATGATATGTCAGGATTATAATTGTGTGGTTTAAATATGTCAAAAGTGGCACCGTTCGAGTCAGGGGTGCATGGAAGGGGAGAGGGGCACCAAAATTGACAAAACTAATTTTAGCCGATTTCCATCAAATTGATATATATTCTTCTCCATGATACAAGGAATCTAATTATGTGATTTAAAGACGCCAAATTGCTGTCGTTCGGATGAAAGATTGTGGGGGGGCACAAATTTGATAAGAATGGGTTCAGTCGCCGACTGCCACCACATATATACAATATCATTCCCATGGTATGAGGAGTCTAATGGTGTGGCTTAAATCTGTCAAAAGTGGCGTCATTCGAGTCAGGGGTGCACTGAAAGGCAGAGGGGCACCAAATTGATATGCAATATTTTTAGTGCCAATCCACCAAAGTGATACACATTTTTATCCATGATACGAGGCGTCTAATCGGGTGATTTACAGATGCCATATTGGTGCTGTTTGGGTGAGAGATGGGCGTGGGCACTAAATTTGATCAAAATTAGTTTAGTCGCCGATTAGCACCACACTTATAAATAATCATCTCCATGATATCAGGAGTCTAATTGTGTTGTATAAGAATATCACAGATTGGGCCATTCGAGTCAGGGATGCATAGAGAGTGAGATGGACAAAAAAAAAGATAAACAGTATGTTTAGTGCCGATTTCTACCAGCTTGATACATATTATTCTCCCTGATACGAGGAATCTAACCATGTGGTTTAAATACGCCAAATAGGCCCGATTCTCCGAAAGCCCGATTCTCCGAAAGCCCATAACTCCGAAGGCCAGATTCTCCGAAGGCCCGATTCTCAGAAAATCCAAAATGAGCTAGATTGCACTGAAAACACCCCCATGTAGTCGAACATGCACATAGCGAAGGGTATATGCTTATAGCAGGGGACCACATGGTTCACGGTTAGACACATTGCACCCAAACCAACGCATATACCAGTGGTGGTATCAAGCCCGGAAATAAGGTGCCTGACATTTGCAGAATGAGGTCCCCAGAGGGTGAATTTAGAGATATTACCCGCATAGCGGCTAGCATCACCAAATTCACCCACTGCTAGGGGACCTCATTCTGTTCAGACATTGATCGGGTAGGGTTCAGTAGTCCGAAGGTTCAGTCCGAAGGTCCACTAGTCATTCCATATATGTCACATTAGGGCATTTAAACGCCGTAATTAGGGCGTTTAAACGTCGTATTAGGGCGTTATAACGCCGTAATTAGGGCGTTTAAACGCCGTATTAGGGCATTATAACGCCGTAATTAGGGCGTTTAAACGCCGTAATTAGGGCGTTTAAACGCCGTATTAGGGCGTTTAAACGCTGTAATAGGGCGTTTAAACACCGTAATTAGGGCGTTTAAACGCCGTAATTAGGGCGTTTAAACGCCGTATTAGGGCGTTTAAACGCTGTAATAGGGCGTTTAAACGCCGTAATTATTATTTTATTTGTGGCGCTACTGTGCTTCCGTAGAAACTTCTTCACATAGATTATATTTATTTTTTAAATTTAGTTTCTCTATATATATCACCAAATTGGCAGACGACACATTGCATAATCGATGGGTGTACATCACAATATTCACCATTTGGGAACTTCAATCTGAGTCTAGGTCGCCCATAGCAGATGAGGCCATGAATAATGAGGTCAACGTACAGGGGTGAATTTTGTGATGCTAACCCACTGTGCAGGATAGCAAAACTAAATTCACCCTCTGGGGACCTCATTCTACAAATGACAGGCACACTAAACTCAGACTTGACTGCAAAGGCCATGAACAAACAATATACTAACATGAACAAGCCTTGAATAGTGTGTCTGTCATTTGCAGAATGAGGTCCCCAAAGGGTGAATTTAGTGATGCTACCCCGCATAGTGGGCTAGCATCACCAAATTCACCCTCTGGGGACCTCATTCTGCTTACACCTCTGCAGAATGAGGTTCCCAGAGGATTAATTTGGTGATGCTAGCCCGCTATGCTATGCAGGGTAGCATCACTAAATTCACCCTCTGGGGACCTCATTCTGCAAATGACAGACACACTATTTCAAGGCTTGAACATGAAACGCTCTTTTATGTTGTTCTTCATGCTGCATTATTCAGCCAAGTGCAATTCTTGAAATAGTGTGTCTGTCAGGTGCAGAATGGGGACCCCAGATTGTGAATTTAGTAATGCTGTCCCACAGTTGGCTAGCATCACCAAATTCACCCTCTGTCAATCTCATTCTGCTGAGGCTTCAACTGCTATGGGAGATCTAGGATCAGATTGAAGTTGAAGTTGGTGATGTTCACCCATTAGTCACCTCGATTATGCATTTTATCTTCTGAAAATTAGGGAATATAGAAACTGAACAGAAAGGAAAAGGCAACTGAAAACAATGTTAATTTGAGACTATAGATACTATCCCAGAAGAAAAGACCTAAGCAGAATGAGATCCCCAGAGGGTGAATTTAGTGATGCTAGTCTGCTGTGCAGGGTAGCATCACTAAATTCACCCTCTGGGGACCTCATTCTGCTAATGACAAACACACTTTTTTAAGGTTTGGCCAAGTGCATCTCCATATCAATACCATAGTACAAGTTAAATATACAAGTGGCTAAACATCGCTATTATGTCGTTTTCCATTGCAGTTGTGAATATGCTTGTGGGCCGGGCATGTGGGGTCATCTGTGCGCGGAATATTGCCACTGTGACAATGGGGCTATATGTAATAAGGCCAATGGTGACTGCTTATGTCAGGAAGGTAGGAGAATCACTGTAAAACCTACTGAAAACACTTAACCCTTTCGTGATGGGAGCTGCGCTGGTGCAGCATTAAAGATCATGTGCCAGTACATTCTCTTTTATATATAAATGCGAGTCTCCCATAGGGAATTTTTCTTATATTCTTTAACAATTTTATCATTTTTTTTTCTTACATTCTTTAACAATTTTTATCCTTATTTATCATTATTAGCTCAACTTTACTTTGTAAAGTTTGAGCTATTGCCATGGCTTGGTATCCGTCGTGCGTGTGTGTGTGCGTGATTCGTCAACAATTTCCTTTAGCACGGGCTACAGTTCGTACCTTTGGTCCGATTATTATGAAATTTGTCATGGATGTTGACATTGACATGTAGATGGGAACGAGTCATTTTGGGGTCATTCGGAAGAAAAACATGGCCGCCAGTGGCCATCTTGGATTTCAAAATTCAATCCATTAGCACGGGCTACAGTCGTACTGTTGGTCTTATTGACATGAAATTTGTCATGGATGTAAATATTGATATGTAGATGGGAACGAGTAATTTTGGGGTCATTCGGCTAAAAAACATGGCCACCGGCAGCCATCTTAGATTTTACTCTTTGCATGACTAAATCCTTTGACACGGGCTACAGGTCGTACCTTTGGTCGGATCATCATAAAATTTGTCATGGATGTTAACAATGACATGTAGATGGGAACGAGTCTGATGATTTTTGGGTCATTCGGCCAAAAAACATGACCGCCAGCTGCCATCTTGGATTTTACTCTTTGTATGACTAAATACTTTAGCACGGGCTACATGTCGTACCTTTAGTCTGATCATCATGAAATTTGTCATGGCTGTTGAAATTGGAATGTAGATGGGAACGAGTCATTTTGGGGTCATTCGGACAAAAAACATGGCCGCCAGCGGCCATCTTTGATTTCAAAATTTAATCCATTAGCACGGGCCACAGGTCGTACTCTTCGCCTTATCATCATAAAATTTGTCATGGATGTTAACAATGACATGTAGATGGGAACGAGTTATTTTGGGGTCATTCGGCCGAAAAACATGGCCGCCAACAGCCATCTTTTATTTTACTCTTTGTATGACTAAATCCTTTAGCACGGGCTACAGGTGGTACTGTTCGTCTGATCATCATGACATTTGTCATGGATGTTAATATTGACATGTATATGGGAACGATTAATTTTGGGGTCATTTGGCCAAAATACATGGCCGCTGGCGGCCATCTTAGATTTTACTCTTTGCATGACTAAATCCTTTAGCACGGGCTACAGGTCGTACCTTTGGTCAGATCATCATGAAATTTGTCATGGATGTTAACAATGACATCTAAATGGGAACGAGTCATTTTGGGGCGATTCGGTCAAAAAACATGGCCGCCAGCAGCCATCTTGGATTTTACTCTTTGTATGACTAAATCCTTTAGCATGGGCTACAGGTCGTACCTTTAGTCTGATCATCATAAAATTTGTCATGGCTGTTGAAATTGGAATGTAGATGGGAACGAGTCATTTTGGGGTCATTCGAAAAAAAAACATGGCCGCCAGCGACCATCTTGGATTTCAAAATTCAATCCATTAGCACGGGCTACAGGTCGTACTGTTCATCTGATCATCATGACATTTGTCGTGGGTGTTAATATTGACTTGTAGATGGGAACGAGTAATTTTGGGGTCATTCGGCCAAAAAACATGGCCGCTGGCAGCCATCTTAGATTTTACTCTTTGTATGACTAAATCCTGTAGCACGGACTACAGATCGTACCTTTAGTCTGATCATCATAAAATTTGTCATGGCTGTTGAAATTGATATGTAGATGGGAACGAGTCATTTTGGGGTTATTCGGCATTAAAACATGGCTGCCAGCGGCCATTTTGGATTCTACTCTTTGCATGACTAAAGCTATCAAATGTTTTTGAATTGTTGGAAAACATAGCCGCCAGCAACCATCTTAGATTTTACTTTTATATACATGTATATATATATCTTTTCATGTTGATAAACTAGTATTAGACATTCAACTTTCCACATTCCTAATCACTCCATCGACAGTAACACATTAAATTATTCCCTTTCCAAGTTGAGCTACAGTGTCATTGACACTTTCATTTCTTACATTCTTTAATAATTTGTTATCATGTTTAAAAAAAAAAATTTAGAAAATTAGAAAAAATAATACAAATTTGTCAGGCCAATGAATTGTCTAATATATGTGAGGCGCCATATGGGTGACTCACATATATAAGAGAATGCATTGGCACAGTGTTTTCACAAAAATACAGGAAGCTGCAGTCATCAAAGGGTTAATGGTACTGTTCACATTTTCCGTTCTAGGGTTCTACTTCTACTAAATAGTTTGGACAAATGAAATTTTCTTTGGCCATTATAAAAAAAAATCTGGCCACCAACAGCTTGAAACTTGTAAACTTGTAAAAAGCTCTCAGGGAGAACTTTCCTATGAATGGCAAAAAGCCATATTTCCGACTAAATCCTGAAAAGTTAATTCTGCTGTGGTTAAGGAGTCAATTAATTAGGGCATTACTGTATACGAGGGAAACTGTGAATGTGAGAAGATATAGCAGGAATCGGAGACACTGAGAATGAGTATGTATTGATGAGCTACAGTAATGCCCTAAGTAATCGACATCTTAACCAAAGCAGAATTATGGGTAACTTTTCTGGATTTAGTCAGAAATATGGCTTGTTGCCATTCATCGGAAAGCTCTCTTACTGTAAGTCATGTTAAACACTCTGTCCCATTTCATTACTAAATGTAACTTGTTAGCAAGATTCTTGGTGAAATGCGAATGAGCAAATAATACCCGTAAAATAGGGTTCTTAACCCTTTCAGTGCCAAGTCCGATTTTTGAATCAACCCATATTTCCTTGATCATTTTTCAAATTTATTGACTATAATAATATGTGATACATTGATGGAAAGAGCTCTTAGCACTGAATGGGTTAATATAGCCTGTTTGGTGTTTTGTATTCACGGAGATAGATTTTAGCCAGTTTTATAGCATTGCATGCAGCTTATTTTTAGCTAATTTTAAGGCATATGGCTGGATTTTTAGCCTTATAGCCAGTTTTATAGCCGTGTGGTCAGTTTCATAGCATTGTATCTGTTTTTAGCCAGTTTTGTAGCCACTTTTAAAGTCATGTTTGTTTTTAACACCGACAGGTTGGCAGGGCGTGACATGTAACACACCATGTGATCACGGATATTATGGTAACTGCTCCATGCCTTGTCCTTATGAATGCTCAAACGGAGGATACTGTGAGCCTAAAAATGCATCTTATTGTGTCTGTGCAGCTGGCTACACTGGGGACAATTGCACTGATATTTGCCCGGTAAGTCTCTTTAAAGGCCCACTTAATTCTTGAACCCCCAGATAAAATTCTCTGCATAGACCGGTATAGGGCGTGTGCTTCAAACTCATAAAAACTCATATAAATGTATCAAAAATAGACTTTGTATATCAGCTGTAACAAAAATATCAGAAATTGTAAATGCTATATTTTGGGACGGAGCCAGTATAAAGATAACATATAAATTTAACAGAAATAATTATTTAGATATAAAAATATCACTGAAATGACTAGATACGTCAGAATACGTTAAATCAGTAAGCAGATCTGCAATTTTCCCAGCTAGAGTTATCCTTCACAAATGAAGGTGGCGACATGCCATGAAGGTGCATTTACCGGCTCCAGTACAATGGGAATTTCAACTAATAGTTGTGAGAAAACAACCACTAATCAGTTAATGATTTATTGTGTCGCCTAATCGACCCGAAGAAACAAGTTACATGAATATGAACACATAATGACACAGACAAATAATGAAAACAAGGCAAATAAATACATGCAGTAACATAAATGACACACACACTAAGTTAGTGACTAAGAATCATGCAGACAAACAAATTCAAATCAAATAAATAATCATCGGACAATGTTTTCTAGATTGGTGAACCAGAACTACAAGCAAATGATGCAATTGAAGTCATAGCCTTTATCTGATTTACTGCTATGTACACATAAACTTTGTTAAAGTCAGCAATTTATTATTGAATCACCTGATTAAATGGTAGTTTAATACTGGCGCAAAGGTGTTTAAATAACTTTCATGCTGCCTACCTAACTATAAAAACCAAACCAATAGTCAATTTCCAAGCAGTTGTAATTCTTAATGTTAAAATGTATAAATGGATAGGGAGGGTGGGAAAAATTTGTTTGCCTAAATTGGCTTTCAAATCAAAACTGAACTTGTTTCTTCGGAGTCAAATAATAGAATGCACACAACAAAGGAATTCCGCATGCAAAATATTACTCACTCATTAATGAATCCCGCCAATGATACCGTCGATAAGAATAACCAATCAGTGGCCTTAAACTAATTACTACGACTAAATCAATACAACAGAGATATATTTAGTTAAAGTCACATATCCAAATGGTGAACAATTTCAAATCCAAAGGCTTTCCTACTCTATTAGCGAATTATGTAACAAATTGTACCATTATATAAAATATATGCCATATTATATACCATTTGTAAGAGGAAGCTCCAAAACATTGTATTTTCAACTTATTCGATGTATTAAACTGTGAATTTGTTGTTTTTGTCGTGATACATTGGTGTGTTCTGTGTTTAATTTTGATCCAAATTGTACTATAAAGTCTATGGGAAGGGGAATAACTCTATCTCTTAGTTTGAATTCTGATGCATTCTTGGTTGAAAATGGGGGAAGTCTTGGAATGAATCTCTATCACTTGGTGGACACACCAAGGCCACAGCTGTTCCGTATTCTGGTGGAATATATATATTTTTGGTTCCTCTTCCAAATTGTATATAATATGGAACATGTTGTGTATAATGTTATCTGGGCATTCGAAAATTAAGTGGGCTTTTAATTAAAGGCCCATTAATTTTAGTGTTACCAGATTATCTTTTTTCTATTGCCTTGATATATGGTTTTAATAACAATCTATGACATAAAATATGATTAAAATACTATTATTCATCACCTTTGGAATGTCTGTGTCTCCAAAGGTTCCCATAGAGTAATAGAGAATAACTGAAATCATAGAAATATTTCTCCCCTGTTTCACTCCCAGAATGCAACATAAATCAAACTAAGATATAGAGTTATTCCCCTTCCATTGAAAATGATAGGCTTTGCAGTATATGTCCAGATGAAACTTAAGCACAGAAAACACGTCAGTGTCTTAACAAAAACAACACACTTTACTTTCGTGCTCCTGTACCTCAGACGAGAAATAATCTATTGATGATATGCACCCCCCCCCCCTCCATGGAAAACCTGTTATGTTTTCCCTTCTGGGAAGTTTCTATATCCCCTAATTTGCAGAAGATAAATTAATAATTGAGCTGACTAATGGGTGAACATCACAAACTTCAACTGGGGAACTTCAGTTGAGGCCTAAGCAGAATGATGTTTCCAGAGATTGAATTTGGTGATGCTAGCCCACTGTGCGGGATAGCATCCCTAAATTCACCCTCTGGGAACCTCATTCTGCAAATGCCAGACATGCTATTTGCAGGCTTGCTCCTCGGTTTGCATATGTTCTGTGCTGATTTTCCTTATAAGTTACAACCAAAAATAAATCAATATATGAAGGGAAATGAAAATGTATATTATTAAATAGAGGTATATATGTATAATGTATGTTATTCACTTCCCTATAAACCTTTTTTATACTAAATGGATTCTCCCATTCAGTTATAAAAGTTTTACATTGGAATGGTTTATTATTCATTGGGAGGGGTGTTCAAGTAATAAAAGCAGACGACCGACAGAAACACAGACAATACAGGAGCAGAATGATTCATATTCATTGGTGGGAAATGTTCAGATAATAAGTTCTACAAATGACTGTTGAACTTATTATCTGAACAATTCCTAAGGAACTACAGTAATGCTCTAAGTAATCGACCTCTTAACCACAGCAGAATTATGGGTAACTTTTCAGGATTTAGTCGGAAATATGCCTTGTTGCCATTCATTGGAAAGCTCTCCCCGAGAGCTTTCCGATGAATGGCAACAAGCCATATTTCCGACTAAATCCTGAAAAATTACCCATAATTCTGCTGTGGATAAAGTGGTCAATTACTTTGGGCATTACTGTACAACCAAAGACAATGATTTTTTAATTTTGATAAAACCGTGTCTAATTTCAGTGATCTAGATAGTATAGAATACTTGCTTACAGTAATGTCCTAAATAATAGACTCCTTAACCACAGCAGAATTATGGGTAACTTTTCAGGATTTAGTCGGAAATATGGCTTGTTGCCATTCATTGGAAAGCTCTCGGGGAGAGCTTTCCAATGAATGGCAACAAGCCATATTTCCGACTAAATTCTGAAAAGTTACCCATAATTCTGCTGTGGTTAAGAGGTCGATTACTTGGAGCATTACTGTACTCGTCAATGAGTAATTAGTACAGAAATGGTCAAAATCAATTTTATTTAAACCTTCTCAGCGGAAGGGATATCTCAGTCATGGTTTGTCGGATCTCAATGAAATTTCAAATGGATGTTCAACATTCCCAGGGCAATCAGAGGAGTGTGAAATATTATTTTGTGCACATTTTCCATTCTAGAGTTATTCTTCTTTGTTTGTCTGAACATTTTGATTATTTGTCTATTATCTCTTTCATGACTGGAGCTTCCAGAAATTATGTGAGTCTCCCATAAGGCGCCTCACATATATAAGAAAATGCATTGGCCTAACAATATTTACCTTGACCTTGTTAGCCATTGCATTCTCTTATATATGCGAGGCTCCCTATGGGAGACTCGCGTATATAAGAGAATGCATTGGCAAAGGGTTTTCGCAAAATTTCAGGAAGTTCCAGTCATGGAAGAGATAATAGACAAATAATCAAAATTTTCAGACAAACAAAGAAGAGTAACTCTACAATGGAAAATGTGCACAAAATAATATTTCACACTCCTCTGATTGTATACAGAAATCCCTAATTTGTTTTTTTAAATGGCCACTCTCTCTATTTTCTATTTACACTGCACATGGTATAATGAGCCGTACAATAGATGTTAATACATGTACCATAACTGAGATATCTACTTATCTATTCCCTTCCGCTGAGAGGGTTTAAACAATAATTGGTTTTAACTCTTTCTATACTAATTACTCATTGATGAGTAGTTCCCATAGCTCCCATCGTGAAAGGTTTAAGATTTTCATATGTTTTCTTGTAAGATCATACCTATGGTGTTAAATGCACTGGAAGCTGTTTTTAGATTTTTATACATTTTCTTGCAAGGATCATACCTATGGTGTTGAATGCGCTGGAAGCTGCAGCTGTGACTGGACCCTCACAACGGCATGCAATCCTGTAGATGGAACTTGTCAATGTGATATGGGTTATACAGGTAACTATAGAATTGATGACTGCATGAGAGGAACATTACAGAGTGTTTAGCCGAGATACATTAATGCCCTAAATAATCGAATCCTTATCCACAGCAGAATTATGGGTAACTTATCAGGATTTAGTCAGAAATATGGCTTGTTGCCATTCATCGGAAAGCTCTCAGTCTGTCCATCCGTCACACTTTTGAGTACCTTCATGGTGTAATCAACTCCTTCTACAGTTTTGATCGTAGATATTTGAAACTTCAGAGTATTGTTACCCACGTATTGGAGATGTGCAACATATATATAGATGATGGAAATTTTTTTTTTTTTACGGAGTTATTAACCCTTTAAATATATTTATATGGAAATATTGGTTTTCTATCCACCATTGCTCAAGCCTGCAAATAGTGTGTCTGTCATTTGCAGAATTTGAGATTCCCTAGAGGGTGAATATAATGACACTATCCCTCAAGGTGGACTAGCATCACCAAATTCACCCTCTGGGAACCTCATTCTGCTTAGGCCTCAACTGCTGTGGGAGATCTGGGATCAGATTGAAGTTCCCCAGTTGAAGTTCACCCATTAGACACCTCAATTATGCATTTTATCTTCTGCAAATTAGGGGATATAGAAACTTCCCAGAAAGGAAAAAGTAACTAAAAACAATGTTAATTTGAGACTATAGATACTTCCCAGAAGATGAGGCTTAAGCAGAATGAGGTACCCAGAGGGTGAATTTTGTAATGCTAGCCCGATGTGCAGGTAGCGTCACTAAATTAACCTTCAGGGGACCTCATTCTGCAAATGACTGATTCTATTTGCAGGCTTGCCAGTGCTGATGTCGTAGACATTGTTTATTGGATCTGAATTAACCCTTTACCCAACAAACCGGCCAAAACCGGCCAAATAAAGCTTCAACAGCCTAAAATATCTTCGGTCTGTCTCAATAGAACCATACAAATATGGATATCATTGGAACCGGCTCCTTGACCACATTGTGATAGTTACAGTTATGCCCTGTGCCAATGCATTCTCTTATATATGCGAGTCGACCATAGGTCACCTCGCATATATAAGAGAATGCATTGGCCTAAAAAAAATCTTTTTTTAACACTTTTTACCATTTTTCTTACATTCTTTAACAATTTTATAATTTTTAATGTGTTAAGCCAATGCATTCTCTTATATATGCGAGGCGACCTATGGTCGACTCGCATATATAAGAGAATGCATTGGCACAGGGCCCTTCTGTTGGGTAAAGGGTTAAATTTGTTATGGAGGATCACCATTAGGAGCACTCTCAAAAATAGGGCAAAATGACAATCGTATTTATACCCCCATCTCAAAAGATTACAAGCGTCAGTCCATCTGTCCATCCTCTCATATATCTCAACCATGGGTGATTGGATCTCAATAAAAATTTGGTACGCAGGTTTGGCATCATGAGGGGTTTCAAAGAAGGGTTCATTGATGTTATTCACATTTTCCATTCAAGATTTATTCCTCTTTGTTTATCTGAAAATGTTGGATTTCTGTTCATCCGCTCATATATCTCAACCATGGGTGATCGGATCTCAATAAAATTTGGTACCCAGGTTTGGAATCAGGAGGGCTTTCAAAGGAGGGTTCATTGTTCACATTTTCCGTACAAGAGTTATCCCTCTTTGTTTATCTGAAAAATGTTTCAACCATGGGTTATCGGATCTCAATGAAAGTTGGTAGGCAGTTTTGGCATCAAGAGGGCTTTCAAAGGAGGCTTTATTGACATTGTTCACATCTTCCGTTAAAGAGTTATCCCTCTTTCTTTATCTGAAAATGTTGGATTTATGTCCGTCATTCATTAGAATTGTCAAGTAATTTGTTCGTCCATCACATTTTTTTTCACAATTTGGTTTCTGACCTACATATACTGAAATTTTCACCATGGGGCTATCCCAGCGCCCATGGTGCAACCTTTCGTTTCAATTATTTACCAGTTTCGAGCTGTCAGTGGCAAGATTTTTTTTTATAATGGCCAAAGAAAATTTCATTTGTCCAAACTATTTAGCTAAAAGTTTAAGTCTATGCCAGCAACTAGTTCTCAGAAAATCAGCATCTATATAACTGAGACTCCTTGTTGTAAAGAAGATGTTAACTTTAGATGACCTTGTACTGTAATGCCCTAAAAAATCGACCCCTTAACCACAGCAGAATTATGGGTAACTTTTCAGGATTTAGTCGGAAATATGGCTTGTAGCCATTCATCGGAAAACTCTCACTGATTTAGGGCATTACTGTATCAAGCTTTCTTGTTTGCCCGCCTCAATTTCTCACTGCCAATTACAGGACAAAATTGCAGCTCTCCTTGTGATGGTCGTTGGGGACAAGGATGTGAGCACGCCTGCGACTGTATGAATGGGGCCATCTGTAACAATGTGGACGGAACATGTTCTTGTGCTCCGGGATGGTTTGGAACACGTTGTGACCAAGGTATCATCGTTATGTATTGATTAATGCCCTGTGGCAGATTGAAGTCCAAAATTGTGCTCCCTTTTCTTACGTCCCTGTCTTTGAAGCTATCAACAAGCCTTGAAATAGTGTGCCTGTCATTTGCAGAATGAGGTCCCCAGAGGGTGAATTTAGTGATGCTACCCCGCATAGTGGGTTAGCATCACCAAATTCATCCTCTGGGGACCTCATTCTGCTTACACCTCAGCAGAATGAGGTTCCCAGAGGGTGAATTTGGTGATGCTAGCCCGCTATGCGGGGTAGCATCACTAAATTCACCCTCTGGGGACCTCATTCTGCAAATGACAGGCACACTATTTCAAGACTTGGCTATCAATAATTTAACCCTTCCATGATTGGAGCTTCCTGAAATTTTGTGAAAACCCTGTGCCAATGCATTCTCTTATATATGCGAGTCTCCCACAGGGTGCCTCACATATATATGAAAATGCATTGGCCAAACAATATATACCTTGACCTTGTAAGCCAGAGAGAGACTCACATATATAAGTGAATGCACTGGCACAGGATCTTTAATGGTGCACCAGCGCAGCTGCCGACTCATGAAAGGGTTAAATATTCTTGTGAGAACATTATATTCTGCATGCATATGCACATATTTATAGCAACCACCAAGGGTGCTTATACCTAAGGCAGGTGAATGACGTCATATATTTTTTTCTATATCCATCAGCTGTATCCATCAGTGATTTTTCAAGATCGCAGGTATAGATTTTGGAGAAATTGTCACGTGACTTCTGGTTAGCAACCGTGTGGAGAATTAAAAAAACGCAGAATTGGAAATGAAGCATCGCGATAAAAATGAAAGTAACTACTTCACAACTTACAAAGAATCCACATGTGATTTAAGTCTATTAATTTAATTTAGAACAATTTCGTTGGTCAGCTTAATGAAAACAAAAAATGAAGAAGTCATGACGATAATCCAGACAAGATTTTACAATCCACAACACGTCTTGTCAATTTGGAATGTCGTCTCCGTCGTGACCACTGCATGATGTTACATAAATTTTTCTTGGCGTTATGTCGCCGAAAAAATGCAAATTTGAGGCACATCATGTGTGGTTGCTCCACTACGTGTCACATACAATTCATATTATTTAATTTTTTAATAACCCATTTTAAAAAAATGGGATGTATTATGTTATTGGTGCGTCTGTGCAGTCATCGGCCTGTTTTAAAATGGGATGTATTATGTTATTGGTGCGTCTGTGCAGTCATCGGCCTGTTTTAAAATGGGATGTATTATGTTATTGGTGCGTCTGTGCAGTCATCGGCCTGTTTTAAAATGGGATGTATTATGTTATTGGTGCGTCTGTGCAGTCATCGGCCTGTTTTAAAATGGGATGTATTGTGTTATTGGTCCGTCTGTGCAGTCATCGGCCTCTCGTTTAAAATGGGATGTATTATGTTATTGGTGCGTCTGTGCAGTCATCGGCCTGTTTTAAAATGGGATGTATTATGTTATTGGTCCGTCTGTGGAGTCATCGGCCTGTTTTAAAATGGGATGTATTATGTTATTGGTCCGTCTGTGCAGTCATCGGCCTGTTTTAAAATGGGATGTATTATGTTATTGGTGCGTCTGTGCAGTCATCGGCCTGTTTTAAAATGGGATGTATTGTGTTATTGGTCCGTCTGTGCAGTCATCGGCCTCTCGTTTAAAATGGGATGTATTGTGTTATTGGTGCGTCTGTGCAGTCATCGGCCTCTCGTTTAAAATGGGATGTATTATGTTATTGGTGCGTCTGTGCAGTCATCGGCCTCTCGTTTAAAATGGGATGTATTATGTTATTGGTGCGTCTGTGCAGTCATCGGCCTCTCGTTTAAAATGGGATGTATTATGTTATTGGTGCGTCTGTGCAGTCATCGGCCTCTCGTTTAAAATGGGATGTATTATGTTATTGGTGCGTCTGTGCAGTCATCGGCCTGTTTTAAAATGGGATGTATTATGTTATTGGTCCGTCTGTGCAGTCATCGGCCTCTCGTTTAAAATGGGATGTATTATGTTATTGGTGCGTCTGTGCAGTCATCGGCCTGTTTTAAAATGGGATGTATTGTGTTATTGGTCCGTCTGTGCAGTCATCGGCCTCTCGTTTAAAATGGGATGTATTATGTTATTGGTGCGTCTGTGCAGTCATCGGCCTGTTTTAAAATGGGATGTATTGTGTTATTGGTCCGTCTGTGCAGTCATCGGCCTCTCGTTTAAAATGGGATGTATTATGTTATTGGTGCGTCTGTGCAGTCATCGGCCTCTCGTTTAAAATGGGATGTATTGTGTTATTGGTGCGTCTGTGCAGTCATCGGCCTCTCGTTTAAAATGGGATGTATTATGTTATTGGTGCGTCTGTGCAGTCATCGGCCTGTTTTAAAATGGGATGTATTATGTTATTGGTCCGTCTGTGCAGTCATCGGCCTGTTTTAAAATGGGATGTATTATGTTATTGGTGCGTCTGTGCAGTCATCGGCCTGTTTTAAAATGGGATGTATTGTGTTATTGGTCCGTCTGTGCAGTCATCGGCCTCTCGTTTAAAATGGGATGTATTATGTTATTGGTCCGTCTGTGCAGTCATCGGCCTCTCGTTTAAAATGGGATGTATTGTGTTATTGGTGCGTCTGTGCAGTCATCGGCCTCTCGTTTAAAATGGGATGTATTATGTTATTGGTGCGTCTGTGCAGTCATCGGCCTGTTTTAAAATGGGATGTATTGTGTTATTGGTCCGTCTGTGCAGTCATCGGCCTCTCGTTTAAAATGGGATGTATTATGTTATTGGTGCGTCTGTGCAGTCATCGGCCTGTTTTAAAATGGGATGTATTATGTTATTGGTGCGTCTGTGCAGTCATCGGCCTGTTTTAAAATGGGATGTATTGTGTTATTGGTCCGTCTGTGCAGTCATCGGCCTCTCGTTTAAAATGGGATGTATTATGTTATTGGTCCGTCTGTGCAGTCATCGGCCTGTTTTAAAATGGGATGTATTATGTTATTGGTCCGTCTGTGCAGTCATCGGCCTGTTTTAAAATGGGATGTATTATGTTATTGGTGCGTCTGTGCAGTCATCGGCCTGTTCATCCACAGAATGTACAGATGGTTCTTATGGCCAGCTGTGTGTACAGAAGGTTAGCATTTCCTAACTTACTTACTGGGTGGTTAGGCTGTGTGTACATATTTTAGGTCACAAACACCTTTGTTAACCCTTTGAGTGCCAGGGGCCGATATTATCGGCCCTAAACCTACACAATAAGTCTGTTAAAGAATATAATAAAATATATTAAAATTGTAAAAAATTGTAAAAAAAAATAAAAAAAAAAAAAATTGTTAAGCCAATGCATTCTCTTATATATGCGAGGCGACCTATGGTCGACTCGCATATATAAGAGAATGCATTGGCACAGGGTATATGGGTTGATACAAAAATCGAACCTGGCACTCAAAGGGTTAAAGCATATTGGATGTAACAAAACTTACAACATACAGTAATGCCCTAAATAATCGACTCGTTAACCACAGCAGAATTATGGGTAATTTTTCAGGATTTAGTCGGAAATATGGCTTGTTGCCATCCATCGGAAAGCTCTCACTGAGAGCTTTCCGATGAATGGCAACATGCCATATTTCCGAATAAATTCTGAAAAATTACCCATAATTCTGCTGTGGTTAATGAATAGATTATTTAGGGCATTACTGTATAAACACAACATTGATTGTTGGTAATCTTTCATATGGTCTAACATCTTTTATTTGCAATTGATTTTGATACATCGCAGTTGTTGTTTGGATATCTTCAAACCAATGGAAAAAGACACTTCCCTGTTACCCATTAAAACACAATGTTTTAACTATATTACTTGATGTATTTAACCCTTTCAGTGCCAGGTCGGATTTTTGTATCAACCCATATACCCTGTGCCAATGCATTCTCTTATATATGCGAGTCGACCATAGGTCGCCTCGCATATATAAGAGAATGCATTGGCCTAACAATTTTTCATCATTTGTTATTATTTTTTACAATTTTAATATTTTTTTTCTTATATTCTTTAACAGACTTATTTTGTAGGTTTAGTGCCAGCCTGCCAGGGAATCTTACGTTTTTCATGGGCATCAAAATTATTACTATGAATACTTGGTGATAGTTTTTAGTTATAACAGACCCTAATGTTTTATCCAGTTTGTTTTTAAATTCGCTATAGCATGCTTAAGCATACCCAAAAAAAATTCAACCCAAAAAAAAAAATTAAAAAAATAAAAAAAATTTAGGGCCGATTTTACAGACCGTAAATTAGGGCCGATGAGATCGGCCCCTGGCACTGAAAGGGTTAATACTTAGACATTCAACTTTCTGAATTCCTAATCGCTTCATTGACTAACACATGAAATTATCCCCTCTCCAGTTGAACTACAGTGTTATTTGATGTTAAGCCTCTTTGCGGAAACAATGGTCTTTTTTTTAGGCATAAAGCCCAAGTCCCTATGTCACACATTCATTGTTTGTATCGATTATCTTTTGCAGAATGTACAGATTATTATTATGGCCTGAACTGTGCTCTCCAGTGTGAAAACAACTGTAACTATGGCTGTCATCATGTGACTGGAGAATGTTACTGCCCTCCTGGAACCACAGGCCCGCCGGCATGTGATCAGTGTGAGTAAAAGTCACGATAGCAACAATCCAATGCCAATAATAACTGGAACGGCAACGTACAATGCAATTCTACAATCTGACAATACTCAGTCTTGCATACAATGTATATATGAGAATACTTTGGTCTAACAATATTGAACTTGACCTTGTAAGTCAGTGTATTCTCTTATATATGCAAGGCTCCCTATGGGAGACTCACATATATCCCTCAAAACCTCATGCAGGGTTCCCGCTGCCACTTGCCAAATTTGCCAATGGCAAAAATAATTCACATTTGGCAAAATATATTTTCATTTGGCAAAAATATTGGCAAGTCACTTTTTAATTCCTCAAGTGATTTGAAAAATATTGGTCAATCATTACCATTCATTTCAGGAAATTCTTACAACATAATTATATTAGTGGTGTATTATAAGGTTTAGGGAAATTTAACACCTCTATTAAGTTAATCTCATAACATTAGTACTGCTGTTTGGAGGGATTATTAATCCTCATGTGATGCGCCGTTCTGATGAAGCAACCCTTCTACCATTGTATTGTTGTTCGGTGATTGGCTTATTGTTGTATGATAAACCACAACAGAGATTAATTAATTATTAACTACTGCTTTTCAATTGGAAAATTATTTGGCAAAAGTAAATTTCGGTCCAGTGCAGACCCTGACCTCATGTCTCATTAAAACTGATATGAATCATTCTTTAATTGTAATAATAGACCACTCCAATGTATACTTTCATAGGGAGCCTCGCATATATAAGTAATGCTCTAATTAATCGACCTCTTAACCACAGCATAATTATGGGTAACTTTTCAGGATTTAGTCGGAAATATGGCTTGTTGCCATTCATCAGAAAGCTCTCGGCGAGAGCTTTCCAATATGACTCTCCCCGAGCGCTTTCCGATGAATGGCAACAAGCCATATTTCCGACTAAATCCTAAAAAGTTACCCATAATTGTGCTGTGGTTATGGAGTCGATTAATTAGGGCATTACTGTATTTGTTTCTCAGTTAAAAATCTTCTCTCTTCAGCTTGTCCACCTGACAAATATGGAGTGAAATGTAGGCATCCGTGTCCGGCCTGTTCTAACAGTGGAGCATGTAACCAAGTGAACGGAAGCTGTAATTGTGCTCCTGGGTGGCAGGGAACTACATGTGCTAATAGTAAGTCATTTGAAGTTTCCTCACATATTCACTGGCAAGCCTGCAAATAGTATGTCTGTCATTTACAGAATGAGGTCCCTAGAGGGTGAATTTAGTGATGCTATCCTGCACAGTGGGCTAGCATCAATGAATTCACCATCTGGGGACCTCATTCTGCTTAAACCTCATCTTCTGGGTAGTATCTATATTCTCAAATTAACATTGTTACTTTTTCCCTTCTGGGAAGTTTATATATCCCCTAATTTGCAGAAGATAAAATGCATAATTGAGGTGACAAATGACTAAGCAGAATGAGGTTCCCAGAGGGTGAATTTGGTGATGCTAACCCGCCATGTGTGATAGCATCACTAAATTCGCCCTCTGGGGACCTTAATCTGTAAATGACAGACACACTATTTGCAGGCATGAGTAAGTCAATTGAGGTTTCCACACATATTCACAAGTGGGAAGAGCTGACAGTTGCTAGGAGAGAAGGCGTCTGCATAAACAGTACAAGAAAACCATAGTCAGAAATGGTAACGCGCTCAAGATCATATATTATATACCCATGATTGTAATTATAGAATATAAAACATATTGGTTTCGCGAATGACCAACTCAGAATTCCGTTAAAATAACAATAACAATTAACCAGCACCTAATTAACGAACCGGCGACCGACTCGGCCGTCTCCGACCACAACAATCAGTGGGTTGCAGAACGAAAAATATCTATAAAAGTTGAAATATTAGACTTACAAATTATATTTTTCATTTCTTTTATTTGTAATTGACATAACTCATCACAATAATAAACATTATTGATTGACATAACGTTAATTAACGACAATAAACAAAATTGAAATTCCCAACTACACCTTTTACCGGACTTGGCCTCCGACTCGCAGTTCGACTTTTAATCATCCCAAAATTTCCCATTCTATAAATAAAACACCCATATTAATGTCAGCGCCCACAGCTATCTAGAATCTCTAGGACAGTATACACGCGGCGTGCGCGTAATAAATAGATTTTAAGAGCATGCCTTATGCTATGATACACTGAGAACATACATTCTTTTCGCCTTTAATTGTGAAAAAAAAAATGTGACGCAAAATGAAAAACAGTGTTATAATCGTGGTGCTGATTGGTACAAGCACACACGCCATGTCAATGTTTTCATCTCAATATTTCTGAATTTATTTTTTTTAATTTTATTCTCCTACTTCGCTTTTTATGTTTACCCATACCATAGTATGGTAAACATAGTGTCGTTGCCCGGATTGACCACTCGTCATTGGTCCGTCTGTCTGTCCGTCTGTCTGTCTGTAGACACTTTACGAGTAATGCGATAACTCTAACATTTTCTATCCGATCGGAACCAAATTTTGTATATGGGTTTCTCAGCCCAAAATACGGATCGAGTTCGAATTTGGGTTTGATCCGAGTTTTTGTTACAGAGTTATGGCCCTTTTTCGACTTAGAATTGACGCATTCTGCCATAACTCGAACATTTTTCATCTGATTTGGAACCAAATTTGGTCTGTTAGTTTCACAGCCCAAAATACAGATCGAGTTCGAATATGGGTTTGATCCGATTTATTTTCAAGGAGTTATGACCCTTTTTCGAAAAAAGAAATTGGAAGAAAAAAATCGATTTAAAAAAAAATTTACTTTTAACTTTTATAATAATAATAAAAAAAATGTCATATGTTTTCATTTAGATATTGATGATTATGATAAAAGTTGATAAAAAGATTTCCAATGTGGACCTTTAATTTTTTTAAATAATTAAAAAGTTTTTAAGTTAAACAAATTTTAAAAACTAACACCATTATAACTCTGCCAAGGGTACCCCGAATCACCACACCAAATTTGATTAAATCGGTCCAAAATCTTGTGTTATGTACTGGTAAATCTGTTTGGAGCAACATTAAATCCAATTCACCAATTGCCTTTGGACAACTTAGCTATTGATAAGGCTATATTATTTTCTGATGTCTCTTATGCCAATGTGCAAATAATCTGATAAAGAAGGCTATGGTATCTAATTTAAAATAAAGATTCAACAATAAACATCACATGATATTAACAGTAGACATCTCTGCTGCAGAGTTATATCTTCAGATGGTCTGATATCATTATACTTCCATATTTTAATATGGAAGTATATTGTTATTCAATTTTTTATTTTTCACTATTATTTATTCTTCTTCTTAATATATTTTGTAACCCTTATATCTCTGAAAGTTTAAAAGATAGAATATTGAGATTTGGTAGGTATATGCACCTTACCGACCTACAGCGACTCGAGACATTTAGGTTTATGTCCGAACTTGCTTACCAGAGTTATGGCCCTTAAACCAAAATTTTTGAAAAAGTTTGTGCCCAGATCTTCTCCTATAAGAAGTCAAGCAGCTGAATTCGGTTCTCGTAATCGTGTTAACTAACGAAAGGGTACGAATCGGGGAAATTTTCACAAAGGTCCGAAAACAATTTGTTGACCTGGGGAGGGGTGCAAAATTTTTCTATTTTTTTCTTGTCACCGATCTCAGCCATTTTTACTGTCGGGTATCTATACGACGTACTGATGCTACTCGTGACAGATTTTTGTAAATCGGGTGAGAAATGGCCAAGTTATAACACATCGAAAAATGTACTAATAAAGTCCATGTGTAGAAAGTGCTTGTTCGCAGATCTTCTCTTAGACGAAGCGCAACAGCTGGATTTGCTCTATGTGAGCGTCTTAAACATAGACAGAAGACCAAACCACGACATTTTGACAAAGGTCCGCTCAATTTTTTTCTGGGCTAGGGGAGGGGCAAAATTTGTCTCTTTTTTTTTTGTTGACGATTTGAACCAAAATTGTTGTGAAGTATCTATAAAATGCACTGAGTGTCCTCGTGAGTGAATTTTATGAATCGGTTGACTAATGTCGAAATTGTGGCCCCTTCCTATTTTTCAAGTTTACAGAAAATGCACTATGAATTTAAATTCCTTCAATAAATCGTCACGTGTTTGGTGTCATTCGATGGGGAATTTCTAGTACTTCTAAACGATTACCGACTTGCCGTTTTATGTCGATAGAGGCCAGAGATATTCGAAAAGTATGAACTGAACAACATATATATTAGCCTACATAGTAAAATATCGCCACAATACCTCACCAGAACCCTGGTAAATATTAAAGGGGCATCACATACGAACACAATGACGCAAAAATTAGATCGATATCTCCAAAATTGGCCGATATATGACGACTTTTCTACCCGCGTCACCAAATTTCGAGGCATGGGTGGGGGTCACACCAGAGCGTTCAACCATACTATCGACATTCCAATCAATTCCGCGCGATTCCCTTATTATACTTCCATATTTTAATATGGAAGTATATTGTTATTATACTTCCATATTTTAATATGGAAGTATATTGTTATTCAAATTTTTATTTTTCCTATTATTATTTATTCTTCTTAACATATTTTGTAACCCTTATATCTCGGAAAGTTTAAAAGATAAAACATTGAAATTTGGTAGGTATATATATGCACCTTGCCAAGTTACATGGAATCGAAACATTTAGGTTTATGTCCCAACTTGCTTACCAGAGTTATGCCCCTTAAACACAAATTTTGGAAAAAGTTTGTGCCCAGATCTTCTTTTATACGAAGCCAAACAGCTGAATTCGGTTTACGTAACCGTGTTAACTAACGAAAGGGCACGAATCGAGAAATTTTCACCAAGGTCCGAATACAATTTGTCGACATGGGGAGGGGTACAAAATTTGTCAAATTTTTTCTTGTCACCGATGCTAGCCATTTTTGCTGTTGTGTATCTATACGACGTACTAATGCTACTCGTGCAAGAATTTTGTAAATCGGGTGAGAAATGGCCAAGTTATAACACATCGAAAAATGTACTAATAAAGTCCATGTGTAGAAAGTGCTTGTTCGCAGATCTTCTCTTAGACGAAGCGCAACAGCTGGATTTGCTCTATGTGAGCGTCTTAAACATAGACAGAAGACCAAACCACGACATTTTGACAAAGGTCCGCTCAATTTTTTTCTGGGCTAGGGGAGGGGCAAAATTTGTCAATTTTTTTTTGTCGACGATTTGAACCAAAATTGTTGTGAAGTATCTATAAAATGCACTGAGTGTCCTCGTGAGTGAATTTTATGAATCGGTTGACTAATGTCGAAATTGTGGCCCCTTCCTATTTTTCAAGTTTACAGAAAATGCACTATGAATTTAAATTCCTTCAATAAATCGTCACGTGTTTGGTGTCATTCGATGGGGAATTTCTAGTACTTCTAAACGATTACTGACTTGCCGTTTTATGTCGATAGAGGCCAGAGATATTCGAAAAGTATGAACTGAACAACATATATATTAGCCTACATAGTAAAATATCGCCACAATACCTCACCAGAACCCTGGTAAATATTAAAGGGGCATCACATACGAACACAATGACGCAAAAATTAGATCGATATCTCCAAAATTGGCCGATATATGACGACTTTTCTACCCGCGTCACCAAATTTCGAGGCATGGGTGGGGGTCACACCAGAGCGTTCCAACTGAACACAGAAATGTCAATAAACCATACTATCGACATTCCAATCAATTCCGCGCGATTCCCTTATTATACTTCCATATTTTAATATGGAAGTATATTGTTATTATACTTCCATATTTTAATATGGAAGTATATTGTTATTCAAATTTTTATTTTTCCTATTATTATTTATTCTTCTTAACATATTTTGTAACCCTTATATCTCGGAAAGTTTAAAAGATAAAACATTGAAATTTGGTAGGTATATATATGCACCTTGCCAAGTTACATGGAATCGAAACATTTAGGTTTATGTCCCAACTTGCTTACCAGAGTTATGCCCCTTAAACACAAATTTTGGAAAAAGTTTGTGCCCAGATCTTCTTTTATACGAAGCCAAACAGCTGAATTCGGTTTACGTAACCGTGTTAACTAACGAAAGGGCACGAATCGAGAAATTTTCACCAAGGTCCGAATACAATTTGTTGACATGGGGAGGGGTACAAAATTTGTCAAATTTTTTCTTGTCACCGATGCTAGCCATTTTTGCTGTTGTGTATCTATACGACGTACTAATGCTACTCGTGCAAGAATTTTGTAAATCGGTCGAGAAATGACCAAGTTATAACACATCGAAAAATGTACTAATAAAGTCCATGTGTGGAAAGTGCCTGTGTCCAGATCTTCTCCTAGACGAAGCGCAACAGCTGGATTTGCTCTATGTGAGTGTCTTAAATATAGACAGAAGACAAAACCACGAAATTTTGACAAATTTAAAAAATTGCATCAATGACCACTGGCGATATATTCCAACACCCATTCATGTTCGGCGTACTGCGTTAATTGTTATGTTGGCTAACGGGTAATTACTCAAAACATTGGCGACTGTCTGTCTTGTCAATAGGTAGTCATTCTGCGGTTTTGTCACGATGTGGCTGGAAAATGACATATGTTGAGTCCAAAAACGGTCGAAATTCATTAGTTTTAGAATAGTAGTTTGTTTTGTTTTCACTTTTTTTAAAACGCCTGTTTTTTACAAAAAAAATTATCGACTTTGACACTTGAGAATTAATAGAACTGTGGTGTCCGTCGTATAATGTTATAACACTTCTCCGCATGGACCACGTTTTCATAAAGCACAATCCGTCTTATGCGCGGACTTTCGCTTGCAGTTCTCAATTGAATTGACCCTATTTTCTATCCGTTCACGTGCCCGTAAACCATTTTAATATATGATATATTTAAATTGAATGAATGGGAGTCAGCGTATCCCGTCCGACACCCCAACCTTGCCGCCCCTAAGTCGCTAATTTTGGTATCATAATTTCCGAACGTAACTACCTAAGGTTTGGTATTAAATTCCCGTCTATTTTACAAGCTCGACATGCCATGTTTGTTTATGGTATACTACAGTTCCAACACATCGGCTATTTATCATTTTGCTGGCGAGAAAGCGTATGTTCACTTTGGTGCTATTTATATGCACAGAAAAAAGCACCATTACTCGGGAACGCAACCTACTGAAATGCATATAGATGTACGCGAATCATGTTACGTTCTCACACAATGCAGTTATCCCAAATCCGCGCTCTTTAAAATAGAATTGGCTGCATGGCTGGCCTACTTCTGACGGCACAGTGTGTTACGCACCTGTCCGACTAAGTCACTTTGAACCCAAAATGTATACAAAATTCGCACAAGCTGGGGAAAAGTTCGCGATCTTGGACAGTCAGTACAATCGGTATAAACGTTTGTAATGACATAACGTGTCTTGACAGCATTACCTGTTATGCTATATTGATATGTTTCTGAATTATATTTAATGCTTGATTCCTGATACACATATATAGTGACATTTCATTGATCTTTCAAGAACGTTCCTGAGCATGATAGAACTTCAAATAAAACATATTCGCCTTTGTCCCATTCTGGTGATTTGGGCTCGTTTTTAGCATGTTACTAATTTTATATTAAGAGGCAATCAAGACATGTGTTATCAGTTGTGTGAGTGATTGCCATTCGCGCATAATTATTTCATAAATAAATATATCCGCTGCACGTAGATATAACCGTCACTTATATTACTGGCCATTGAAATCACTGACCCGACAAACTGATAAACCAAGACTTAACAGTCTTGGCAAATTACAGATCGGCATTGATTTAAAACTTCGCACTTCATTGTGGACAGACTATAACTATCCGTATCTTTCACGAGATTTACCATCACATTGCAGTTATAATTTTTAACATCTCAAGTCTTTAATTTGGCATATAGGCACAAGAGATAGACACATGCGTGTAAGTGGAACCCGTGCATGTTCTTTATTCCCGTTGCCAATTAAATATATATATTGTACACATGTGTGTATGTATACTAATAAAACCGAACTGTGTGTGTTCATTTGTTTGTCGGTCTGACCTGCTATTGGTGACCAACCGGTTGGTTCATGACAAACAAAAATTTGAACACACGGTGAATTGTCACGTGGAGTGTCATGGGATAGGTACATCTGACGTCATGTGATTTAATTTGGAATTCATGAATAATTTAATAACATTTTTACATCTATATCTACAGTATGCCCTGAGTAATCGACTCCTTAAACATAGCAGAATTATGGGTAACATATCAGGATTTAGTGGGAAATATAGCCTGCTGACATTCATCCGAAAGCTCTCCTGAATCCCGAAAAGTTACCCATAATTATGCTGTGTTTAAGGGGTCGATTACATAGGGCATTACTGTATATTTGCGAATTTCTGTCTGTCTGCCTGTCTCTGTCTTCTATAAAAATTACAGGAGACCATCTAGATGATTCCAAAGGGGTCTACTAGGGGTCACTTTTTACGACAAATATATTTTCAAAAGTAGCCTCATTCTTCATCTTTTATTTTTGCGAACTGATGTGTTTATGATGTTCATGTATCATAATATAAGTCTGAAGTATACATGGTTGTAACTAAATAAATACTTCAATAGTTGTGGAACGGATTAATCGAGATAAACAAAATTACGATCGAAAAGATGAGCCACTACTTATTAGCTCAACTTACTTTGTAAGTTTGAGCTATTGCCATGGTTTGGCATCCGTCGTCTGTGTGTCCGTGTGTCCGTCAACAATTTCCTTTGGCGCGGGCTACAGGTTGTACCTTTTGTCTGATCTTTATGAAATTTGTCCTGAATGTTGATATTGACATGTAGATGGGAACGAGTCATTTTGGGGTCATATGGCCAAAAACAAGGCTGTTGGCAGCCATCTTGGATTTTACAATTCAATCCATTGGCACGGGCTACAGGTCGTACTGTTCGTCTGATCATCATGATATTTATCATGGATGTTAATATTAACATATAGATGGAACGAGTGATTTTGGGGTCGTTTGGCTATAAAACATGTCCGCCAGCAGCCATATTGGCTTTTACTCTTTGGATGACTAAATCCTTTGGCGCAGGCTACAGGTCGTAGCTTGGGTCGGAACTTCATGAAATTTGTCATTTATGTCAACAATGACATGGGAAACGAGTCATTTTGGGGTCGTTCAGCCGAAAAACATGGCCGACAGCAGCCATCTTGGATTTTACTGTTTGCATGACTAAATCCACTGGCACAGGCTACAGGTCATACCTTTGATCAGATCATTATGAGATTTGTAAAGCTGTAGATGGGAACAGGTCATTTTGGGGTAATTCGGAAAGAAACGTGGCTGCCTGTGGCCATTTTAGAATTTACTCTTTGCATCAATAAATCCTTTGGCACACCATTATCACCACATCCCTGATCCGATCATTATGAAACCTGTCATGAATGTTGATATTGATATGTACATCTAGTCTTACTTAGATATTTCAATTAGCACCTTTACTATTCCCCCATTTACTGTCAACCATTAAATTATTCCCCTACCTAAGTTGAGCTACAGTGTCATTGACACTTTCATATTCCATGACGTTTTAAAGTTATAGATATAGTTATAATTATTGTGGTTATGGTTACGACTAGAGCATGGTTATGTTTATATAAACATTTAGTATTGGGACATGGTACGGGTTGCCGATAGGTATGGTTATGATTAAGGTTTGGGTTATGGGAAAGGTAATGCTCGAGAGGGGATTTGGATAGGAATATATATGATAATTATATGGAAGTATCAAACTTCCAATTGGAAGTTTAAAATTTCTAGTTATAATTGTTATTGGTTTAATAGAGGTCAGTGTTCAACATAAACAATTCCTGTGATATTTTGACAGCTCTGCTATATAATTGATATTAATGGGTCAGTGGTGAGGTTGCTTATCTGTATACTAGGACACATTATTATTGTAAACTTAAATTGGACTCTGTTAACCCAAGTATTCCATGTCCAGGTCACACCTACACATTTAACCCATGGGCTTGCTGGCTGTGGTGGTTTAGCATTACAGATCCTGTACCAGTGCATTATCTTATATAAATGCCAGTGACCCATAAATTCCAATAATTTGTGTTATGTTCATTTGTCTATAATAGTACATAACAGTATACTCTATAATTCAACACCAAAACTCTCATTTATCCGATCATATTAAATTTTTATCGCCAAGGTATGGGTTAACATCTGCCGATCGTGATCGGCCTCTCGTTGGTTTTCAATGAAATGTGGGGATTTGATTGGTCGAGAGGCTAGCGGGTGACTTGATCTATCAGCGCATAGATGTTGCAGTAGACGAGTCACATCGCATAGTGACACTTTAAGAAAAATGGGCGAGTCTATAACCGGCGCCCCACACAGTGCCAGGTCCGATTTTTGTATCAACACATATACCCTGTGCCAATTCATTATCTTATATATGCGAGTCGACCATAGGTCGCCTCGCATATATAAGAGAATGCATTGGCCTAACAATTTTTCATCATTTGTTATTATTTTTTTACAATTTTAATAATTTTTTTCTTATATTCTTTAACAGACTTATTTTGTAGGTTTAGTGCCAGGGAATCTTACGTTTTTCATGGGCATCAAAATTATTACTATGAATACTTGGTGATAGTTTTGAGTTATAACATGCCCCTAAGGTTTTATCCAGTTTGTTTTTAAATTCGCTTTAGCATGCTTAAGCATACCCAAAAATAATTCAACCCCAAAAAAATCTAAAAAAAAACAATTATTTAAAAAAAAATTTAGGGCCGATTTTACAGACCGTAAATTAGGGCCGATGAGATCGGCCCCTGGCACTGAAAGGGTTGATACTTAGACATTCAACTTTCTGAATTCCTAATCACTTCATTGACTAACACATGAAATTATCCCCTCTCCAGTTGAACTACAGTGTTATTTGATGTTAAGCCTCTTTGCGGAAACACAGGTCTTTTTTGTTTAGGCATAAAGCCCAAGTCACACATTCATTGTTTGTATCGATTATCTTTCGCAGAATGTACAGATTATTATTATGGCCTGAACTGTGCTCTCCAGTGTGAAAACAACTGTAACTATGGCTGTCATCATGTGACTGGAGAATGTTACTGCCCTCCTGGAACCACAGGCCCGCCGGCATGTGATCAGCGTGAGTAAAAGTCACAATAGCAACAATCCAATGCCAATAATAACTGGAACGGCAACGTACAATGCAATTCTACAATCTGACAATACTCAGTCTCGCATACAGTAATGCTCTAATTAATCAACCTCTTAACCAAAGCAGAATTATGGGTAACTTTTCAGGATTTAGTTGGAAATATGGCTTGTTGCCATTCATAGGAAAGCTCTAAGTGAGAGCTTTCCGATGAATGGCAACAAGCCATATATCTGACTGAATCCTGAAAAGTTGCCCATAATTCTGCTGTGGTTAAGGATTCGATTATTTAGGGCATTATGGTAGTTCCCTCAAAACCTCATGCAGGGTTCGCGCTGCCACTTGCCAAATTTGCCAATGGCAAAAATAATTCACATTTGGCAAAATATATTTTCATTTGGCAAAAGTATTGGCAAGTCACTTTTTAATTCCTCAAGTGATTTGAAAAATATTGGTCAATCATTACCATTCATTTCAGGAAATTCTTACAAAATAATTATATTAGTGGTGTATTATAAGGTTTAGGGAAATTTAACACCTCTATTAAGTTAATCTCATAGCATTAGTACTGATGTTTGGAGGGATTATTAATCCTCATGTGATGTGCCCTTCTGATGAAGCAATCCTTCTACCATTGTATTGTTGTTCGGTGATTGGCTTATTGTTGTATGATAAACTACAACAGAGATTAATTAATTATTAACTAACTGCTTTTCTATCGATATCAAAAGTCGTTCAAACCGCATTTGGCAAGTGCTAAAATAATTTGGCAAAAAATATTTTCAATTGGAAAATTATTTGGCAAAAGTAAATTTCGGTCCAGTGCAGACCCTGACCTCATGTCTCATTCAAACTGATATGAATCATTCTTTAATTGTATTAATTGTAATAATAGACCACTCCAATGTATACTTTCATAGGGAGCCTCGCATATATAAGTAATGCTCTAATTAATCGACCTCTTAACCACAGCATAATTATGGGTAACTTTTCAGGATTTAGTCGGAAATATGGCTTGTTGCCATTCATCAGAAAGCTCTCAGCGAGAGCTTTCCAATATGGCTCTCCCCGAGCGCTTTCCGATGAATGGCAACAAGCCATATTTCCGACTAAATCCTAAAAAGTTACCCATAATTGTGCTGTGGTTATGGAGTCGATTAATTAGGGCATTACTGTATTTGTTTCTCAGTTAAAAATCTTCTCTCTTCAGCTTGTCCACCTGACAAATATGGAGTGAAATGTAGGCATCCGTGTCCGGCCTGTTCTAACAGTGGAGCATGTAACCAAGTGAACGGAAGCTGTAATTGTGCTCCTGGGTGGCAGGGAACTACATGTGCTGATAGTAAGTCATTTGAAGTTTCCTCACATATTCACTGGCAAGCCTGCAAATAGTATGTCTGTCATTTACAGAATGAGGTCCCTAGAGGGTGAATTTAGTGATGCTATCCTGCACAGTGGGCTAGCATCAATGAATTCACCATTGGGGACCTCATTCTGCTTAAACCTCATCTTCTGGGTAGTATCTATATTCTCAAATTAAATTCTTAAAATGACTAAGCAGAATGAGGTTCCCAGAGGGTGAATTTGGTGATGCTAACCCGCCATGGGTGATAGCATCACTAAATTCGCCCTCTGGGGACCTTAATCTGTAAATGACAGACACACTATTTGCAGGCATGAGTAAGTCAATTGAGGTTTCCACACATATTCACAAGTGGGAAGAGCTGACAGTTGCTAGGAGAGAAGGCGTCTGCATAAACAGTACAAGAAAACCATAGTCAGAAATGGTAACGTGCTCAAGATCATATATTATATACCCATGATTGTAATTATAGAATATAAAACATATTGGTTTCGCGAATGACCAACTCAGAATTCCGTTAAAATAACAATAACAATTAACCAGCACCTAATTAACGAACCGGCGGCCGACTCGGCCGTCTCCGACCACAACAATCAGTGGGTTGCAGAATGAAAAATATCTATAAAAGTTGAAATATTAGACTTACAAATTATATTTTTCATTTCTTTTATTTGTAATTGACATAACTCATCACAATAATAAACATTATTGATTGACATAACGTTAATTAACGACAATAAACAAATTTGAAATTCCCAACTACACCTTTTACCGGACTTGGCCTCCGACTCGCAGTTCGACTTTTAATCATCCCAAAATTTCCCATTCTATAAATAAAACACCCATATTAATGTCAGTGCCCACAGCTATCTAGAATCTCTAGGACAGTATACACGCGGCGTGCGCATAATAATTAGATTTTAAGAGCGTGCCTTATGCTATGATACACTGAGAACATACATTCTTTTCGCCTTTAATTGTGAAAAAAAAATGTGACGCAAAATGAAAAACAGTGTTATAATCGTGGTGCTGATTGGTACAAGCACACACGCCATGTAAATGTTTTCATCTCAATATTTCTGAATTTATTTTTTTTAATTTTATTCTCCTACTTCGCTTTTTGGTTTTCAATGTAATGTGGGGATTTGATTGGTCGAGAGGCTAGCGGGTGACTTGATCTATCAGCGCATAGATGTTGCAGTAGACGAGTCACATCGCATAGTGACACTTTAAGAAAAATGGGCGAGTCTATAACCGGCGCCCCACACAACATCCCGGATGACGCGAAAGCGCAATAACTCAATGCTGGAAACATTTGAAAAAGTAATTGATGTCTTTATTGCATGTTTCTGCTTCTTACGGACACAATACTATACTTAAGTCTGTTCATTTCAGCAGTATTCATGTTTTTGTAACTCTCGACTGAACACTCAAAGTTCGTGCCGCATTTTTCATTTGTCGAATTTTCGAAAGAGCGTCCATGACAACGTGTATAGTTACTGTGAATACAAATTATCATGAATCAGACTGATCAACAGGCTGATGAACATGAATAATTTGATTGGGAATAAATAAAATGTGTTACCCGATTACAATGGTATTAACATTTTCTGCTTCATAACAATGGTAATGACATGGCATTTTTTTTTTTTTTTTTACTTTTTTCAAGCATCCTCTATTTTGGTTTTTCAATTAGGCCAAAGTTCCTGTAAATGGCAAAATAAATTCCGAAATGACCAAATAATATTGGCCAAGGAAGAGTATTTGGCAACAAGCTTGAAAAGCGTATATACAAGTCGGTAGTCGAGAAGTAATGTACTGGTCTCATGCTAGCGGCAGATACGTGGCGACAGGGGGGGTTTGGTAAAAAAATTTCAACAGTTGAAAATTTCGTACCTGCCAAAACATTAGTTGGAAATTTCACACCAATAATAGGTTGAAAATGTTCTTGTAGTTTGATTTTCAAACAATTTATTGGGGGGAATTAATTGTTTTTGGACCAATATTTGCATATTTTCCTATTTTTGGTCAAACTTTTTGACTGAAATTGTCATCAGTTGAAAATTTTCCAACATTAGGGGGTAGTCCAAGTCTTCTCGTACTAAAGCCGGCTAAGATATTGGGATGTAGGTGCCGGTCTTTAGTCCGAGTTCCAGGCCCATGGTCTCCTTTGACACGAGTTAATCGTTAGTGACCCGCTCAAATAAAACCACAATTATATGAAATAAAATATCACAATTGTTACAATAAACGGATAGTTTCCGCAGAAGACATGCTATTTTATCTGAAACCCACATCGGTTGTGAATTGAAAGCGGTAATTTAATGTGAAAAGAAACATTTGCCGCAGTGTTTACATATTTTTTAAAGTATGCGAACTCAGTTGACCTTGCGAACTGCGTTCGGCATTTTCCGTTGAAAATATTCCGTAGATTTTGGACAACAACGCAAATTACGATGAATTCTCCATTGTAATCGTAATTATGTGTGTCAATAAATAAAATAATAAATAGATTAATTAAACATTGGAGATATAAATGTAATACACTAAATAAATGAACCTTAAGTTTGAAAAGTCCCACTAAAACGGAAGAACTATATTTCGAAACTGTGTGATTCGGTTCTCCGATTATTTTATCAACACAGATGTCAAGTCAGACATAAGAGTTCTAATTTGCTCCAATTTTGACAAGTTGCTTGCGAAAATTGTCAACAAAACTACCGTTCTGATCCTCCATTATGTCATTAAGTTTTTAGTGCGGGAATTGTTCTGAAAGCACATAGAAAACTGGACTTTCGGGCGATCGGTTTTCGCCATTTTTGTTCGGAAAACCCGCGCTATATGTAGAAACGGAAAGTAGAATTCCCAGAACAAACAGCGGATTATGCCGAACTTATTCGGACCACTTCGGCTTTCGGTTAAAACGTAAACAAACAGAGAAACAAATCGATGTGTGTGGCAATCAACCGGAATATTCTATGTGTAATTTAACATTAAAGTTAGATTATTATACACCATTATGACCATAAGATGTAAGCCTTTCCGATGTATATAGCATCATGTATTGATTTGCTAGGTAAATCGAGTAAAATACACCACAAATTCCCGCCACAGATCGTGGGCGTAAGTCGTGTCAAAGGATTGGTATACAAGCGGTCTTGGACTAAAGACCAGCATCGCCATCCCAATATCTTAGCTGGTTTTAGTACAAGAAGACTTGGACTAATTAGGGGGGTGACAGGTTGGAAATTTCCAACAATTGGAAAGATTGTGTCCTGGTCCCTCCCCCGTGGCAAGCCAAAAACTGCTAGTTAATTTAAGAAAACAATATTGTCTTACATTTGGTCAACATTGTCATTGGAATTGTCATCAGTTGGAAATTTTTCAACCTAAGTTGGGGTGTCAGGCTTGAGACTAGTCTAGATGCTAGGATTTTGCGATTTTCTTGTTCAGATTAAAAAAAATTCGCAAACTGGGCCGAACCATGGTAGGCCCGGTATGTCATTGTCCCTCCCCCGTGGCCAATACGAAACTGATAATTAGTTTAACAAAATATATTTTACTACATTTGGGCAAACTTGTGGACTGAAATGGTCATCAGTTGGAGAATTTTTCCAACCTGAGGGGGGGGGGGGTATGAGGTTTGAAATTTCCAACACTAGGAAAGCTTCAGTTGAGGCCAGTCTAGATGCTAGGAATTGCAATTTTCTTATATAGTTTACAACCATGGTCAGTGCGGTGTGTCCTGTTCTCTTTCCGTAGCCGTGTGTGCATTTGTCAGGAGACCACCCACTAGATGATATGATTTATGCAATTTTTCAGGTTCAAATATCTGAAAATGTTCTCATACTGGGAATATTGGTTTGTGAATATAATATATAGGATATTAGTAGGCCTGAGCACTGAGGTGCAAGGGGGGTGCAATGAAATTATGCAAAACTTGTGTTTGGTCTGATTCTGATTCAAGGGGGGGGGGGGGGGGGGGTGCAGTTGGAATTTCCCAAGGTTGACACCCCCCCAAAGGAAACCCTCTAGCCACGTCCCTGGCTAGCGGACCCGGGATCGCAACCTGGTCAGAGTGTTCTGACAAAAATCAGAACTCGGTCAGATACCAAGTTTGTCAGGCTGAAAAGTCTCATTCAAGATAATTGAATAAAGATCTGAATGCAAAATGCCGACTTCCCCATTACAGCATTTGTCCAGGTATGTTGTCGTGGGTGCAGTATGCTGTCCGATCGGGCGTGGATATTAATGACCCACGTACACACCTCTGTGTGTGCAAGTTAAAGAAAGCTACTGGCGTCACCACAGGGTTATAAAGTTACTCAGCCATGGTAGCACCTGGACCAGTGCGTCTATAACCAGAATTTGTTCCTGCACTGAAATATCTGCAGATACATATAAATCCATCTCAATCATGTTTTTTGCAGGCTGCCCAATTGATTACTATGGTCCAGGTTGCCAACAGGAATGTGAGTGTGAGAACGCTCACAGATGTCGGCCCACTGATGGATACTGTTCCTGCCAACCAGGATTCGAGGGACCAAAATGCAACAAACGTAAGTCCCAAGCTTAACACTTTCTTTACTAAATACTCGTTGACGAGTAGTTCCTATAGGCCAAATAATATATGTCATTAATTGGTTGTTTCCATATTGGCCGAGTTATGAGGCCGAGGTCTGTCGTATTGGCCTCAGGCCGAAGTCTAATATGACAGACCGAGGCCTCATAACTCGGTCAATGTGGAAACAACCAATTAATAAGTATTTTATTAATTAGCAACAATGTAATAATTGTTTCACAGGATGAATATATTATATACCATTGTGTGTTTTATTTAATTAACAATTATTCCAGCAATTTTTATTCTTGTGAACTTTGTGAAAAACTTGCAGCGATTTCACAGTACTGTCAGTTTCCACTGGGAATGATATTGATACGGATACATGTAGTTCATCCACGTACATGTATATTTACTCCCAAAAACAGTGACTGTGGGGTCACTGTCCATAATTCATCCGAAATCAACTGCAATCTATCTTCCGTCGACCCAATATTCTTTGCCGATCGAGCTAATTACGTATGACGTCATTTACGCCACCTTGACTTATTGGCCGCGTCTTCTACTTATTGGCCGACTTTTTGTTACTTATGACGCGGGCAGCATTCTACTTATTGCGGCCGATAACCTATAGCTAATTAATAAAAAATATTATTTGAGTCTCAGACACCACCACATTGTAATAAATGGCCCGTTTGAAGTACCAAAAAAAATTCAATTGTTTTAAAATTATTTTGGTATGTTTTTATGCTATGTCCATACCTATTGAGCATTAATTGCAAAATACATGAACTCTTAACATATCTCAGTGTAATGTGTGAAGATTGACTATCATGTATAAATATATATATAGGTAAAATAGTGATAGAACATTTAGTAGATGACTATACATTGAAGTAACTGATTAGCTGACCATCATAGTTTGGTGTACTATTAAATTGTAACTCCAGAACAATTGAAAGGTACTGGAGGAAATTTAGGATCACATGTTATAATGGAGAGGTGTCAATTTAAATACAACAATAACAATTTTGAATAGTCAGGGGCATTATAACATAGGTAATCCCTATGTCATATACTTGTAGCACAATGTCATATGCGTATCTGATTAAATGAGTGTATATACATAACAAAGTTCCCTCTACATGCTCTGTATATTACTGTATTACAATGGAAGCTATCATAACCCTTTCAGTGCCAAATCCCATTTTTGTATCAACCCATATTTCTAAGAGCTCTTTCCATCAATGTATCACATTATTAAAATCAATAAATTTGAAATATGATCAAGGAAATATGGGTTGATACAAAAATCGGACTTGGCACTGAAAGGGTTAATCCATGCTTACGATCTGCACAAAAAATAAAAAATAAAAATAAAGTCCTCCCTCCCTCATTGATTCAGAAGAAAAAAATTGTCTTGAGACTCAAATAACTTTTTTTTTTACCTTAGTATAGGATACTAGCAGGTAACCCGACTTCGTCCGGGCTTTGACCTTGAACTGACCATTTTGAAGGTCAAGGTCAGGTTGGGGTCACGATTTGACCCGTCCAAAACACTCCCCGCACAAAATTACCCCTAGGTATCAAATTTCGTCGAAATCTGTCCGGCAGTTTTCCCGGCAATAGCTAAAAGACAAACAAACAAACAGAAGTCCCAAAATATATATTAGATATATATATATATGAGAAGGTCGTTTTCGTTAGCCAAACGCTATCACTGCGTACCCGCTTCAAGGTGAAGATCATCTCGGGCGGAAAAATTTACCCGATGAAAATCTCCCCCGTTCCTTGGAACCCCTAAGTACGAAGACAGACATAAGAATCACACAACACGCTCATGTCTGGATACAGACACACTCACGTCTGGCCCCAGACATAAGAATCACACTACAGGCATACGCTCTTTATCAACGACACTGCGGATACGAACGCTCTTTAACTATCAACGTGATTAACCCCACAGTGCCAAGGACGGTCATTTTGGTGACTGGGTGTGGAGAAGGGGTGCTCGGAGCTTCTCCAAAACGACGGTAAACACCTCCCATGGATTTTTAACCTTAGATTGGAAGTTTGAGCTCAATCGGTCCAGCCGTTTTCCCGGCCATAGCTAGCACACAGACAGACAGAAGTCCCAAAATATATATTAGACTAGCCGATAAACCTGACGTTGTCCGGGCTATTCAAAAAACCAAATTTCAAGTCGATAGCTCCACCCGTTTCCGAGATCTGGTCTGCGCATGCGCGAAGCTGGCGTCGCACGGGCTCGGCGACCCGATAAAATTCGTATCCGGGGCAAGATACATTCACATACCAAATTTCAAGTCGATAGCTCCACCCGTTTCCGAGATCTCGTCTGCGCATGCGCGAAGCCGGTGCCGCACGGGCTCGCCAATACGACAAGGTCGACCGCCTGGTCAAACTACACGCACGTACCAAGTTTCATCCCGATCGGTCGAGAATCGTAGATTTGTATCAATGACAGACATACAGACAGACAGACAGAGGTCTTCAAAATATATATGAGAGATTTTCACATAATAAAGTCCAATAAAATCAGCCATAGGCTTTTTGTTGAACTTATTATCTGAGCTTTTCCCACCAATGAATAGAAATCCATCTGCATTTGTGTCATTATTTAATCCATCTGTCGTCTGCTTTTTTTTCCGGAATACCCCTCCAAATGAATAATAGACAATTCCAGTATATATTTTCATAACTGAGTGGGAGAATCCATTTAGTGTAGAAAGGGTTAATATTCGATGGAAGAACAGACAATATATTCTGCTGTCAAGTCTGGTATCTGACAAGTCTGAGTTTAGTTTGTCTGTCATTTGCAGAATGAGGTCCCCAGAGCGTGAATTTAGTGATGCTATCCCGCATAGCGGGCTAGCATCACTAAATTCACCCTCTGGGGACCTCATTCTGCTTTGGCCTCACCTTCTCTGAATTTTTTTTTGGATCTAATTTCTATAGAAACTTCTTCACATAGATTCTATTTCTTTTTTAGTTTCTCTAGTGAGTGAGTGTATCCCCAAATTGGCAGCAACACATTGCATAATCGAGGTTCCCAATGGGTGCACATCACAATATTGACCATTTGGGAACTTCAATCTGAGTCTATGTCTCCCATAGCAGATAAGATCATGCAGAATGAAGTCCCCAGAGGGTGAATTTGGTGATGCTAGCCCACTATGTGGCATAGTGTCACTAAATTCACCCTCTGGGGACCTCATTCTGCAAATGATAGGCACATTACATTGTATAATCAGATACCAAGTTTCCTCTCCAAGCCTTGAAATAGTGTGTCTGTCATTTGCAGAATGAGGTCCCCAGAGGGTGAATGTAATTATGCTACCCCGCATAGTGGGCTAGCATCACCAAATTCACCCTCTGGGGACCTCATTCTGCTTACAACTCAGCAGAATGAGGTTCCCAGAGGGTGAATTTGGTGATGCTAACCCGCTATGCAGGGTAGCATCACTAAATTCTCCCTCTGTGGACCTCATTCTACAAATGACAGGCACACTATTTCAAGGCTTGTTCCTCTCTTTCCTCAGAATGTAATGCAGGTTTCTACGGAGAGGACTGTGCCAAAGAATGTGACTGTGTAATCGACAAAGAATTCTGTAATCCCATCAAAGGCTGCCTTGGTATGTATAATCCCAGTACTCGAAATAGTAAAGATGTATTATTTCATTATGAAATGAATGCACTACGTCAAATGTAAGAATGTTTCTTCCTTTATAAAAACAAAAAGAGGGTATTTCTTCCTTTATAAGATGAAAAAATCATCATCTCGGTTTCCAAACGAACCGAACCTCGAACCCAAACACCGACCTTGTTGTCGTAGACTCACGATAGAGTCGACATTATTATAGTAAAATCAACGGTTATTTATGTATTGCCCATCTACGCTATAAGATAATTACATAACAAAGAATTATTTTATATTGGAAATGGGCAGTCTGTTTATTCGTCCACGACTTTGGTTTCAAATCTACGCATTTTGTGTTCTGATCTTTTCTGTTTTTGCAAGTGACTTACGATTTTTTATCGGAAAAGTAACGTAGGCGTCCCAAAAATTTACTGTGCAGGGGATATTTTCTCTTGTAAATAAATTAAGTACCCGTACGGCATATTATTATTGTAATGTCGACACTCGGTAACAATTAACAGACAGTTAAATCGTAGCAAGACATCAAAGCACTCGACCGTAAATCTATAACTGGGAAAGATCAAATCGTGGTGACGTCGTGTTGTAGCAATTAAGTGGCGCACAGTCACAAGACAAAGCACATCAGGTAACATAATCATGTCAATCATTTATGCTGACAAAACAATGACCACACCCTCTCCTCACTGTGATTGGTTGAATAAAATTGTAGACACAGAAGTGCTGCCCGGGCAATACCTATTTCAGCCAGTTTACGTAATTCACAATCGATCTGTAATTATGTAATCATCAATAATCATTACTTGTTGTCTCGTTAGTTAGGTATAATTATGTCTATTAGTAAAATTATATGGAGAATAAAACAAACTTTGACGACAGACTCAGATAGAACACCAGAAATGTTCTAGTTTTACTATAATTAATTATCACGAATTTGACATGTCCGACCGGACCATTTAGCGGGAACGGAATAAAGTTATTATGCCAAAAGACCTCTTCAATGAAATATCACCCAGTTACCCCACCCGAGTAATGATCAAATTCATTATGTCCAATGTAAACATAAAATCATAGTATCACACAGTTGTGTGTAAACCAATTAATATACTGTATATAATCAATAAACAATTCCTGGTACGCAAAACTTGCCCATTTTGCAGGACTAAAGAAAAGGTTCGATATAAACGAATCCCGTCTAAGGTTTCGAACCGGACCGAACCTCGAACGGTTCACAGGGAACTATGTTTTATCCCACCAGGTTGTTATTAGTAACAAGACAGGTTTGCCTTCATGACTATCTTAGGGCCCTGCGAATCGGGTGTTTCCATTTCGAATCAAATCTCGAATCGAATCAGGTAAACGATTCGTAATCGAATCGAATCTCCAATCGAATCATTATTACTGAGCCAATAGAGTTCAAATACATACAAGTAGAACCTCGAGAAACACCAACAATTGACTGGCGAAAACCGCCTGGTGATCGTCGATGTAGTGCAATATGCGCAGGTTATGCATGCAGTTATATACACACCTCTATGGCTTTTTTGTGCCAAAGCAATCGTTGAGAACAGATAAGAGCATACATGCATGAGAGAACCAATGTCGACGTAAATACGGACAAGGATACCGCATGGTGCCTGTTTCATTTTGTTGAATAGCGCAGTATTTTTCGCACTTGCAATGATTGTGTTGCCTGTCGCTTGAACTGACAGACTTACCGGACATTGTTTACAAAATACTCAGGATATAGATTGAGACTCGCACTATTTACGCAAAACAAAAACAGATCTAAAATCTGGCATACATGTGTGATGGAATTCCCATGATTACTGGAACGACACTATCACACAGCCTTGTATGGCAATGTTGTTGTTCACTTTTGTCATTCTTACAGATTGGGTCAATTAGTTATAGATCTTAATCAAAAGTTTTGGGTATTATAAAGTAACATTCATGCGAGGCATTGGTGTTTCTATAATCAGTACATCGGGGATGATCACAATTTACTATCAGATGATAGTGGAAGATAGCCTTTTTATTGTAATCAGCTTTGAATGCAGATTTGCTCCAGATATATTTCGCATCAAAACTAATGTCTGACCAAATTTTGACGAAAGAGAAGACTGGTAGTTCCGAGCTATTTTGAGAGTATGTGATATTAATTGACTATACTGTCTGGTTTTGTTTTTTGATGTTTCAAAATAATTAATAAATGGAGCTGGTAGCCTACCAAGCATGCACGAAGAGCGATACATGTATTAAAACGATATAAATCATTGAATTTCAAAATTTGTTCAGATATAAAGAGTGGGTCGTTGTGACTATTATATATTTTCTGAATTATGATCCTCATATCCCGCTTTTGTAAGGTGATTGTTCTGCCTGTACTTTTAAAATGGCCAGATATTTGGATTGCATATATAACAAGTTACTGTGAATTAACGCGATTTTAAAGATTTAGTTATTAGATGTTTCACCCAATTCTTGATAACAGCATAGATTAGTTGGCGAAAACATTACATTTCCTGCCATCAGACATAAACGTATAAGTCTTTTACTACGTTATTGTAGTGAATTTTCTCTTCTGGAAAGAGCATTGTGGACGAAATCCGAATCGTGGTAGCCGATTTCGAATCGAATTGAATCAGACGAACGATTTCGAATTGCATCGAATCGAATTGATTCGCAGGGCCCTAGACTATCTTTATTAATAAATAGAGCAACAGGTAGGCGAAAACATGTTTATGGACCTTCAGCTTTCTTGTTATTGGTGAAGTCCCTTTTTTGGTACCACCAAAGTGCCAACCATGAGATCCCGGGCTATCCCTTAGACCTGAAAAACACACTAAGCTCAGCTGTTAGCAAAAGGGATATCTACTCCCAAAACTGAAGCAGAAATATAGGGTGGTAGGGTGGGTGTGCAAGAAAATTGTTGACTGATTCGGACGGTGGCTTACCCGAAGAGAGGATGTACAATGTATGCTTTAATTACCCTGTGACCTGATGCTAGACGAAAATCGTTCCTCTCTCAATATTGACATGCGTTGTTCAACGCTTTAGCATTTGCACATTGCTTTAGGACAAAAGAAGGCATTATCTCAGTTTAAATAGTTGACAATTGGTGAACCATGAGGAGCAGAAGGTGGTGAATTGATTGGTATTTCCCAAGTGACTGATTTCCATATCGCTCCGCGTGTACTGTCTATTTATAGTTATCCCTGGTTTTCGTGTTCATTCTGTTCCAAAGCAACCTAGTGGGATAAATGATTCGCTGATAGCTATGATGCGGCATCTCTGTTTTATTCCCTCATAATGAAAAAAAAATGTGTCTTCCTTTACAAATATTATAAATTTCCTATATATATATATCATTGTTATTTTTAATTTGTTTTTTTTACACCCGTTTTTTTTTGGGGACATATGTTATTGGTTCGGCTGTCCATCCGTTCGTTTGCTTTTTGTTTCCAGATGATAACTTTACATAATCTCAACTGAATGGAATTAAATTTGGTATGTGGGTTTACTAGCACAAAATACAGGTCAAGTTCGAATTCTGGTTCTGACTGGCAATTTTCACCAGAGTGATGGCCCTTTTTGTTGGAAATTGCACTCAATTTTTGTTTCCCGATGATAACTTTAGTACGTCTGAACTGATGGAATGAAATTTGGTAACTGAGTTTACTACCATAGCCCAAATTACATTAAATTGATATTCGATTCAAATTTGAATCGACTGTGAAACAACGAATAGTAATTTTGAATACACACAACCAGTGAACTCGAACATAATGCATTTATCGGTAATATTTGAACATTCACAAATACTGTGAAGTATAAAAAGTAGATACACTCGCAAGTATACCCTCACAATCTGTCATGTTAAGTTAACGTTAACTGTTCTAACCCTCATATATCGCGAAAGCGAATATAACAATTAAGTTATAATTAATTCCAAGGACGTTCAATTGGAGATCGACAGCATGATACTTCACAGTTCTGTTGAACGGTACGTCACGTGACTGCACATACACTTGCACTATTAGATGCATTATCTTTTCAATATTGTGTTTGCTCAGTTTTGACTTACAGTGGCAGTTGTAATGTCATTCGCAAAAATGCACATCAAAGCCATTTAATCAAACCCCCATTTTATATTTGAGATAGTCCATCTCCTATTCCGCATTTGAATTAATGTGGAATTCTCCCCTAATGACATTGGACTGTGCACGAAAAGTGTATTTTCCTAACTGTTTGATATATTTTGAAGAAATGTTGTCTTTAATTGTCGATCCGCCTATCACAAAAAAGATGACAACGTATTTTATTTAATAGATAATTCTCACATACAGATGAAAACGGGAAACATTTCTTTATCTATCATTTCAGCGAGCAAGATTATGAAATATTCTATTTGATATTCGATTCGTTTTCAAATTTTTTGAGAGCTATTCGGTTCGAAATTCAATTAAAATCAAAAACCCACTATTCACAGGGGCCTAATTATGACTCATGGCATTTCAGGTGTTGGAAACCCTGGAGGGCAAGCAGGTGATGAAGATGAAACAGATAATATGTTTATAGTATACATCATCGTTCCAGTTATTATCGGCATTATTATTGTCATTATCGTGCTGATACTCATTCTTCGAAACCGTGGAAAAAACAAGAAAAATAATCACTATGACAACCATGTAGAATTCACTCCAGATTTCGACAGACAAGTGAATCTTGGTAAGTCACATAATAAATATTAATTAGTGTTATATAACACTTAAAGGTACTTAATCCAATCAGACAGTCCCCATACCATCAAGATACAACAACAACATTTCTTCAAAATACGCTTTAGTTATCAGAATCGATTTATTGCAGCAAAATAATGCTAACCACTGTCTGCTACTTGACTGTATTATGAAATTTGACCGTATTGATTTTAGAGTTATCCATCTTCATCTGCAATTTTGTCCGAGACCCTCCGTTTGACCACCACATGTTTCTGAGCCACATATTATTACACATCTCGAGAAATAACAAACTTCAAAAATCGATATGTGATCACTCTGAGCTTTGATGGGTGGGTTCCTCGACTCAAATCAAATATTTTTTACCTCCCCCCCCCCCCGAAGCCAAATAAATAGTAATTTAGGAGCCTCTGATCAGATTGAGTACCTTTAATGAACCAGCACGCTCTGTATATAGTACTACTCTGGTTGATGGGACTCTATGATAGGCCCCATTTAATTGGTCCATTATCTAAGAAGATTGCAATACGAGCTGCAACTTATATCAGAATTAATCATGCTGACAGAATCTATTGATTCCCCACCCAGTACTCTTTTAACACATGAGTGGTGCAAATCAGACACAGTGCGAGCAAACTTGTTCAAGGGTCACAACTTGGTGCGCGATTTGAAATGCACATAACTCTACAGTCACACTCTGCTTAACTCAAGATTTATCAAATTATAGGAAACTCAGAAGTCCACCTGCGGGTGTTGAAAATCATATTGCTGTGTTAACCCTTTACCCAACAAACCGGCCAAAACCGGCCAAATAAAGCTTCAACAGCCTAAAATATCTTCAGTCTGTCTCAATAGAACCATACAAATATGGATATCATTGGAACCGGCTCATTGACCACATTGTGATAGTTACAGTTATACCCTGTGCCAATGCATTCTCTTATATATGCGAGTCGACCATAGGTCGCCTCGCATATATAAGAGAATGCATTGGCCTAAAAAAAATTATAATTTTTTCTTACATTTGTTAACAATTAATATGTGTTAAGCCAATGCATTCTCTTATATATGCAAGGCGACCTATGGTCGACTCGCATATATAAGAGAATGCATTGGCACAGGGGCCCTTCTGTTGGGTAAAGGGTTAACAGCAACTACAAGCCAAGCGCGCTAACCACTGGGCTACCAAGATTCCCTCATATAATTAGCTACTTATCATTCAGTTTATCATAATTTCTTTTAACCCTTTACCCAACAAACCGGCCAAAACCTGCCAAATAAAGATTCAACAGCCTAAAATATCTTCGGTCTGTCTCAATAGAACCATACACATATGGATATCATTGGAACCGGCTCCTTGACCACATTGTGATAGTTACAGTTATCCCCTGTGCCAATGCATTCTCTTATATATGCGAGTCGACCATAGGTCGCCTCGCATATATAAGAGAATGCATTGGCCTAAAAAAAATCTTTTTTAACACTTTTTACCATTTTTTCTTACATTCTTTAACAATTTTATAATTTTTAATGTGTTAAGCCAATGCATTCTCTTATATATGCGAGGCGACCTATGGTCGACTCGCATATATAAGAGAATGCATTGGCACAGGGCCCTTCTGTTGGGTAAAGGGTTAACATTAATATTTCCTCAGATCAGAATTAAATTTTTTAAGAGAGAAGCAATGACATCAGGGACTTAATAGCAACAGCTTTCAAATTCATTGGCCATTCACTGTTAGGAAGTTTTCATTTTCCAGCCATATGTTTCCCACAGAATAGTAGCCATGCTAGTCTCTGTATAGTTGACACTACATAAAAGCTAGTTGTTCGAGCTGAACAAGTGTCTCTCATCCACGAATGCCTAGAGAATAATGATGGTATTATGGCGAGAGGGGTAATTTGTTGGACTCGAGTACTACTTATGATGCCATCAGTTGTTTCTCATTAGTAGTTTCTCCATTTTTGACTGCTTAAAAAGTCAAATCTGGAGCTGGAGAATAGTTATGTAAATTATGTAAAAAATTATGGTTTAACAAAAAACCTTTTTTTGAGGTAGGCCAATAGAGAGTTTGACAGGAAATATTTGCAAAATACACACTGCATTATCGATCTAATGAACCCAGCTAGGTTCTACACTCTGGCTACTATCTGAAATCATTACTATCTGCCAGAAGTTAAATCAACATTTTTCATTGCATGTTTTAGTTTTTTTGTAGCCATTTGCTGAACTATTTCTTTGGGGGAATAATCACAATATAACAACATAATGTCTGAAAGATGAATCAGTATTGAGTGTTTATATCTGTCAGATTATTGCAAAATGGCTACCAAAAACTGAAATATGCAATGAAAAATGTTTTATTAATTTTCTTGCAAACAGTAATGACTTCAGGTGGTAGATTTAGCACATGCACTGGTTGGGTTCAAATGCTAGATAATGAGTGTGTTTTTGCAAATATTTCCTGTCAAACTCTCTATCGACTTACCTCAAAAAAAGTTGTTTTTATCTTTTTTTAAACAACTTTTTTTTTATATAATGAGAACATATTTCTCATATTGTGAGGGTGATCAGGTGTTTTTATAGTATTATATCATACATTGGTTATAGAGGATAATGATTTTCCCTTTAACCCTTTACCCAACAGAAGGGCCCTGTGCCAATGCATTCTCTTATATATGCGAGTCGACCATAGGTCGCCTCGCATATATAAGAGAATGCATTGACCTAACACATTAAAAATTATAAAATTGTTAAAGAATGTAAGAAAAAATGGTAAAAAGTGTTAAAAAAAGATTTTTTTTAGGCCAATGCATTCTCTTATATATGCGAGGCGACCTATGGTCGACTCGCATATATAAGAGAATGCATTGGCACAGGGCATAACTGTAACTATCACAATGTGGTCAAGGAGCCGGTTCCAATGATATCCATATTTGTATGGTTCTATTGAGACAGACCGAAGATATTTTAGGCTGTTGAAGCTTTATTTGGCCGGTTTTGGCCGGTTTGTTGGGTAAAGGGTTAAGGAACATGTTGTTTCAGGTATAATTGTGATATATTTGTGATAATTTTTTTGCTTAATTATATTGATTTGAGATACCCCTTCCAGGTTGGACAAAATAGTTGTAAGATTTATTCATAAAATTTGGAAAAATTAGTTTTATTTTAAATACAGAACCCCCCTCAAAAATTCTTTCCAAATCTTTTCATTGGAAGTACAGAACACGTTCTGGTTTCACCTAAATTGTTGGAATTTGTGTACTGCTACCTATGGTCATTAAAATAAGATATCTGTGTTCTCAGGCAATAAGATGGGGAGGGAGGCTATTTATTTAAATTTGTTTACAAAAAATCTGGAACACATACTCCAGAAACAAAACAATATCATTTTCATTGTTTAACCCTTTGAGTGCCAGGTCCGATTTTTGTATCAACCCATATACCCTGTGCCAATGCATTCTCTTATATAGGGCCGATTTTACAGACCGTAAATTAGGGCCGATGAGATCGGCCCCTGGTACTGAAAGTGTTAAATCTAATATTTCTAATAGAAAATATTGAAAAAAATATTTTGACAAGGCTTTAAAATAAAATTTCAGTGAAGAGGGAGCTGCCTGAGAACACGGAATATTTAGTTATTTGGCCTAAGTACTGAAGCTGAATTGGTCATTATCGCATGGTTTAGAGCGAAAAGACACCCAGGATCTCTCAAACGTGCAAAAAGACACCCAGGATCTCAAAATCTCAAACAACGGGAATTTAAATTAGTCGTCTGCTACATTTGTATTTATAATATTATTATAATAATTATTTGTTTGATCGGAGTGAAATATCAATGGAATTTAAATGGGCATACCACTTTGAGTCTGACTGGCAGTGCAGTTTGGTATTAATAAATTGCAGACGACTAATCTAAATTCCCGTTGTTTGATGAGACTTTGAGATACTGGGTGTCTTTTACAAGCCTTGAAATAGTGTGTCTGTCATTTGCAGAATGAGGTCCCCAGAGGGTGAATTTAGTGATGCTACCCCGCATAGCTGGCTAGCATCACCAAATTCACCCTCTGGGGACCTCATTCTGCTTACACCTCAGCAGAATGAGGTTCCCAGAGGGTGAATTTGGTGATGCTAGCCCGCTATGCGGGGTAGCATCACTAAATTCACCCTCTGGGGACCTCATTCTGCAAATGACAGACACCCTATTTCAAGGCTTGGTCTTTTACATGTTTGAGATATCCTGGGTGTCTGTTTGCTCTAAACCATTCAACAATGACCAATTCAGCAGTACAGTAATGCCCTAAATAATCGACTCCTTAACCACAGCAGAATTATGGGTAACTTTTCAGGATTTAGTCGGAAATATGTCTTGTTGCCATTCATCATTTCCAACAAAATCCTGAAAAGTTACCCATAATTCTGCTGTGGTTATGGAGTCGTTTAATTAGGGCATTACTGTACTCCATTGTTCTCCATTTCAGGTGTTGGTGTAGTTAATCCGGGTTTCGGCATAGATCCGTCAGCGGATATCAATCAACCGAATACGAGCTCATTCTGCTCCCCAGATGAGTCACACTACGCTGAGCCCGATATGAACAACATCGTTGCTCCGAACAGAGCGAAAAGTGTCAACGAACAGACAGGAGGTTAGTAATGCTAAAGCAGGTCACTCTGACCTAAAAAAAAAGCTGAAGGATTCATAGGTTTCGAAAAAGTGCTGAATGGTACACAGGTTTTAACCCTTTACCCAACAGAAGGGCCCTGTGCCAATGCATTCTCTTATATATGCGAGTCGACCATAGGTCGCCTCGCATATATAAGAGAATGCATTGGCTTAACACATTAAAAATTATAAAATTGTTAAAGAATGTAAGAAAAAATGGTAAAAAGTGTTAAAAAAAGATTTTTTTTAGGCCAATGCATTCTCTTATATATGCGAGGCGACCTATGGTCGACTCGCATATATAAGAGAATGCATTGGCACAGGGCATAACTGTAACTATCACAATGTGGTCAAGGAGCCGGTTCCAATGATATCCATATTTGTATGGTTCTATTGAGACAGACCGAAGATATTTTAGGCTGTTGAAGCTTTATTTGGCCGGTTTTGGCCGGTTTGTTGGGTAAAGGGTTAAAATGACGTTATTTAGTTTTTGCATCTGTCGCACTTTCTGTTAGAATAATTGTTTGTGTTCCATTGAAAATTAAAATGAAATGAAAACAAATTATTGATGAACATCAGACATTCAGTATACAGTTGACATAACTATTTCAGCACCAATAGCAAACCCTCTGTACCTTTCAGCATTTTGTTTAGGTGAGAGCGAACCCTTAATTAAGCGCTAAATATACAGTCCTAGCATATTACACATAATATTGCTTCCAATTGTTTCCATAGTTTTAAGATAGCCACGCCTCCTTGCCAATATGGTCATAAACAAGCCTGCAAATAGTTTATCTGTCATTTGCAGAATGATCGAGGTCCCCAGACGGTGAATTTATTAATATTATCCCAGCATCTCCAAATGCACCATCTGGGATCCTCATCCTTCTTAGGCCTCAACTTCTGGGTAGTAAATATATTATCAAATTGACATTGTTTTTAGTTACTTTTTCCCTTCTGGGAGGTTTCTATATCCTCTAATTTGCTGAATATAAATTGCATAATCGAGGTGACTAATGGGTGAACTTCAGCTTCAACTGGGGAACTTCAACCTTATCGTATGTCTCCCATAGCAGTTGAGGGTTCAGCAGAATGAGGTTCCCAGAGGGTGAATTTGTTGATGTTAGCCCACTGTGTGGGATGGCGTCACTAAATTTACCCTCTGGGGACCTCTTTTTGCAAATGACGGACGCACAATTTGCCATTATGGTCATAAACCTATAACCACATTGACAGCCATTTTTAACTGTTATATTCCTATAACCTATAATCGTTTCCTGATATCACTGAAGATGGTCAGATACAGTAATGCTCTAATTATTCGACTCCTTATTATAAACCACAGCAGAATTATTGGTAACTTTTCAGGATTTAGTCGGAAATATGGCTTGTTGCCATTCATCGGAAAGCTCTTGGGGAAAGGTATTCATGGGAATGGTCTATTATTAATTTGAAGGGGTGTTCAGAATAAATTAGCAGACAACAGTCCAACGAAAAAAATAATACAAGTGCTGAAGGATACATATTCATGGGAAATGTACAGATAATAAGTTCAACAAACAGAACAGTTTGTTGAACTTATTTAGAATTATGGGTAACTTTTCAGGATTTAGTCGGAAATATGGCTTGTTGCCATTCATCAGAAAGCTCTCAGTGAGAGCTTTCCGATGAATGGAAACAAGCCATATTTCCGACTAAATCCTGAAAAGTTACCCATAATTATGCTGTGGTTAAGGAGTCGATTACTTTAGAGCATTACTGTATGAACGATCTGCAGACTGAATGATTACTCATCACGTTTGAATTTGGCCATGTGCCAGTATTAATCTGTTTTGGTCTAATTAATATTACAAGTGTATAAATTGAAATGTTTAGCCACTCCATGAATTACATACGGATATTCATCTCTAGATTTGTCGATTACCATTAGTTTCTATATTAATGGTATTGCCTCCATTTCATTGTTGAGTGGTGCAGAATATGCGCGATTTCATTGGTTAACCCTTTGAGTGCCAGGTCCGATTTTTGTATCAACCCATATACCCTGTGCCAATGCATTCTCTTATATATGCGAGTCGACCATAGGTCGCCTCGCATATATAAGAGAATGCATTGGCCTAACAATTCTTATTATTTTTATTTTTTTTTACTATTTTTTTTTTTTTTTTTTTTTTTACATTTTTTTACAATTTTAATAATTTATTCTTATATTCTTGAACAGACTTATTTTGTAGGTTTAGGACCGATGAGATCGGCCCCTGGCACTCAAAGGGTTAATGACAAAACAGATCACTTCACAAATCAGAGGTCAATGACATGTTGACAATTTTCACATGGATTGTCAAACACAACTAATGTTCTGAAACTGAATACAGGCGATATATCCATAATTCATTATACTCGTCGCAATATAGGAGACATCATCTTCGAGTTTTTATCAGTCAACGATATTCATGTCTGATTATTCACTTGCATCTTGATGTATTTATAACTATTTCTAAATACTACGATTCTCACAAACATTTACTGCACCAGGAATGCAAAAGAGACTTTCCAAGAGACTAATTGAATACATACTAGACTAGTAGTGAATGATATAAAAGTCCAAATTTTTAACCTATTTAAGTATATAACCCTTCGATGAATGGAGCTTCCTGAAAGCTTGCAAAAACCCTGTGCCAATGCATTCTCTTATATATACGAGTCTCCCATAGGGAGCCTCGCATATATATGAGAATGCATTGACCTAACAATATTTACATTGATCTTGTAAGCCAGTGCATTCTGTTATATATGCAAGGCTCCCTATATATATGGGAGACCAACATATATAAGAAAATGCACTGGCACAGGGTCTTAAATGCTCTGCACCAGCGCAGTTCCCATCATTAAAGGGTTAAATATACTAGTAAGTAGTAAATTAAAGATTCAACATGATCATGAATTTTGTGATAAAAATTCAACAAACTACCGGTATGCACGAACCCTTCGACTTTCATATAGTTTGCCAAATTTTACTAGCGGTGAAATTCCCATTACCGCTGTTCATATCTTATGTGAGTTACTAAGTTTGACACTTTCTAATGTTGAGAAAAAGAACATATTCAAAAATTCATGTTAGAACTGTCATAGTGCAGACATCAACACATCTGCCATCTGAAATCCTATTTATTCACTTGGAGAACTACAGATTAAACCTTCCATGTCTGGAGCTTTCTTAAATTTTGCGAAAACCCTGTGCCAGTGCATTATCTTATATATGAGAGTCTCACAAATATAAGGAGCCTCACAAATATGAGAATACATTGGCCTCCTATGGGAGACTCGCATATATAAGAGAATGCACTGGCAATGGATCTTTAATACTGCATCCAAAATCAAAATCATTCATGAAGAAAATTTACATTTATTTGTATAGCATTTGTTTGGGAACAGTTTGAATAATTTATTATTTGGAAAGATGTGTGTGGATTGGAAAATTTCAACAAAGACATTATTTTATATGTAGCTACATTTATGCCTTGTATTACCCAAGCCTGAGTTTAGTGTGCCTGTCATTTGCAGAATGAGGTCCCCAGAGGGTGAATTTAGTGATGCTAGCCCGCTAACCAAATTCACCCTCTGGGGACCTCATTCTGCATGACCTCATCTGCTTTGACATTGACATAGACTCAGATTGAAGTTCGCAAATGGTGAATATTGTGATGTACCCCCATTGGGAACCTCAATTATGCAATGTGTCGTCTGCCAATTTGGGGATATTGAGGAACTAAACTAAAAAAGAAATAGAATCCATGTGTAGATGTTTCTATAGAAATTTGCTAATTATAAAGAAACTATCAGGAGATAAGCAGAATGAGGTCCACAGAGGGTGAATTTGGTGATGCTAGCCCGCTATGCGGGGTAGCTAGCATCACTAAATTCTCCCTCTGGGGACCTCATCCTGCAAATAACAGACATGCTATTTCAAGGCTTGCTTTTAATGTGACCAAACACCATGAACGTGGAATACAAGGAATGTGCATCATGTGTAGGATGCACAAATTGAATTCATGATGTCAGCCTGTTTCTAAGGGCTCCATCAGTCACTTGATATTACCATCCATATATGTTTCCCAGTTAATATAACACCAGCAAGCTACATTTGATTGAAATGCACATTGAAATCCTCATATTTAATTGATATCATAACAACTTCCAATTTTAAATAAATGTAACAGAAGAACTATTTTGCTAAATACGATGTATACTTCTACAATGGGTATACACATTTAACCCATGAAATGACGTTTGAATATTTACACCCCAGTTTAAGTTTATACTCACCATAGGGTGTAAAGCTGAAATTTATACACACACTAATATAGACAATTATGGTATAAATAACTATATTGTAACCACTGCTTTCATTTTGTTATATTTTTTGCGTTTTAACAGACGAATCTCTACCCAGAAAAATTAACAACAAGGACCTATGGGAAGATATGCTGAAGAAGCGAACAGACTCACAAACACTTATGAGTAAGATTTATCACTTGCTTTTACTATTAACAGGTGTGGCACATCCTCAATTCATCTATTCATCTGGGTTATATAAGGATTAACTGTCATGTGGACTTTTACATACAAGTTATGACCACTTACCTCACGGTTACATCTCCATAAAAATAGTCCACATGACAGTTAATCCTTATATTTATATACATTTAGCGAAAAGGCCACTTTTGTAAATGTATTTAAATCGAAAAGTGTATCGTGACAAAAACAGCCCAAAATACCCAATATAGCACCCTTGGCAAAAGTTAATAGGAACAATTTCTCTTCATATTGAAACCCGATGATGTATTAAGTAAATCCTGCGCGAGTCCAAATGCGCCCAAAATATTAGGCGTTCGTCTTTCCAAACCCAATGACGTATTGATGGTGTTATGAGCTTGGTGTTATGAGCCGTTGCGCATTCACCGAGAAATAACTGCAACTAGCCACGTGGGCGCCGACCAATCAGAATGCTGGATTTAGTGATGACAACACTTAGTATGTAAATATATTACTATATACACCCATCGTAAGCCCGGAGGGGGGGGCATGAATTTTTTTATCAAAAAATCTGCGACTGTGCTTACCTTCAAGAGCCCCTACATGCAAAATCTCAGTTTTCACAGTTCCACAGGATAAAACAAAGCAGACAGTGAATAATTTACACACCTGGCTGGAAGTGTAAAGTGTTGCCACTTTCTTTGATGTTGATTAATTTACCAACAAGTAGGAGAAGATTAGAGGAGTAAAATAGTGTACACATTTTAATATGTGAGGAAACACATTGGAACAAATAACAAATATAACTGTTTGTGTTTTCTTTTTATTTTATTATGTCATATTTCAACATATATTGTAGATAAAGAGAGCATATTTCTTAGATGTGAATGCGGATAATAACCCACTGGATATGTGCTGAATTTTTGTCATCTTGATATCAGATTCAGAATTAACCTGATGTCAATGTATACGCGCCCTCTAAATTCTAAAAATGGGGGAGGGCTTATCTTTGAGGACCACCCCATGATTGCCGTGGGAGCAAAAACATAGACTGGGCTTATCCTCAGGGATGGGCTTACTGACGGGTGTATACAGTATATAAATATTGCATGACTTGGAGTTAACTATGCCAAAATAGTGATCTGATGGGAGGACCACTATTTTTGCATAGTCAACGACAATCTGTGCAATATTTATTATATTTGATTGACCGTTCTTCATGCAGATCTCATAATGTCAAACAATTCACAATCTAATCATGTTAACTTGTGAACAATTGAATACTTTTTCTATGGACAACAATCTAAAAATTTATTTTGAAAATATAAGATAGTGCGAACTTAAGAAATTGACAAAAATAATGAACTTTGAAGCAATGTTGTGATCAGCGGTGACAGAACATGATATATTGTCACATCAAACATGGTGAAAGCATCACAAATAACATAAAGTATTTTCTTACGATCATTTGTAGTGCTCTAGCTTTCAACTACAAAGATATTTCGGACACAAAATGTTGAACTTTTCCAGCAAGGCGGAGATGGCTTTCAAATTATCTCCCCGAATAGTGTGCATGCTAAATATAGATTTCTGGATTTCCCAAGCGATAGTGGATGTGCTAAAAGGAAGCACACTATCGTGTTGAGGCGGAACTATCGGTAATAGTGAATGTCAAGCAACCAATCACAATCGCGGGATAGGCTTAGATATAGTCACGTAAGATAAAATATTGAAATATGGTTTCCCTCTTGCTAGAACTTTCTCTATTTATTCAGGGGTTTAAAGCAATTATTTTAAGTCAGAGAAACCAGGAAATAATATTTATTTAACTTTTTTCCATGAACTTGGGACAGAACATCATACTATTTTAGAACCTGGGAGTTGTTTATAATTTATATACAAGTTGCATGTACATTACATGGTACCATTTTGCTGACTAATTGAATTCATTTAGAAAAGCTATTAACATTTCTATACTAAATACTCATTGATGAATATTTATGATAGTCCTGTTAGTTCAATATTTTAAAAGATAGTAGTGAAATTGTGGATGTGCTAGACCTGATAGATCGACAGCAAACGTGCTTTAACCACCAGATATATTCATGCAGCGAGTGATGTACAACTATATTGAATGCTTTGATATACTATGGTAATGGATACTCCAACAGCTCAATGAATTCTGATACTAAGGTATATGGTCCACAGAAATTTAGATCTAGGACTGAGCAGTGTTTCAGTTTTGATTGGCTGTGTGGAAATAACAACTTATATAGAATAATGGGCTAATGCCATCGCTTTAACATTTTATGTTTGTGAGAAGGATTTGAGCAGCTATCGGTTTATACTCTGCTGGCCCCAAGAACTAGAAAAATAGAAAAATTCCCTGAGTGGACATAAGTTATTTAATCAATGGCATTAGCTACATGTCTGATTTATCCATCTTACTTTTTCGTAGCAAAACTGCCATTTTACACCATCATTGATCGCTGATGGGTGAATATTTGTTAAGAGAGTAATCCATCTTTTGATGGTTACAATCAAATTATTATTAATTAACAGATGTATTCTTCCAATCAACAGCTGTTTGCTGCATTGCAAATTTTGCTGTCATCTTTGTTCACACTTATTTGGATATCCATGGATAATTTCAACATTAAAGATGCATAATCAGAATTAGTGCTCAAAAATTACTATTTCTTTGACTTTGGGGGTAAAAAATATTTGATTTGAGTCGAGGAACCCACACCCATCAAAGCTCAGAGTGATCAGATATCGATTCTTGAAATTTGTTATTTCTCGAGATATGTAATTATTTGTGGCCTGGACAAAATTCGTCGAGGCCCAGGAAAAAATTGCTGATGAAGATGGATAACTCTAATATATAGTGGTAACACATCCAAATGTTGATAAATAACACGTTTTGGGAAATTTTATACCATAGTTGACAGTGGTTAGCATTATTTTGTTGTAATTTATCAATTCTATAACTAATGCGTATTTTGAAGAAATGTTGTTGTTATTGTAACTTGATGATATGGGGACCATCTGATTGGATTGAGTACCTTTAAATTGGCTGTTTTCAAGGTGGTGATCTGTCCCTTATGATGTATAGTAATGCCCTAAGTAATCGACTCCATAACCACAGCAGAATTATGGGTAACTTTTCAGGATTTAGTCGGAAATATGGCTTGTTGCCATTCATCGGAAAACTCTCGGGGAGATCTTTCTGATGAATGGCAACAAGCCATATTTCTGACTAAATCCTGAAAAGTTACCCATAATTCTGCTGTGGTTATGGAGTCGATTACTTAGGGCATTACTGTATCAGTTCACACGCTCAATGGAGAGTTCTTGATTTAATCAGTCGAAGATGGCAGCTTAATGTATAAAACAGTGGAAAATTTCAATTAATTTTGTTGAATAATGATTTAGATATAGGGATCGACAAGTTTGGCCTTATTTTGGAATTCATCTTCAATATTTTATATATTCTAATAACGAACATATCAGCTGCAATCGGAAGCTCCAATGTGAACGGTAGAACACAGACAAAGGATCATGGCATCGCAACATGCCAATACATACAGTAATGCCCTAAGTAATCGACTCCTTAACTACAGCAGAATTATGGGTAACTTTTCAGGATTTAGTCGGAAATATGGCTTGTTGCCATTCATCGGAAAGCTCTCCCCGAGAGCTTTCCGATGAATGGCAACAAGCCATATTTCCGTAAAATCCTGAAAAGTTACCCATAATTCTGCTGTGGTTAAGGAGTCGATTACTTAGGGCATTACTGTATGTAAGGGAGCAATGTTTAGTCATAATATCTAGGTTTAGTTCTAGTAATATAAAGTTTTGACAATGTACATTCCAGATAAACTCAATATATACAAGGGTAAGTTGCTTTTGCATGTGCTATTAAAACAGAATTTCTTCCATCATCATTCTGTTCATCATTAATGGAATTGGTTTTGTGTGTGTGTGTGTGCATGTGTTTTTGTATATGTTTTGTTTAATTCACTCTTGTTTCTATGAAAGATGGTGTATCTCTTCCCTGAAATATCTGTATTTATTAATGTATAAAATAGTTATTTTGAGTCAGAGAACAGTTATCAAGAGCTTCTGTCACTAGATAATAGATTTCTCCCTATTATTTTTAATTAATTGGTACAGGAAATGGTACTTAATTTAGACCATAAACCAACATTACAACATTTTTTATTGTAAATCTATTTTGTAAAACACTTTTAACTAAATTATGTGTAAACACCAGATGTTTTTGCTGTGTTTTTTTTTTGGGAATGATAGAATTTTTTTTTTGTGTGGAAGTTGTGTCAGAAAGAGGTAGAACATATCTTTCATAACTTGCATTCATTTGATATATCATGTATGCTCTACAGTAATGCTCTAAGTAATCGACTTCTTAACCACAGCAGAATTATTGGTAACTTTTCAGGATTTAGTCGGAAATATGGCTTGTTGCCATTCATCGGAAAGCTCTCCCTGAGCATTACTGTAGTTTGTTGAGGGACTGGGTTGCACTTCTTTCTTTTTAAGGGAGTGACCTGATTTATGAGTCTTATGCCCTAAATAATCGACTCCTTAACCACAGCAGAATGGGTAACATTTCAGGATTTAGTCGGAAATATGGCTTGTTGCCATTCATCGGAAAGCTCTCACAGAGAGCTTTCCGATGAATGCCAACAAGCCATATTTCTGTCTAAATCCTGAAAAGTTACCCATAATTCTGCTGTGGTTAAGGAGTTGATTATTTAGGGAATTACTGTAGTTCAAGCTTAGTATTTTGCATATTCGGAAAGCTTATTCAAAGAAGAATCCATTTGACCAACTTGACCAAGTCTCCTTCCTAGCCAGAAGGTGCCTTGTTATCAACTAGTAGTAGTATATCTAAATGATCATTTAATTTATGATTATTTAATTTATGTCTATATTTTAATAGATACTGGATTGATTGTGACTGACTGTCCGTCAGTCTGTTGTTCCATCCGGATATCCAGGCAAATATCTCAGCCTTGGGTTATTTGTATCTGAATGAAATTTGGTATGGATGTTTTCTATCATGACTGCTTTCAAAATATTGCCAAATGACATTGTTTCACATTTTCCGTTCAAGAGCTATCCTTCTTTATTTATCTGGCGATGTGGGTTTTTTGTCCATACATGCAGATATCTCAGCCATGGGTTATCAGATCTGAATGAAATTTGGTATGGAGGTTCACCATCATGGCTGCTTTCAAATGATATTGTTCACTTTTTATACGCCCGTTTGAAAAAAAACGGTTGTATTATGTAAATGGGTTGCCCGTCCGCTTTTGGTTTCCGGATGATAACTTTAGATTGAATCGAATAAACTGAACCAAATTTGGTATATTAGTTTACCAACCCAAAATACAGATCAAGTTCGAATATGGGTTTCGTCCGCATGATTTTGACTGAGTTATGCCCCTTTTTCGACTTAGATTTGACCTGATATGGGGTTTCCAGATTAATGTGTTTTATTTTTGTTATTATTTCGTCTTAAGTCAAAGATTTCAAACAAATAAATAAAACTTTGCCCCACTCTACTCCAGAAATGGGCGTATTATGCCACGCCCCGACGGCGTGCTCTTGTTCCATTCTAGTTATGCCTACGAACAATGTACCAAATGTTGAAGTCTGAATGTTGCAAAAACAGATTTGATATATGCATTTGAACAGACACTATCTGTATAGAACAGATGGTGACCATGAGTCACAGCAGTGACCAGCCTATATAGGAATCATATTGGGAGAAGATTTTGTTATTTAGGGAGAAGTTGACTGTTATCAATTATACCACAGGATCATGTTCATGTATTATCCAGTACAAGGGCCCATTCACAAACACCATTATGATCAGTAAATACACTTTAATTATATGCTATTCTGACATATGCATAGTAGTATATGTCACTTCTCCATGAGACCACAAAAAGGAGAAGAAGCACATTTTAGAGAGAAATCTCCTAAGTCACCCTCTAGGCTTGTCCCTGAGTCACTGGTACATAATTATTTTTTAATGAATGATTTCGCATCATGGTCAACATATCTTTTTCTTATTTTTCTTATTTAGAGCAATATCCTATATGCATCACACCAGGACTCAATGAAGGACAGGGGGCCCAACAGTTTCAAACTTTTCCCCATGTATATTATGACTAATAGCACTAGATTCAGCCAAGGGCAGGGTGGGTGCTGGATCCTGTCTCCCCTGCTTCACTCCATTCACCTTCTGTAACTTCCGCTTTCCCTCTCATAATATGATCTCTACTTGGTACAGTAATTCCCTAAGTAATCGACTCCTTAACCAAAGCAGAATTATGGGTAACTTTTCAGGATTTAGTCGGAAATATGGCTTGTTTTATTCATCGGAACGCTCTTGGGGAGAGGTTTCTGATTAATGGCAACAAGCCATATTTCCGACTAAATCCTGAAAAGTTACCCATAATTCTGCTGCGGTTAAGGAGTTGATTACTTAGGGCATTACTGTAATTCACTCTCTCTCAATCTCTCTATCATAAAGAGATCATGAACAATGCGTCATATAGAATATAGAATATTGAAATCTTTCAAAAATTAGTATGACATGCTTTTAAACTTTTTAAATTCGCACAGTACTATTTGAGGATTATGTTAATGCGCTATATATATTATGAAAGGGGTTGTGTACTGACTGGATAATTATCTTCACACTTGGGCGGTCAATATCAACAGCATTTTTAATCTGTAGAACGGTTATAGGGAGCCTCGCATATATAAGAGAATACATTGGCCTAACAATATTTACCTTGACCTGGTAAGCCAGTGCATTATATTATATAGTCAAGGCTCCCTATGGGAGACTCGCATATATATGGGAATACACTGGTACAAGATCTTTAATGCTGCACTAGTGCCAGTGAATTCTCATATATATGTGAGGCTGCCCATGGGAGACTCGCATATATAAGAGAATACACTGGCACAGGATCTTTAAAGATCTTTCTTGATCAACATAAATCACCTTCATTTGCTTGTTTGTTTGGATTTCATTTACTTTTGATATGTTCATTCATTAAAGATGGTCTATCTTCCGGGTCACAGTTACAACAACAACATAATGATAAAACTGATGATGGACTCGGCAACAAAACCTTGAACTCATATTTCCAGTTTACATTGGTTTTTTTATGAATGAATTTTTACTTCACCATATTTTCAGAACGTCTCAATACATTCAATCCATACAATGAGTTAAATGGTATGTTTTTAACCATTTCTTTACTAAATGGATTCTCCCACCCAGTTATAAAAGTATACAATCGAATGGTCTATTATTCATTTTGAGGGATGATCAAGAAAATCAAGCAGACAATTAATATAACTGCAGAAGGATTCATATTCTTTGGTGGGAAATATTCAGATAATAAGTTCAACAAATGACATTGTTGAACTTATAACCTGAACATATCCTATGGGAACTACTCGTCAATGAGTATTTAGTAAAGAAAGGGTTAATTAGATTTTCTTATCTTTTTTTAACATTCACACGATTTCATTCTACACGTTACTAGAACCCAGAATTCACACTATAGCCAGAAATTTCTTCATGCTACATGTATACTAAATTGAATGAGTGATTCTGTTGCCGAATGAAATTACTTGAATTCTAATTATGCCAGCAAAACAGAGGCATCTCAAGAGAATCGTGCCCTCTTGGACCAAGCCTGGATATCGTGTGTCTGACAATTGCAGAATAAGGTCCATAGTGGGTGAATTTAGTGACGCTTTACCACACAGTGGGTAGCGTCACCAAATTCACCCTCTGGGGACCTCATTCTGCTTAGGCCTCAACTGCTATGGGAGACATAGGATCAGATTGGCAGATGAGGCCATGCAGAATGAGGTCCCTAGAGCATGAATTGGTGATGTTAGCCTGATGTGTGTCGTAGCTCACTATATTCACCCTCTGAGGACCTCATTCTGTAAATGTCCAGCACCATATTTTCAGGCTTGTGCTAGCCCCCTCCATCTATTCTTCAATGAAGGTCTTAGTTTAATGACACCTACAGTAATGCCCTAATTAATCGACTGCTTAACCACAGCAGAATTATGGGTAACTTTTCAGGATTTAGTGGGAAATTTGGCCTGTTCCCGAGAGCTTTCCGATGAATGGCAACAAGCCATATTTCCGACTAAATCCTGAAAAGTTACCTATAATTCTGCTGTGGTTAAGCAGTCGATTAATTAGGGCATTACTGTATGGCACTGTAGTTCGATTTCACATCACTACTAACAAATGGGGGACCATGGTGTCTCCGTCAGTCATGCACATAACACATTAAACCATTACATGCTGTAACACAAAGAGAAGGTGAGCTGATTTATGTATCTGGGTAAGTTTGTCAGGTACTTACTGGGGGTTGGTGGTTTTTATGTACAAGGGAGTTTTTCCCAATGATATTAACTCTGTTTATTACACTCCTATGCGCGATTTCCATTGAAAATGCCGTTTAAAAATGGTAATGTCACTAGTGAATTATGTTATTTCCCGTGATGTCATTGACGTTACGTTGCTTACTGATCTGGACTGAATTTTCGATGGTTGCTCTTTCTCCGCATCAGGACTTTTATGCATTAATTCTGGGTGTTTTAATCATACTGGCAAACCAGATTGATGCAGAAGTGTAATAAATAGAGTAATCAATTAGTTCCGAGAATTGCATTAAATAATTCACTCGAGGTGAGAGACAATTAGGTAAGAAACTTGTGCGCTAACGCGCACTCGTTTCTTACCGACGTTTCTCGCGTCTCGAGAATTATTTAACATAATTTTCGGAACCAATTGATTACTCTCTATGTAATTATATCAGGAATGAAGATTAGTATTTATAATTACATATCAGCAACAATATCAACATACAATTAGAAATTCATTTTCAGTTGAAGAAATATCATGAAATAGTAGGAACTTTATAGCAATGTTGCCATGATATCACATGTTGTCATAGAGAGCTTCCTATACACTCAACATTCACTTTCACCCTAATGGAATTATCCTAATTAAATACATCAGCTTTTTGGAAACAAATGGAAAAATACCACAGAAAATTAAGTGGGTGTAATTATTTTAATTATGACCATCATTCAGAACATTCTGGGAAAATACAAATCTCAGGAGATTCATTTTCTGCAGTAACAGGTATCAGTGTTATTAGCATATGAGATTGGTGATCCTAGAAACCGTAATCAACGTGACCATGTAAACGTTACCAGATCAGACTTATTGTCACCCTCAGAAAAATGCAATCTATTGCATCTCTAAATATTTTGGAGATACATGTACCGTCTCACACTTGAAGCCATCTCTAAGTATATTGAGATTAACACAAATGATTCAGAGATATTTCCTAATACTTAGAGATGATATAAAATAGTGAAATCTATTGGAAATGGTTTGGGGAAATTTATATTTTATTATAATTTTTTTACTTAAATGTTTGATTAAGCAATATGCGATTAACTGAAATTATACCTATATCTAAATAAATTGGAAATGGCTCATAATGAATTGAGGATATCTCCAATTTTTCCAGGAATAAGTGAGTGAATTTTCTTGTTTCTAAATGGATTGAATACATCTCCATTTAAATTGAATTTATTTCTACATATGTACATATACTTGAAAGATAAGACTCTAACAAATAGTTGTTGAAGAGCTCTGGGTATCAATTTTGAGAGATCTTAAAAATATTAGAGTTAATGTTAATTTGGCTTCCCATAACATATAGCCTGATATTATTATCTGACATAATTAAGAGCATGATTATATTTCCAAATCATTATGAACTCGATTATATTCCAAATCATTATGAACTCAATTATATTCCAAATCATTATGAACTCGATTATATTCCAAATCATTATGAACTCGATTATATTCCAAATCATTATGATTTGATTATATTTCTGTATGATTATGAACTTGATTAAATTTCCAGATGATTTTGAATTTGATTATATATTCCAAATGATTATGAAATTGATTATACATTCAGATGATTTTGAATTTGATTATACTTTCAGATGATTTTGAATTTGATTATACATTCTGATGATTTTGAATTTGATTATACTTTCAGATGATTTTGAATTTGATTATATATTCCAAATGATTATATAAACTTGTTTATATTTGCAGATGATTTTGAATTTGATTATATAATCCAAATCATTACGAACTTGATTATATTTCTTGCAGATGGTGCTCATGGCTCAGATAATCCATACGATGACATCAAAGAAAAAGATGGTGTTGGTAAGTCTCTTAACCCTTTTAGTGCCAGGGGCCGATCTCATCGGCCCTAATTTATGGTCTGTAAAATCAGCCCTTTTTTTTGGGTTGAATTTTTTTGGGTATGCTTAAGCATGCTATGGCGAATTTTAAAACAAACTAGATAAAACCTTAGGGGCATGTTATAACTCAAAACTAGCACCAAGTATTCATAGTAATAAGTTTGATGCCCATGAAAAACGTAAGATTTCCTGGCACTAAACCTACAAAATATACCTGTTAAAGAATATAAGAAAAAATTATTAAAATTCTAAAACATTGTACAAAATAATAACAAATGATGAAAAATTGTTAGGCCAATGTATTCTCTTATATATGCGAGGCGACCTATGGTCGACTCGCATGTATAAGAGAATGCATTGGCACAGGGTATATGGGTTGATACAAAAATCGGACTTGGCACTGAAAGGGTTAAAGATGGCCAAGCATGCAAATAGTGTGTCTGTGATTTCCAGAATGAGGTCCCCAGAGGGTGAATTTAGCGACGCCATCCCGCATGGTGGACTAGCATCACCAAGTTCACCATCTGGGAACCTCATTCTGCTTAGGCCTCAACTGATATAGGAGACCAAGGATCAGATTGAAGTTTCCCAGTTGAAGTTGGTGATGTCCACGCATTAGTCACCTCGATTATGCATTTTATCTTCTGCAAATTAAGGGATATAGAAACTTCCCAGCAGGGAAAAGGTAGCTGAAAACAATGTTAATTTGAGACTATAGATTCTTCCCGGAAGACTGAGGTCTTCTGGGTGACCTCTAGATGGGAGCCTCCCATTTTGACCGAATTTTTTTTTTAAATAACATGGCCACAGACAGCCATGTTGGATTTTACTCTTTGCATGACTAAATCATTTGGCACACAGACCACATCCCTCGTCCGATCATCACCAAACTTCATACTGATCTTCGGGGTAACCTCTAGATGGGAGCCATCAATTTTTTTCCAATTTCATTGAAAAACATGGCCACCACTGGCCATCTTGGATTTTACTCTTTGTATGACTAAATCCTTCGGCACACCCTACAGGCACCTCTGATCATCACTAAACTTCAAATTGATCTTTGGGGTGACCTCTAGATGGGAGCCTCCTATTTTTACCGAAATTAGTTAGAAACACGGCCGGCAGCCATCTTGGATTTTACTCTTTTACTCTACAGACCACATCCCTCATCCGATCGTCACCAAACTTAATAGGGATATTTTGGGTGACCTCTAGATGAGAGCCATCAAATTTTTATGAATTTCATTGAAAATCATGGCTGCCAGCAGCCATCTTGGCTTTTGAGTCTGTGCCTCCATAAATCTATATATTTTTTTTCAGATGGAACCCCATATGACAATTATAAGCAAAAAGGTGGATCAGGTAAGACATGTTAGCCATTCATGATATTCTTAACTCTTTAATTGCTAGTTCAATTTAAACACTTTCGGACACACACCCACACTATTGCGTCAACAGGTAGTTATATAAGAAATGACAAGAAGATTGATTGTGGTCATTGAATTTTTAAGAGTAATTAAACAAATGTGTTATAATCCTGAAGTTCTTTGAGTCATTCCTTATAATCATATACAGTAATGCCCTAATTAATCGACTCCTTAACCACAGCAGAATTATGGGTAACTTTTCAGGATTTAGTCGGAAATATGGCTTGTTGCCATTCATCGGAAAGCTTGCTTTCCGATGAATGGCAACAAGCCATATTTCCAACTAAATCCTGAAAAGTTACCCATAATTCTGCTGTGGTTAAGGAGTCGATTAATTAGGGCATTACTGTACCAGTACATATTAATAGAACTTTAGTATCATGAACAACATTTCAAAACTACCAAAACAATTGTAAGTAACATATTGTTCAAATTACAACACAGACTCCCAATAACAACGCGCAGCGAGTGGGTGCACATCAACGGCTTGAAGTGACGTAGGTGGTTCTTCGTTTTTTATGCAGTGGAGGCAAATATCCCAGCCATAGGTTATCGAATCACGATGATGGTATGGATGTTCACCACCATGAGGACATTCAGAGGAGTGTTCAATTGTTTGGTTAACATTTTCAGTTCTACAGTTATTCCCCTTTGTTTATCAGGAATATTTGTTTTCATCCATTCGAGCAGATATCCCAGCCATAGGTTATTGTATCTCGATGATATTTAATATGATGTTCACCACCATGAGGACATTCAGAGGAGTGTTAACATTTTCAGTTCTACAGTTATTCCTCTTTGTTAATCAGGGGAATATTAATTTTCATCTATTCGAGCAGATATATCAACCATAGGATATCAGATCTTGATGAAATTTAATAGTGATGTTGGCCATCATGAGGACATTGATTAGAAGTGCCGAATGATTTTGCTTGCATTTTTCGTTCTAGAGTTACTTCTCTTTTATCATCTGGAAATGTTGATTTTTTGTTCATGACTTACTCTTACGATTCATATTTGCTGTATGTCACAGTTTGTGAAAGCTGAGTTATGAAGGACATATTTATGATAACTTATCTAACACATATCACAGTTTAGAATTCAGGAAGCCCTTTGTGTGACTAATGTTTGTCAAATTGGAGTTAATTGCCTTACTCCATCTTGTTCATCTGAAAATGGTGAATTATTGTCGGTCCACTCATATATCTTTTAATTTGGTTTCTGTCCTGTCCATGTTTCAATTGGCACCATGTGAGTATTTAAAGGTACTCAACCCGATAAAACTCCTCTCAATTACTATTTCAATGGCTTCGGGGGTCAAAAATATTTGATTCGAGTCGAGGAAGTCACCCATCAAAGCTCAGATTTGTTAGATATCGATTTTAGAGATCTATTATTTTTCATTATCGGGAATACTATCTGGTCCAGAACTCAGTCAAAATTGCGTTAAAATTACCACTTGATTTTAGAGTTATTCATCCTTGTCTGTTTGAATAGATTTGGAGTACACATCCAGAGCAGATTACGGCAGTTATTAGTACTCATCTCGAGAACATAACAAATTTGAAAAATCAATATCTAATAACTCTGAGCTTTGTTTGATGGGTTCCTCGACTCGAATCAAATATTTTTTACCCCCAAAGCCAAAGAAATAGTAATATAGGACCCTCTGATCGGATTGTTGTTGTTGGAATCTGTTGAGATGGGGACCCTCTTTACGGATTGAGTACCTTTAATTACCCAATGTGCAACTTAATCCTTTTCCTGGACACCCCTCAAATGAATAATAGACCGTTACAATGTATACGTTTATAACTAAATGGGAGAATCAAATGAACTGAACCAAATTTGTTATATTAGTTTACCACCCCAAAATACAGATCAAGTTCCAATATGGGTTTTCGTCTGCATGATTTTGACTGAGTTATGTTCCTTTTTCAACTTATATTTTACCTGATATGCGGTTTCCTAGTTATTGTGTTTTATTTTTTGTTATTATTTCATCTTAAGTCAAAGGTTTCAAACAAATGAATTAAACCTTGCCCCACTCTACTCCAGAAATGGGCGTATTATGCCACACCCTGATGGCGTGCTCTTGTTCAGTGCTGTAATTTTCATGCATTTTTTTTATGGTTAACACTTTCATGACTGGAGCTTCCTGAAATTTTGTGAAAACCCTGTGCCAATGCATTCTTTTATATATGCGAGTCGCCCATAGGGTGCCTCACATATATAAGATAATACATTGGCCTAACAATATTTACCTTGACCTTGTAAGCCATTGCGTTCTCTTATATATTCAAGGCTCCCTATGGAAGACTTGCAGATATAAGAGAATGCACTGGCACATGATCTTTAATGCTGCACCAGCGGTGCTCCTGCCATGAAAGGGTTAAAACACAACCCTTATCTATATTACTTAATGTATTTAATACTTAGTCATTTAACTTGGCTGAATCACTCCATTGACTCTAACACATGAAATTATCCCCTCTCCAGTTGAGCTACAGTGTCGTTGACACTTTCATTTGGATGGTTAAATGACCCAGGTCCATTCAAGTTTCGATGAATGAAACAATTATTACCTTTGAAAAAGAATTCTGCTAGCAACTGTATCAGAATTTCTCATCAAGCATTCCTACGAATGAAGTTCAGAGTTTAAAAGTACTCAATCTGATTCGATGGTCCCCATATCATCAGATTCCAACAACAATATTTTTTAAATGCCGCTTCAGTTATCAGAGTCGATTAATAAATTATTAAAAATAATGCTAACCACACTTTTTTGTGTTTACCACAGTCAACAATAGTATAAAATTGCCCAATATTAAACTGTTATTTATCAAAAAAAAATTCAATGAAATTTGGCCAGATTGTCAAATATCTAACATCCAAAGCCACTTGATTTTAAAGTTATTAATCTTCATTCGCAATTTGGTACGAGACCATCGGCTTGTCAAATATTTGCCAGGCCACCAAAAAGTACCAGTGGTGAAAAATATTAGATATAAAAAATCGATATCCGATCACTCTGAGCTTTGATGGGTGTGTTCCTTGACTCAAATCAAATATTTTTTTTACCCCTGAATTAAGCCAAAGAAATAGAAATTTGGGTGCGTTAATTTGGATTATGCATCTTTAATTATGAGAAGAATGATCTAAGTTTCTTGTATCTTGCATCCACAGACTCTGGATACCAAACTGTTGACATACCCAAAGAAGCGGATTATGACAACATCGGCGACCCAGATGCTGTCGCTGATAACCGTGCTTCCTATGCAGGTTACGACTCAATTATTGTCGGTGAAAGAGTTGGTGATGTGAGCCCAGGCCCGCAGGCTTCTCCTGGATATGCTAGTCCCAATGAGGTTTTTGCAACCCCATCACAAGGTTCGAATGCTGATGATGGCGGATATGACGGCATCAATCCGAGCGAGAGATTCGCGAGCACCAGAGATAATGAATTGTCAACAGATGGACTTGAACCTAGGAACGTGAATTCTATAAGTACGCTTGGCAGCAGGAGCAGTGAATCAACGATTGGTGCACAAGATCACATAGAACAAAGCGGACCTGTGGACCCCCAGTATTTTGGTTACGATTCTATGAATCCCGATGAAAGGATTACAAATTCCGAAGCATGAAATTGAGTGTTTTCTAGTTCTTTGCCATACAGTAATGCCCTAAATAATCGATTCCTTAACCACAGCAGAATTATGGGTAATTTTTCAGGATTTAGACGAAAATATGGCTTGTTGGCATTCATTGGAAAGCTCTCAGTGAGAGCTTTCCAATGAATGCAACAAGCCATATTTCCGAAAAAATCCTGAAAAATTACCCATAATTCTGCTGTAGTTAAGGAGTTGATTATTTAGGGCATTAATGTATATGATGGCTTGTTTAGAGTATGTGTCCCAATTATGAAATTTCTGGTTTGTGAAGCTGAACGTGTTAAAGGGGGACTGTACACTAAATCCAGCCATTTATACAGCCATGTCCTATTATACTCAACAGAATATATTCAACAAATGAATGAATTTGAGCCAAGGATGAGTGCAAAATACACTCATGTACTCATTGAATGATATAAACAACATGGTAACTAAAATGAAAATGAGTTTATGGCTCAAGCCATTTATTCATTTTCATTATAATTATCAGGTTATTATATGTGGTTCTTTGTGTACATGAATTTATTTAACTATCATTGTTGACTCATATTCATTAATTTTTTTATTGAATATTTTCTATTGAGTACAGTAGGAGATGGCACCATAAATGGCTGGATTTAGGTACAGTCTCACTTTAAGTTTGCCTGGCTTCATTGACTAAGATCTTTCCAGACGGCATGCGACACAAACAATTCGCACAAATGAATTAGAATTTACTTGGGACCACATTGAAATTCCATGACAATTAAATTTTTATCAATTTCTGAACCTGCACATCCAAGCCTGGATATAGTGTGTCTGACATTTGCAAAATGAGGTCCCCAGAGGGTGAATATAGTGACGCTAATCCACAAGGCGTGCTTGCGTAACCAAATTCCCCTTCTGGGAAATTCATTCTTCTTTGGCCTCAACTGCTATGGGAGACCTAGGATCAGATTGAAGTTCCTCAGTTGAATTTAGTGATGTTCACCCATTAGTCACCTCGATTATGCATTTTATCTTCTGCGAATACAGAGACCAAACAGAATTAACTAAAAACAAGGGGTTATTTTGAGACTGTATATACATCACAGAAGATGAGGCCTAAGCAGAATGAGGTCAATAGAGGGTGAATTTGATGATGCTAGCCCAATGTGCATGGTTGTATCACTAAATTCACCCTCTGGGGACCTCATTCTGCAAATGTCAGACACACTGTTTCAAGGCTTGTGAGTCATGGTTACCGGTATGGAGTGGTTTAACCTTAACCCGTTCATGACTGGAGCTTCCTGAAATTTTGCAAAAACCTTGTGCCAATGCATTCTCTTATATATGTGAGTCTCCCATTGGGAGCTTCGCATATATAATAGAATGCATTGGCCTAAAAATATTAATCTTGACCTTGTAAGCCAGTGCATTCTCCTATAAATGCGAGGCTCCCTATGGGATACTCGCATATATAAGAGAATGCATTGGCACAGGGTTTTTAATGCTGCGCAGCACCAGTGCAGCTCCTGTCATGAACCTCATGAAAGGGTTAAATGTCTCTGTAACTTGACTCACGCACACTCGTAGATGGAAATAGATCCTTAAAAAATGGGTGAATTATGTATTTTTTTCCTGTTTTTGTTCCCAAGATCAAAATAAAATCAGGAAAAATTTTCACTTCACAGGGACAAATAACGGTTTTGTTGGCAATATTGAATAAGGAACAAAAATAATATGTGAAACTGTATTGCATTATATGTATCATTTTATGTTTTGCTTCCTGATATTTTGCGAAAAACCCTGTAACAATGCATTCTCAAATACATACCGCATTAAAGATCCTGTGCCAGTCTATTCTCTTATATATGTGAGTCTCCCATGGAGAGCCTCACATATATAAGGAAAAGTGCATTCTCAAGGTCAAGGTAAATATTGTTAGCCCAATGCTTTATCTTATATATGCCAGCAAGGCTTCCTATGAAATTTGTCGGCGACATACTGGAGGGGGGGTTCTTGGCGGGAGCTGCACTGGTGCAGCATTAAAGATCATTTGCCAATGCATTCTCATATATATATGCGAGTCTCCCATAGGGCAACTCGCATATATAAGAGAATGCATTGGCACAGGAATTTCGCAAAATTTCAGGAAGTTCATTCATGGAAGGGTTAACATTTGGATTAACAAAGTTAAAAGTTAGAGCTATCTCATTCTAAACCTGCATTTTATAATTTATATAGTCCCACGCTTGAAAATATTTTGTGTATGTTTGGATAAAATAACAGGCATGTTTGAGTAAATCCACATAGTTTCTCAAATTGAGCTATAATATACATGTATGTCATGTCTGCTTGTACAGCCTTCACAATAAATTATTTTCTCCTATGTTTCAAATATTTACAAAATTGTTAATTTATACATTTGTTGTTAAGGGGGACTGTACACTAAATCCGGCCATTTATGGGACCATCGCCTATTATACTCAACAGAATATATGCAACAAATGAATGAATTTGAGCCATGGATGAGTGCAAAATACACTCATTTTGCTTTATGAAAGATGTAAACAACATGGTAATTATAATGAAACTCATTAACTCATTTTAATTATAACTACCATGTTGCTTATATCATTCATAGACTAAATGATTGTATTTTGTACACATTGCTGGCTCAAATTCATTCATTTGTTGCATATATTCTGTTGAGTATAAAAGGTAGGGATGATGCTAGGGGGTTCCAACTTGGGGGTTGAGATCATATAGGATTTGGTCTAATAAAATTTCCAACTATATAGGATTTGGTTTTGAGTTATGCAAAATTCCAATATTGGTTTAATGGCTTAATAATTTGGGTTTCTATGTGTTCTTGTTAACCATTTGAGTGCCAGGGGCCGATCTCATCGGCCCTAAACCTACAAAATAAGTCTGTTAAAGAATATAATAATAAATTATTAAAATTGTAAAAAATTGTGAAAAAATAAAAAAAATATTTTTTTAGGCCAATGCATTCTCTTATATATGCGAGGCGACCTAAGATCGACTCGCATATATAAGAGAATGCATTGGCACAGGGTATATGGGTTGATACAAAAATCGACCTGGCACTCAAAGGGTTAAGAGTATGGACTGTGTAAATAAAGACACTAGTAACAAGAATGACATAGCATTGATCCATGTCTTATGTATTGAGTACCGGTACACTGTGCATGCATACATTATATATGATATTAATCAGCGTATGGTTGAGGAACGAATACCAGTTTAATACATGTATTCAAATTCCAAGGAGTCACAAGTTATAACTCAGACAATGGTAACAAGTATGCATGCTGAATGATTGTTATATTGTTAAAGCTGTCCCCAGAAAGATATGGAGGTTTGACATTACTAATAGAGCGGTGACCACGAATCTATGGTTGGTAAAACATACCAGTCTGAACTTTGAAGGAAATGCTTTGCTCTCAATTTCGTATATATGTTCAGGTAATGAGCATTACTGGAATTTATTTACTCAAATGAATGTGTATTAACTTGTAATATTAACATTACATTGCTACCTTGCAGGACAGATTTAAATAAACTGATTAATAAATCTGCTTTGAGAGGAACTAAAAGTATAAGTACAACTATTGGAATTTAGTCATGAAATTTCCAACTATTGAAAATTATGGTCCTCATTGGGGGTGGTGAGACACACACGCCCCACCCACCCCCCCCCCCCCCATGTCGGTCTGGATTTAGTGTACAGTCCCCCTCTGATGCCATAATCATAGCTGTTCATGCATTTTGAGTGTTATAAATATTAGCTTCACAGTACTAAAGCTAGCATCCCTACAATGTAAAATCAACCAATTATCAGTTGTTTAACCCTTTCTATACTAGATGAATTCTCCCACCCAGTTATAAAGGTATTCATGGGAATGGTCTATTATTAATTTGAAGGGGTGTTCAGAATAAATTAGCAGACAACAGTCCAACGAAAAAAATAATACAAGTGCTGAAGGATACATATTCATGGGAAATGTACAGATAATAAGTTCAACAATCAGAACAGTTTGTTGAACTTATTTAGAATTATGGGTAACTTTTCATGATTTAGTCGGAAATATGGCTTGTTGCCATTCATCAGAAAGCTCTCAGTGAGAGCTTTCCGATGAATGGCAACAAGCCATATTTCCGACTAAATCATGAAAAGTTACCCATAATTCTGCTGTGGTTAAGGAGTCGATTATTTAGGGCATTACTGTACTTACTTACTTACTATCTTTCAGATCATTAAACTTACACTTATTTAAATACAAGCAGTACCATTTTTCGTTCAGGTTTGAATTCACACATCATAGTACCAGATTTCAAATCTGACAGAAATATTTCTGCAATATTCTTGTACCAGAATTGTAACCAGATGGCAATTATCGGTTCCCAAAGGCAGGTTTTTGACAAACAATCATGATATGCAGCAAGTAAATATAACTGTTCACATTATTTTATTGCGAAGATGGTTATTTCTGTTCCAATAATCTATATATGGTACATCTATTTGGGCACCATTGGCATGACATTCACCCTCTGGGGACCTCTTTCTACTTAAGCCTCCATCTTCTGGGAAGTATCTATAGTCTCAAATTAACATTGTTTTTGTTTTTACTTTATCCCTTTCTGTTCGGTTTCTATATCCCCTACTTTGCAGAAGATAAAATGCATAATCAAGGTAACTAATGGGTGAATATCACCAACTTAAACTGGGGAACTTAATTCAATCTCATCCTAGGTCTCCCATAGCAGTTGAGGTCTAAGCAGAATGAGGTTCCCTGAGGGTGAATTGGTGATGCTAGCCAACCATGTGGGACAGCGTCACTAACTTCACCCTCTGGGAACCTCATTCACCAAAATCAGACACACTATATCCAGACTTGAGCCAAATGCTGATGTGCCTCATTCAGTGAAATAAACGTCTTATAAACTTTGTACGATATTAAATATGTTTTATAATTTTAAATCATTCCATCTATTTTTCTAATGTTTTGTATCAGATTTATATCTTTATCAGAATTTTATCTTCTATGAAAGCCAATATTTTTGTAAATACAATATTTTTGTAAATACATCATTTTAAACGTGCGTTATGTTGTTTTCTGATATCCTTAACTTCATTATATGGTGTTTGCTCCCCTGCACAGACCTGGCATTTATTGTATATAACAATGTGCTCCTATTCTCATTGTAAATATGTTATGTCTCAATCTGTCTCAATACTCATGAAACTGTATAATATGAGTTTTAAGAGAATAAACTAATAGAATAATAGTTGAGAATCGGGGACCAGCCCTGAAGACGACTTTGGTGATATCTTCTCTAAATTGTGCCACTTCTCCTTATTTTGGTCATAGGTACAGTAATGTCCTAAGTAATCGACTCTTTAACCAAGCAGAATTATGGGTAACTTTTCAGGATTTAGTCGGAAATATGGCTTGTTGCCATTCATCAGAAAGCTCTCAGTGAGAGCTTTCCGATGAATGGTAACAAGCCATATTTCCGACTAAATCCTGAAAAGTTACCCATAATTCTGTTGTGGTTAAGAAGTAGATTATTTAGGGCATTTCTGAAGAAATGACTGCTCTCTCAGATACCAGTGTGCATATGTCCCTACGGCATATTTAAACTGTATGCCCTGATTATAATGGTATAACTGTACTCATTAAAACGGTTTCAGGAATTGACTCGTAGATCATTGAATCATAGAAGGTTGATGTCAGGTGTAAATTGAACTTCAGCCATTATGACTTCTTCCTGATAACCTTCCACTTCTGCTTAACACTTTCATGATGGGAGATGCGCTGGTGCAGCATTAAAGATCCTGTGCCAATGCATTCTCTTATATATGTGAGGCTCCCTATATATAAGAGAATTCACTGGCTTAAAAGGTCAAGGTAAATATTGTTAGGCCAATGTATTCATTTATATATGAGAGGCTTCCTATCTGAGACTCTCATATATAAGAGAATCCATTGGCACAGGGTTTTTCGTAAAATTTCAGGAAGCTCCAGTCATGAAAGAGTTAAAAAGCAAATAGGGAGAAGTGACTTCTCTCAATTTGAATCTATATTCCCTATTGTCCAACCCAATACCTATCGGGTAATTAACATGAAAGTAAACATTATATATTTACATACTAAGTGTTGTCATCACTAAATCCAGCATTCTGATTGGCTAGTTGCAGTTATTTCTCGGTGAATGCGCAATGGCTCATAACATCATCGATACGTCATTGGGTTTGGAAAGACGAACGCGTAATGTTTTGGGTGCATTTGGACTCGTGCAGGATTGACTTAATACGTCATCGGGTTTCAATATGAAGAGAAATTGTTCCTATTAACTTTTGCCAAGGGTGCTATTGGGTATTTTGGGCTGTTTTTGTCACGATACACTTTTCGATTTAAATACATTTACAAAAGTGGCTTTTTCGCTAAATGTATATAAATATAAGGATTAACTGTCATGTGGACTATTTTTATGGAGATGTAACCGTGAGGTAAGTGGTCATAACTTGTATGTAAAACCCTTCGGGTTTTACACAAGTTATTTCCACTTACCTCACGGTTACATCTTCATAAAAACAGTCCACATGACAGTTAATCCTTATTTGAATTAGAAAATTAGTAAAAATTGAATAGAGGCCATTAGTTTTAATTTTAAAGATAAATTCAGGGTTCCGGACCTCCAGTTACAACAACATCTCAAGTCTAATATTAGCATTAACTTTCGCTTTGTTTCACTGAAAACTGTTGAACAATTACACATAGACTTACAAAAACAAAAGAAATTCATTTTGTTAATGAAAAAATTCAATATAAAACAATACTGTCTTTATAGACATGGCACTTCTTCTCCAAATGTGTTCATTTAGCATCTTAATAAAAAGCAAAGCATGATTTGTTAAAAATTGGCCTGGAACACTGGCTACATCTTAAGTAATTTTAAGTAACATATCAAGACAGATGCATGAGTTGACACTGCCTTAATGAAAGTGTCAATGACACTATAGCTCAACTTGGATGGGGGATAATTCCATGTGTTACAGTCAATGAAGAGATTAGGAATGCAGAAAGTTTAAATGTCTTAAGTAATACTAGATATCAACATGAGATATATATAAAGTAAAATCCAAGATGGCTGCTGCCAACCATGTTCTCTAATTAAATTAAAAGTAAAAAAAAAATTATAGCTCCCATCTAGAGGTCACCCTGAAGATCCATACGAAGTTTGGTGATAATCGGATGAGGGATGTGGTTTGTGTGGTGTGCCAAAGTATTTAGTCATGCAAAGAATCTAATCCAAGATGGCTGCTGGCGGCCATATTTAAAAAAAAAAAAATTCAAATTTGATATCTACCATGTAGAGGTGATTCCAAACATGCCTGAACATTTTCCAAACAATTCTCCAGTCTTAAGTAATACTAGATATCAACATGAGATATATATAAAGTAAAATCCAAGATGGCTGCTGCCAACCATATTCTCTAATTAAATTAAAAGTAAAAAAAAATGTATAGCTCCCATCTAGAGGTCACCCTGAAGATCCATACGAAGTTTGGTGATAATCGGATGAGGGATGTGGTTTGTGTGGTGTGCCAAAGTATTTAGTCATGCAAAGAATATAATCCAAGATGGCTGCTGGCGGCCATATTTTTATAAACAAAAATTCAAATTTGATATCTACCATTTAGAGGTGATTCCAAACATGCCTGAACATTTTCCAAACAATTCTCCAGTAAATTGGGGCTGCAAGGTGTGCCGATGTATTCAAATTTGAAATCCAAGATGGCTGCTGGCGGCCATGTTTTTAATGAATTTCAGTCAAAATAGGAAGCTCCCATCTAGAGGTCACCCCGAAGACTACATGTTTTGAGCGTTTCGTAGATTAGCCCAAAACTATTGTCTGTAGCGTATCGTGTGAATACAACTGAGTTGTCTAGAGTATCAGTAGGTAATTGGCTAACGATAATTGGAGTTCACGGAGTGAGTGAGTAATTTCGTTAGCGCATCATAAAGTTGGGTCACTTTAGCCAGTTTTTCGCTAGGAGTGACAACTTAAATTCCTAGTACAATGAACAGCAACGACTTAGGCAAACGCATCGAAGCGGCAGTTAGGAAATCTCAGGACAGTTTATTGACATAATTTAATGGAATGTTAACCACTCAGTTGACCATTCTTAAAGCTGGAATCGTCGAGAGCCAACGAGAAATTTCCAAAACGCAAATTCTTAGTTCGAAAGAAAAGGATGTACATGTGTTCAAACGATCCGGAAACGGAGCACATTTCAAATTCAACGAAGTTCAGCCTGTTCAGGACAATATCACAGAGGCCAAATGGCATATCGACCATGGACAGCAGAACACATCGAAAGCCGCGGACTGTTTGTCAGAAGGTTTGAACAATAATAAAGTTAGACAGAAAATGGTTAAGCTGTCCGGCCCGTCCGAGCTCGGTTGGAGTGTAGTTCCAGAATACCAGAAGCACAGCCTGGCAAGCGGAGATCCGTCACATGCATTGGAAATACGCCCGCCCGAGTAAACAGAATACCACTTCACTCAAAGCAAAGCTAAGTATTCCTTCTTATTATCCCCAGATCGGGGTTAAATTTAATGAGAGGGACGAGGGTGAATGTCGTATTGGCGATAAAAGCGCAACAAATAACGAACACGCAGGCGAAATGCACGTAGAAGAAATACACGTTGATAAATGCGCGTTCACGATCGTATCAGTAGGCTCTCTAAAGGAGAGTATTTCATGTTGGAAAGAAGCCGGGGCTTCAGATTACATCATTTCAGTAATAGAACACGGTTATCGTTTGCCATTTGTAGAAATTCCCATACCAATTGAATTAAAAAACAACAAATCTTCCAATGACAATAGTGAGTTTGTAAACAAAGAAATAACCAAACTTTTGTCAAAAAATCACGTGACAGCGGTCAAAGAACCGCCTATGGTGATTAACCCATTGACGGTGGCAACGAATCGAAATGGCAAGCGTAGACTTGTTTTAGACTGTATAGGCATTTGAACGATAACCTCGCAAAATACAAATTTAGGTTTGAAGACAGCTCTGTCGCAAGACAGATTTTCGAAATCGGTGATTTTGCCGTAGATTTTGACCTTGAAGGCGCGTTCCATCATATTTGTATCGCGGACGCTAGCAAAACCTATTTAGGTTTCAAATGGACACACAACGGGACCGATACGTATTTCGTTTTCAACGTTTTACCGTTTGGAATTTCCACGGCTGGCCAAATATTCACAAAGCTGACTAGAGTCATGGTGAAATATTTGAGAAACGACGGTATCAAAGTCGTTATGTATTTGGACGACGGTTTGGCGGGCGCGCGCGGAAAAGACGCGACGCAAGAGGTCAGTGACAGAATACGCGGCGACGCAAATTCGGTTTCATAATATCAAATGAGAAAAGTCACTGGGAGCCTACTCAAGTTACGAAATGGCTCGGTTTAGAGTGGGATTTCGAAGTCGGACGCGTTTGCGTGAGTGAAGACCGACTAGACGCATTTCTAGTCGGGCTGCAGCGTTTGCAGCTTATCATGGCTTCCGCCCACGATATGGTGCCAGCAAGATTGCTTGCAGGCATTTTGGGGCAATTAGCCTCAATGAACGGAGGGATCGACGCGCCAACCAGTTTGCACACGCGATGTTTACATATGTGTTTAAACCAGAAAGTGTGCTGGAACGCACCAGTTCTTATCTCCCCCGAAGCTCGGGAGGAGTTAACATATTGGGCCGCGAATATACAGCGGGCAAATGGGCAAGATCTAGTTAGATCAGAGCCAGATGTGTACACCGGAAGCGCATATACAGACGCATCCGACACAGGGTACGGAGGTTACCTGGTGTTAGCGCAGGGGGCCTCTGATCCCAGGCGTATAGCACGCCCGGTGGAGGCCCTAGGGGGCTCGGATCCCAGACGTATAGCACGCCTGGTGGAGACCTCAGAGGTCTCAACATCAAGGTGCAGTGTTCACCCAGTTGAGACCCAGGGCGCATGGGCGACAGCCGCCTACCCCATAGTGGGAAGAGGTCCCGTAGCAATCGGGACCTGGTCGGCTACAGAAGCCGGAAGTAGCTCCACATGGAGAGAGCTAGAAGCTGTGAATAGAGTTTGTAAATCAAATTCAGCGGCCATGTCGGGAGGACGGTTCATGTTATACACCGACAATAAAGCCGTCGTGAGCGTGATTACGAAGGGCAGTAGTAAAGAGCATTTACAAAAAGTCGCGCTTGATATAGAATCAACGCGCGTTTAAAATAATTTCACGCTGGTACCCACATGGATACCGAGAGAACTCAATATGAGTGCAGATGCATTGAGCAGGTGTTTCGATCCCGATGACTGGTGTATCGACGTCGAAATATTTCACAAATTAAACAATTTATGGGGACCACACTCAATCGACAGATTCGCAACAGATTACAATTCTCAACTAGATAGATTTAATTCTAGATGGTGGTGCCCGGGAACCGAAGCGGTAGACGCAATGAAGCAATGTTGGTGGGGCGAGAATAACTGGATCGTTCCTCCCCCTAGAATATTGACAGCAGTCATAAGAAAAATTCAAAATGAGCAATGTGAGAGCACCTTAATTTTTCCCATATGGAAATCTGCGCCTTTTTGGCCCTTAATCCGAGAAGCAGACGCGATATCGGATGGGAATAACGGGTTGAAAACCCTCGGATCTGAACACATCGTTCACCCCGGAAGAGGACATAACGGCATGTTTGCACACAGTATATTGAGTTTCCAATTAGGAGCTATCCATTTCACATATAATGTCATGTGATTAAAAACAAAATTGACTAATCTTTCGTCTTTTAGGGCTATCACAACAGATACGAACGGCGCTAGATGACACTGGCGTGTCAGAATCAAACAAAACCGACGTATTGAGAAGTAAGATGGCCGCATTGTTGTTGCGATCCCGAGCGGACAGTACAGTGTCGAAATATTATTCACAATTCCGGCGGTGGACTGACTTTGTTCGCGGTATAGGAGGAACGGTTATGCCAGCGGACTCTATACACGTGGCGCTATTTCTAACCAGCCTCGTGGACAACGGAAGTTCGCATAACGTGGTGTCTTCAGCAAAATACGCAATAAAATGGATTCACGAGTTACATGGACATTTGGATCCGACATCAAACGGATTCGTTACCGGAATCGTCGAGGCAGCAAAGAGATTATGTACAAAGAAAATCCAAAAGAAGGACCCTGTTTACTCTGACGACGTCATTAACATTTGTACAAAATATGCTGATTCAACAGATTTGACAGTAATTAGAGATCTATCTATGATAGTTCTCGGATTCAGTGGATTTTTAAGGTTTTCGGAACTTCAAGCACTAAAATGCAGTAATATTGAAATATTGCCAGATCATTTGAAATTGATTATTGAAAAGAGTAAAACAGATCAATATACACTGAAAAAAAAAACTTAGTCAAAAGTAACTAAGTTACCTTAGTCAGAACCCCCGTCTCAAAACTAACTAACTTAGCTTAGTCAGAAATGACTAAGGTTGCCCTTAGTCATTTCTGACTAAGGCCTTAGTCAGAAATGACTAAGGCCTTAGTCAGAAATAAATAAGCCCTTAGTCAGAAATGACTAAGGCCTTAGTCGGAAATGACTAAGGCCTTAGTCAGAAAGGCCTTAGTCAGAAATGACTAAGGCCTTAGTCAGAAATGACTAAGGCTTGACTAAGTCATCACTGTATCCATATAGTACATTTAATTGGGCCTAATTATTGGGGGTATCATAGCCCTGCAGCCTCAGCTGAACATCGCAACTGCAGATTAAAATAACTGAAAATAATGACTCACAGGTATCAACATAAATTTTATTAACTATTGAAACAATTAGACAATATAAACAATGTTTTATCTTGAAAGGAAATTATTCATCACAGAATACTAGTATGCATTGAATATACATTCAATATCTGACCAGTCGATAATTGTTTCAAATTGAAACAAAAATTTATGCTTACATTAAAATGATAACGAACGACCAACATAGAAGTTTAAATCGGAGGAAATGAAGAGTTTTTTTAGAAGAAAAATTATATGATAAATATCTTCACTACTATGTGTGGAACTGAGCGCTTGTATCAAGCCACGGTGGGGTTTCCGACACACATCGTGACTTGCCTTCAGACTCGTCACAATAATTTCAGGAACACCGCCTTGGCTTGATACAAGCGTGCATATCCACACAGGCATAGCACTTGGTGAATACCTCTATTTAACAAATGAATGTGTTTTCAGAAATGCATGCAATTATGAACGCTTTGTTGCGGTCACATTTTGAGTGAATCGCGGAAACAAACCTCGCAACATTTGATTTAAATGTCACAATTTTGAGCGCAAAGTGTCACCATATTAAGCGCAAAATATTGCAATAATATCACAAGCGACATGCTTATAAGTGTTTCCACTTGCCAAAATAGCATGCTTAATACACCACTTCTTTTGACTGGTACTGTACTACTGTATATATCAACAACAGCTACCGGTATTTGGGATTGGTCCCTTCAGGACAACAGCAGATCCAATAAACATGTAACTGTGCGCAATGACTTGGCGACAATTTTCCATGAAATATCAGTGAATCAGCCGAAGATAGTTTGATAAGAACATCCAACCAATAACAGTGTACTCCTGGTAAATTGTCGTGATGCCGGTAACTTGACGATAACATGGCGAATAATGACAATGTCTCATATCCACACATTTCAATGAACAATGATGAACACAGATGAATTGGTCGGGGTCATTGTAAAGTTGAGCATCCATCACTACACGGCATCAGTTTCATTGTTTTTTTGTGTTTTGTTGACGTTGGAGCTATGTGAATTACACTGGTGCGCACGCCGCATATCCTCTCTTGTAATTGTACATGCATGTCAATGTGCTCGGACAGAATCAGATTCTGAACAAGTACCGTACTGTCAACTGCATTTTCACCATTCTAATATTAATAGCTGCTCGTTGAGTCGTTGTTATTATTGTCACTATTGCTTGACATCGAAGCTTCAGCCTTGTGTTCATCTGAATGAAGTCAGACCTTTGATTCGATTGAATAGATCATGTCATGATTCATCGATTAATTGGCATGCATCACTGCTCTCGATGAATTTAGTGGAAATTGTCGATGATTAATAAGCCTTTTTTCGCAGAATTTAAACTTGTGCGGTTATCAAAGGAGTTCACCGAAATCAGACCGTCTTTAACAACTGTCCACAATCGAACAGGTAACAGTCTCGATCACCAAACCAAGCCGGAATGAACTTCAACTTGGGGTAGTCGTCCACAATGCCACAGCGAAAAACGTTCACCACACGTTATGTACTGACTACTGTGCAGTATTGTGTACGGTACATGTAACCTTGAAGGAGTCATCAGGCACAAATCTAATTTTGGCAGCAAATATTTCAGGCGCCGTTCTTTCACATGTAGAATAAAGATTAAAGCTATTATTGACAAATTGTCCACTTGTTGAAAGCAGCTGAATAATAAATTAGTTCAACAATACACGATTAACGGTTTCGCAGATTATTTTCCTAACTTCTCTTTTATCCTGGTTGTATCCGCTCTCCAAATACGCCATGGTTGTTATTTATGTAATATGTCGTCTCTTTTAGTTCTTTCGACGCCAATATCACGTCTAAATCACTCTGATTTTAGTGATTTTTCCGAATTAAAAATGTCAGCAAACCATAATGGTTGGCGATTATCGCAATACGATAGGGGAACACTTTTACGTTCGTACTCATATTTCACCAATTTTTGTACCTGGGTTGCCTGTCCTGAGTTTCACGTCAAAATGGCCAATTTGATTCTATTTGTCGTTGTATACATATTTATCACCTCATTTATTATTCATTTTCATAAAAATAAAATAAAAGAAGCTGAAGATGACATGTTTAAAATGTTTGAAGGCTTTGAAGCATGAATTTGGCGATAAGTAGTTTTCAGAGTACGTTATACTTGCGATAGTTACGTTACGCACACAATGTTCCCCTATCGTATGGCGTGACAATAATTTACGTTAAATTTACGTACTCGTCCATAGACGTACCGACCCGATTAACCCAGGATGGATGCGATATTATATACATATTAAATGTCAGCAGAGTAAGATTCAGTCATACTGTATGGAGTCATTGCCGTATATAATATGTCGCCGATAAGTATACTATTGAGTTTTGACGGCATGACTGAATCCAGAAAATATTAACCTTAGTAACTAAGGTGTGACTAAGGTCACACTTAGTTACTTTTGGCTACGTTAGTCAAAAATAACTAAGTTACGGGTTGACTAAGGCTATGACTAAGTTTTTTTTCTTCAGTGTAGACAGGGCAACGAAATCGTGATTGCCAAAGGAAACACAGTAGCATGTCCTTTAACAATTATTTCTAAATATATTAATGTGGCCAACTTAGATATTAAATCAGACATGTATTTCTTCAGGCCCATGTTCGGTTCAAAGGGGTCAAGCAAATTAGTATATAAGAATAAGCCCTTAAGTTATACTAGGGCTAGAGAATGTATCACAACCCGAATGAAAGAGGTTTGTGGAAAAGACGCCAGAGAGCAGGCGGCGCTACAGAAGCCGCCAGGTCTGGCGTCAACGACATATGTTGGAAACGCCACGGTAGATGGCAATCTGAGTCCGCCAAGGACGGTTATGTAGTGGATTCGTTAGAATCAAGGTTACATGTATCCAGAAGCCTCAATTTATAAAACTTAAAATTGCATGTGTACTGTCAGATAGACAGGATATACCATTGTTACTTGATATACTTTGTCATGGCCGAAATATGCATAATTGTCATTATTCAGAGTGAAACAAACATTTCTCAATTCGTCTTATAAGAAATATATTAATAGATCAACCATAACCGAGCTCAAAAGAAATCTTTTGGGCAGCCGCACTTATTTTTTTGAACGTTAATTTAGCAGACACTGGCTATCTGCTCAAACATGTGTTTAGTTGTTATTTAGTTTAGTGTAGACTACATGTTTTGAGCGTTTCGTAGATTAGCCCAAAACTATTGTCTGTAGCGTATCGTGTGAATACAACTGAGTTGTCTAGAGTATCAGTAGGTAATTGGCTAACGATAATTGGAGTTCACGGAGTGAGTGAGTAATTTCGTTAGCGCATCATAAAGTTGGGTCACTTTAGCCAGTTTTTCGCTAGGAGTGACAACTTAAATTCCACATATCTGAGTAAAAATAATTTTATATGAGTATAGTTACTAGTTACATTAGCACCATTATGGTAATATAATTGTACAAATTAATAATTACACATCGAATAAGATTTATTACATACAGATGTATAACACATTAATTAATGAAACGTTATATATAATCGCGAAGCGGACGGAAACGTCTCGTACACGCACATAAACATACGTTTCGAATGTGACATGTTACATATATATGACAACATAAAAATTATGTTCACTGGGCATGCAGCATCCAATGCTTCCAGAGTTTTCCCCACAAAATGTGGTTTTATCTCTGGTTTATCGCAGGAATTCTAACCGGAAACTGCTGGAGATTTGTGTATGATTCTTGTGCATAGAATGACATGTTAATTATTACAGTATAATTATCGGGATTACAATATGTGAATATACTATTGAAATGAGATGCTCACACATATTAATTTGTAACGAATGTTGTATATGTTGTACATCCAGCGGTTTTTGGTGTGCCCATCTGGTGTCAACTTCTGCGAATAAAGACACTGGCTATCTGCTCAAACATGTGTTTAGTTGTTATTTAGTTTAGTGTAGACCCATATATAGTTTGGTGATAAGAGATGTGACATGTAGGGTGTGCTAACGAAAATTGTGGATGCACGGACGGACGCCAATCCATGACAATAGCTCAAACTTGACTTTGTCAGGTCGAGCTAAAAATCAGACCTGAGTATACGCCAGGTTTTGTTTTTGGATAATTCAACTATTGCATAGCATTAACCCTTAATAATCCTATGCGAGTGCATTCTCATATATGCGAGTCATCCATAGGGAGCCTCGCAAATGCACTGGCTTACAAGGTCAAGGTAAATATTGTCACGCCAATGTATTCTCTTATATATGCAAGGCTCCCTATGGGAGACTCGCATATATAAGAGAATACATTGGTACAGGGTTTTCCCAAAATTTCAGGAAGCGCACCAGTCATGAATGGTTAAAGCCAGGTTTCTTTGAAAAAAATATCACCTAAGACATTTGGAATGTCAAATCCATAACTTCGGTCATTGTTCCCTTATCTTTCCGTTTGGTTTACACCATGCAGTGGAATGGGAGTTAGCATCAATAAATAACTTTTTATGTTTGCCCATACCATAGTATGGTAAACATAGTGTTGTTGTCCATATTGACCACTCGTCGTTCATCCGTCCGTCCGTCTGTCTGTCTGGCTCTAGCTGTCCGTAGACACTTTACACATAATGCGATAACTGAAACATTTTCTATCTGATCGGAACCAAATTTGGTATGTGAGTTTTTCAGCCCAAAATACAGATCTAGTTCGAATATGGGTTTGATCCGAGTTTCTTTTACAGAGTTATGGCCCTTTTCGACTTATAATTCACAGATTCTATGATAACTATAAAAAAAAATCTGGACAGAACCAAATTTGGATGTGAGTTTCTCCACCTAAAATACAGTTCGAGTTCGAATCAGATCAGATCAGATTATTTTTAATGGAGTTATGGCCATTTGACATAGAATTCATGCATGCTTCGATAAATCAACCAGTTTTCATCTGATAGGAACCAAATTTGGTATGTGAGTTTCTCAACTCAAAATACAGATCGAGTTTTTATACCAGAGTTATGGCCCCTTTTTAACTAAGAATTGAATATATTTTAGATTTTTATGCTTACAATATATAACCATAGCAGCTTACAATTAAGTACCTGTGATATCATTTAGCTCTAACAGAGAGTCAAGAGTAAACCTGTATTATTGGAAGTAGAGTTATTTTTATCCATCATATGTTCAGCACAGCAGTGAAAGGTGTAACCCATTCACGAATCAATGGATTCTCCAATTCAGTTCTAAAAGTATAAATTGGAATAGTCTACTGTTCATTTGTAGGGATGTTCTCAGAATTTGAGCAGACAGAGAGAACCGCATTTAGTAGCACTGTTTGTATAAAGTTACACAGTCCTATAATGATATCTGATGCTCACTGCTGCACATATAAAAATTACTTTAATAGCCATCTGTTGTTTATTGCATTTCCATAGTGTGTGGACAGTGTTGGCCCAGGGTTTATCAACTCCCACATAGCTCTCTGGTTTAGCCTATCAATGCAGTGTTCACGTGACATACCTGGTACAGTCCCCTAATTTTATAGAGTTGAAATTGTTAACCCTGGTCATCAATTTTATGCTTTTGTACATTTTTCATGTAATAATTCTCCTATTATATCCCCTTCACTTCTATGGATTTTTGTAGTTAAAATGAACCCTTCTCAACATTCCTGATACTTAGTAGAAATACCTTTCATCTGATATATCTCATTTTATTGAGATGTATGTAAATTTGGTATGTGAGTTTCTCAGCCCAAAATACAGATAAAGTTCGAATTTGGGTTTGATCCATTTTTTTAAACGTAGTTATGGCTTATGGATTTTCGTGTCCAAACTGAAAATAGCTGATCCCTATTGCCAAGGTACACTCTTATGACTAATGTGTAGGATTTCTACACACAATGTGTAGCCGTACTACACAATCATTATTCATTTTTGATCTTAAACATAGTTGTGTAGTATATGTGTAGTTTTATGTACGTACACAAATTGTGTAACAATTTTTACACAATAAATGGGTCTGGTGTGTATAAAATCAACACATATCCCTTCCACATTTTGTGTATATTCTTACACATAGATCGTAGACAATAATGTAAGTTCAGTATTCCGAACTGTGGGTATATAGTATTGATGACATGTGGAGGTTTATATGTTAAAACCTTCATGGCGTACAATGGTACGTAATATTTTGCTCTGTCATGTGTGAGTTTTCGTTTTAAATGAACAAACCAGGGTCGTGGCGTGGTTGCATAATATTAGTATTATCGTATTACAACAATCATATAAACGAGTCTATAAGAGCAGTATTCGCCATGAAAGTTTTAACAAATAAATCCTCACATATCATTAATACTATACCCACAAGTCGGAATTCTGAACTTACATTCCTTGTCTACGATCGCTGTAGATTGTATTCCAAAAAGTATATCAAACAATATGGCCGTCATGTAGCAGACTATGAAAATGAAGGCACCGCAATGCGCATGCTCTACGTTCTTGCACAATTGTGTGTAACAAAATATACACATTATGTGTAGAACGGCCCTTGGTTAATGTGTTTGTATGTAAAACTACACATTGCTATGTGTATTAATGTATTTGTATGTAAAACTACACATTGCTATGTGTATTAACCGTGTTTACACATTTGATGTGTAATCGTTTCTACACATTAGTTATAAGAGTGTATGGGTTAAACATCTGCCGATCGTGATCGGCCTTTCGTTTTACATAAAATTTCATTCCTCGATCAAATTAAAAAAAATTCAATTACTGAACATTCAACCAAATCCATCAATTTAGTATCAAACCCAGTGGACATCAATTTAGTATCAAACCCAGTGGACATCAATTTAGTATCAAACCCAGTGGACATCAATTTAGTATCAAACCCAGTGGACACAATGACATTTACTTATCTTCGTTATAATTACCATTACATGTTGTTTTACATCGTCGATAGAGTACAGTGGTGTATTTTACACTCATCTCTGACTCAATTTCATTCATTTGTTTCAAATACTTTCTGTTGAATATAGAGTATATGAGATAGCTTATACAATGGCTGCAACCTCCAGTTTGTGCGTTATGGGACCAGGACTGCAACGATGCGGGTGTAACGTTCACGACGCGATGCGCATCACAATTCCCCATATATGTATACGATGCGCATCACAATTCCCCCTGTACACGATGCCCATCACAATTCCCCCTGTATACGATGCGCATCACAATTCTCCCTGTATATGAAAAGAGATATTTTTATTAAGATGTTATGGTATAAATGAACACATCTGGAAGAAGGAGTGCCATATCTAGAAAGACTAGAATATTGCGCATCACAATTCCCCCTGTATTTGATGCGCATTTCCATTCTCCCTGTATACGATGCACATCACGATTCCCCTGTATATATATATGATGGATATAGACAAGCACGCATGCGCCCGAGAAGTTGACCCTCCATCAATCGATGCAATACCTCCGGGTGTATTACCAGCTGCAGTCTCTTGGTAATCTATGGGCGCATGGGGTTTTTATTTATAGAAATAGGGATTTTTGGGAAGCATCAAAAGTTGTAGTGCGACCCCGAGGACGAGTTTGGTAAAAGGTGTAGTTGGGAATTTCAATTTCGTTTATTTATTGTCATTTACATTATCATTTCATTCAGCGGGCGTCTCTCGAGACATGCTTGATTGACCCATGGTTTGTTATTCGTATGCCAAGAAGTGCAAAGCGATTCATTCTAACGGAAATTCGAGCGTTAACCATTATTGAACTGCGCGTTATGTGTTTCTATTGTTCTTTAACCTGCTTTGTTGCATTGTTATTTGAACATCTTTCGTTTATTTTCACGTGACATAAATCGGAATGATATCTACTATTATACTGCACGGGGATTTGACGATTGTATAAATCAATTTAATTCGAACATGAACCCTACATGAGGTGTTTGTTTGTATCGGTGTTTAACATGTCATTTATATCGTTTAGTGAACTTTTTCATTTAGTTACACGCGACAAATATCGGCATGTTATACTCTAAATGAATTGGGATGGTAATTATTAACCAATTCACACGGTACTCCTTCGTGCTGTTTGCAAATATTGACTTTTCATTTCTATATATGCGGAATATATTGGAGCTATGAATAGAGATGGTATTAAGGAAAGTTGCAACATATTTTAATTGACCCTCGTGGGACTATATTGTATATCACCCCATGGGACCATAGTTTAATCAACACTGATGACACCATATTTTAATTAACCCTCATAATGCATGGGACCATATATTTATTCTTTAATTAAGTCAAGTTAGCATATTTTAATTGACCTTAATGGGACCATATTTCAATTACCCCCCCCCCCCCCATGGGTCCATATTTGTATTAACCCTCATGGGACGATATTCTAATTAACAATCAAGGTACACTTTTGGTTAACCATCATGGGACCATATTTGTATTAACCCTCATTGGACGATATATTAATTAACCTTCATGGGACCATATTTTATTTAACCGTGATGTGACCATATTTTAATTTACCCTCATCGGACCATATTTCAATTACCATATGGTGTTACCATATTTTAATTTACCCTCATGGAACCATACATGTATTTTTATTAATCCTTATGAGAGGTCATATCAGGAGTGCATTACCTGAGGCCATTCATAGATCAGCATTACGCCCTCCTATATAGGGTGTATATTGGCAAGTATATCTGACCCTGTCATATAGGAGGTGGTGGACTAAATGTGATTAAAACATATTCGGTATTTGCGTATAATTGGATACTAAATGTGATCAGAAACGTGCTCGTACTTGAACCATGTTACGAAGATCGCAAATTTTTGCACGATTATTATTCTGCATGCTATTTCATGCGCTATACTAGCAGCTCAGACCACTATTTCAAATGAAATTAGAAAAAATATCACATATAATCAACTACATAGGCGTTACCTATATACAGATTTTTCACAATCACAACATTAAAGTTGTTATATTGTATATTTGGCTAATAATATGATCTTGAGAGCGTTACCATTTCTGACTATGGTTTTCTTTTTTCATAATGGTGGTGTGGTGAACTTCGCGGATGTTTGTAAGTTTACATAAGCGTTCAGAGATGTCCACACTATTTCTAACAGATTATACTGGATTCTAGCGAAAATTCCACCTCCTTGCAGCTGCTTGGTCATAATATTTGCACGATTCTGTTGCGTGCATTTTAATATGTATAAAGTTCACGCTACCCTCGTGTGGATAACTTATAGTATTTTCCATCTACAACAATGCTTATATGACAATGAAGACATGCGTAACCTGAGAGACTATATAGTGCACGTATATGTGGAGAGTGTGTGATGTGCATTAGGTCTCTATGTGACACACATCTCATGCGCAGATAAGAGTCGCCGATGATATATGCATGTCAGAGACATTTCACGCACGTGCTACCGACAGTTATATATATATATAGTAACTTCAACATTCAATAGATTATTTGTGATTCTAAAACAAGATGTTGGCGGAATCAGGAACCTTGGTTCGTATATATATACAATATACCCCACATTTTGATATGGTAAATTGCATGCTACATTGTAAATTAATGCTTATTAGGCAAAAATAGGACGGTTTTTGACATTACCCCGTGACCTTGAACACACGAATCATGAGACTGGACACAAGATTTCTTAATTTGCCACCACTTTGTACATGCTTATAATGTCCACAACATTGTTAGCACTTAAATAATATGGATTTGTATTTTTTTTTACCATGTCAATATGTGTTATGTGGAAATTTTAAATCATGTCAATATGTGTTAATATGTGGAAATTTTAATTCATTTAATGTTTTCACGAACCATGCATGTTGGAGATACATGTAGAACCACGGGACACTTGGAATCTTTTGAATTTGATGTGATAGATTTCACTCACTGCGGAATTTAGTTCTAGGCATTAACCCTTTGGAGAGTATATGTAACGTCATATACATGACGTCATGAGTAGATTTAACGTCAACGTCATAGCGATAATTATTAACAAGTTCGGGTCAAAAGGGTCCAATAATTCGTTTTAATTTATGTGCATTTTTTTAAACGTGTGTTATCATAATCGATTGCACTTATACATTTGGGACATTATATTAATCAAAATAACTCCTACTACAAATCATTTATAAATCACATGTCTACATAAAATAACACTTCCTGAAACGACATATATGTCGTTCTACTCCTCAACCAAAGGGTTAAGTAGCCTATATTATGTTCATTTATATGAGTATAACATATATTTATCATAAATATATTATATTTATATCAGTTCGATCACGGTAACGCGATACATCGAACAATTAGCTTGAAGTCATGCAACCCTTTAAAAAAAACAATAGGTCCTTTTAATTTCTCATTCTCAAAGCTTATAAATAGTTATATGCATGCATGTATTGAGATGCCTTATATATAGTTTATCGACTGGAATATAAAAATTTGTGTTGTATCAATGTATAACCAAATTATATGGTCGAAGCACATAAGCCATGCAATATTTAGAATAAAACGAATATAATTATATTCGATTAACTGAGCATGCTGTGACAATAACTGAAATCTGCCAATTGCGGGCACTGTATGCTATTAATCTGAATAACAAATCTCGCCCCTTAATTATTGTCACCCGAAACATTTCGGAGGACTAAAATCAGCATGTCCGTCCGTGCGTCTGTCCGTGCGTCCGCGTGATATAACTTGAACAATATTCAACAGAATTTTCTTAATATTTGGTACTTGGTTCACAATTGAGAAGACGCAGACCAAGTTCAAATCTGGTCACGGTTCGATGATTTTTGACGCAGTTATCCCCCTTTTTCGACTTAGAAATCACTGGGTTTTTTGGTTGTCTGCATGGCCACTTGAGCAATATTCAACTGGATTTCTTGTTATTTTGTAGGTTGCGTGGTTCTCATTTGATAAGACGTAGGCCAAGTTCGATTAAACTCTATTCGACTTATATTTTGAAATAATATTTGTGTGTGTCTTAATGATAAATTGAGCAATCTTCAAAATAATCTCTTGATAAATACTTGAGTTTTTGAGTGACTTTTAGAACACACAGGACATCGTTTAGTTTGAGTAATTTGAACGCTTTGTTCTTAAAAACAGAATTTGAACGCTTTCTTCTTAAAAACAGAATTTGAACGCTTTGTTTATTAAAAAAGCCAACGTCCCAAAATGCCACCTCGATTCGATTGACGTGGGTTAATTATGTGACCTTTATTTAACAGTACTGTCTGGCAGCTTATCGTCATACTACCCGATCACCATCCGTTATAATAATATATATGGGCATTTTTCAAAAAATGTGGCCGATTTGGGTATTCAAGAATAAAAAAAATATTTCTACGAAAGAACATATTTTAACCGCTTTTCGTGGTTGAGGGTATCCAATAGATCAGAAGATAGTAAAGTGCAACCTTAATCACACCTAGATCCTGTCCAGATCAGGTACAATGATGATGCACACACACCTAGTGTCCCTACTGTTGCCATTAATGTTTTCAATATAAATATGATTTTGTGTGATATAGTGGTGGAAAATAACATATGCGCAACATGTACATTGTGTGGTAATCATAATTTGCAAAAATAAACACCAAAACATGATGAGTATAACGAGTTAAGATAATGTATATGTGATATGCATAAATTTCCGATATCCAGGTATCGAGTTTTCTCGACATGGAATGGTGTGCATCTCTGTTTAATTATGGCCATATATTTTTCCGAAGGTTAAGGTAAATACTCCACAATCCTATCGGGCTGAGGGAATCCAATTCAAATTAACCTCGATATGACAGAAAAACTTGACGGTAACAGATGGGACAAGCCAGTAACAGGAGAGACACTTGACGTAACAGAAGGGACAGTTTTATTATGTACATACTTGTGGAAACATTATTTCCAACAATAAAACAAAATGTCACTTTCCATAAGTGAACGAGATCCAACTGGACCAAATGCGCACCACAACTGGAAACAAAATCTACTAACCGATAGTCTGATGCATATTAGGCTATCATTTGGTAACAGGAAGGACTGGTAGTAACAGGAAGGACACACACATACCAAATGTGACCAACAACACAATATAGTATGCGACCAGGCATAGGATAACTAAAAGCTAATGTTCTGGTGGGAAAATATAGGTGCCATTGATGAAATTTATGACATACACGCTGCAATTGGTCTCCGGTAACAGGAAGGACACCAGCGTAACTATGGCATATTGGCAATTCATATTTGTTGTCAGACTTTAACGGTGGATTTATTTTTCGTATGATGTATTATTGCAGAACTGTGTGACAATTTTAACTATAAACATAGATAACACACTGGTAGTGGCATATGATAATAATTGATAATAAGCAAGACACACATGAACATTGTGTTTAACCCTTTCAGTGCCAAGTCCGATTTTTGTATCAACCCATATTTCCTGGATCATTTTTCAAATTTATTGATTATAATAATGTGATACATTGATGGAAAGAGCTCTAAGGGTTAAATATAGTATTGAACATGATAATACAATAATACATTTCGCACGATGTTCATTGACAACCTGCGCAAAATTTGATGAAATTACCTTCGTCCGACGAATTGTACATCTGTCGTACTGTGAACAAAATACGTTTTATTTTAAATTCCACTGGGGGAGGGGTCATGAAAAAAGGTCCGAACACCAGGCGCTTTTTTAATTTTTCCGCCCTCTGGGTACTCACCACCCCCCAATATTTTTTTCCGATTATGGGATAGGGATCAAATGGCTATTTTACTCAGTTTTCATGATCTTGTCTGATCAATGTTCCGTGCCATGATTATAGAAGCATGCCTTCTTTTTATTTACCAACAAGACTGTAAAGTTTCAAAACAAGTCTCCAATAAATGTGGGCTGCATGGTATGCTGATGGATTGACATTTGAAATCCAAGATGGCCATGTTTGTTTGAAAACAATTTTGGAGAAAACATGGAGGCTCCCATCTAGAGGTCACTTCGAAGATCCATGATGATTGGATGAGAAACGTGACCTTAAAGGTGTGCTAATGGATTTGGTCATACAAAGAGCAAAATCCAAGATGGCTTCCAGCGGTCATATTTTTCATAAAAAATCTTTCAAATTTGGCAACTCCCATCTAGAGGTGACCCTAGACCCATATACCGAATATCGTTGAAATCGGTCAAAGTTTATTTTTAACACCTTTGTTTTATTTTATTATGGTTTTTAGAATATTCTATTTTTATTTGAAGAGTTCAGTGAAGAGTTTACATTTTTGTGTTTTTGTGTTGTTTTCATTTATATAAGGTTGAATAAATAATTTGTATTAAAACTATTTAAATCTGAGCCTTTCCATGTCAATGTACATTGATAGATCCTTGATGAAAACAATTAGCAAGGTGACTTGTTTATTGCCACCTGGTGTCATCCATCATTATTAACTGATGGTGAAATCAAACCCCTCATACCAAGAGTTAAGTGCATACATGTACCTAAGTACATAATAGAAGCATTCTTAAAATCTTTTGTCCCATTATTTTGTAGAAAAATGACTAGCAAAAAAATTACAGGGCCAGGAAAAAATGTGTCAGCCGGGCTGCTGAACCACCCACCCACCCCCGCCTAATGTTCGGAAAAAAATTGCAGACCCCGTGCACCCCACCTGCTGTAACTGGCTTTAATAACAAATTTGATTTGGTTACTAGACAGGTTTAGATTAGACAACTTCTGACTTCTGCAGCATGGCAGGTGATCATGTACAATGGTAGTGGACCTTTGACTACTAATATGTTGATAGCTAATATCCATTTAACACTGTTTGCTCATTGCTATTTGTTTACGCAAGAGTAGCGGTCTCGTTAAATACTGACTAGTAAACTCTGTATATTTCATGTATTCCGTAGATGAATGGAATCGCTGTGGAATGATGGATATACTTTGTTTGGATTTAAAATAGAGTACCTCACTTAAATGACTTTTCACATACATGTACCGTGGGCATGAACGCAGTCATTCAATTTCGTGAGTTTTTGAAATCATAGAAAATCAGCAGGTCTATCAGCATTATAGCACATTAGCAGGACCACTTGACCTGGGGTGTGTCTATATCTGACAGTTTACACGGGTTTGTGTTGGGCATGGGAATGTGCCCTAAGTGAATGTATGTGAAAACTGTTCGATCATTGCAAATGAGCACGTATACTTTCGTTTACTGGATCTCAATCAAGTATAATAGAAAACATCTCTACCAAAATGAGTGTGTGGAATACAGAAATGAATGGCGTTCTGCAAGGAAATACAAATATATGTCAATTCACTGCCAAAAATAACAACTGTGTAATGGATTGTCACTGTTGTTACCGCAATGTCCCTCTGTTACCACGTCCAGCATTATCTGAATGAGACAGGGATGACGGGTAAAATCTGTGAAAATATTGATGTTATAAGCCAGAAACAAGAGCATGGTGATGTTAAAATCATTACGACATGCAAACTAATAAATACTCATGCCTATTTTTGAATTTTGTCCATGCTGTTACCAAAATGTTCACTGCTGTTACAATTTAAAGGGTAACAGTAGGGACGGTAACAGTAGGGACGTTTCGGGTCTATACAGGCGATTCCCACTGGTCGTCCATTGGAATGTAACAAAATGTATGTGTTGCCTCACGGGGATCACATTGGACAAAACTAAGAAGAGAAACATTTGTGTAATAATAAACACACAGACCTGTATCTATGGGTAACAGTAGTGACACACTCCCACTGTACTCACCTGTTTGGTGAATGATACGGTCAAATACGGGCAAATTAACTGCACCGACCAGCGGATAACAGTTGTTTAGCCATGTGTATTGATGAGTAGTACTGGAAACCAATTTGAACTTCCTCATTCGCCAATGCCAAGACTGTTGTATTATGTGTTTCTCTCTTGGTAACAGTAGGGACCACCAATCGTGGGACAGTTTTGTGACCTAAATTATGTCACTTGACTTGGTAAAAATTTCGCATATTTTGTGATTTTATGATCAGGCATGTTACATATGATGCAAATTGTCTTACAAAGTGGTATTTAATGGTCATATTTTATACGAAAATGTCTGTTTTTGGGGGGATTTCGGAAAATGGGACAGGCATAATTAGCTATTTTTGCCATATTCCGAGCCTCTGGATTGTAGAGATATCAAGGAGCGGATGATATACGGTCTGCAACAAGTCGACCCCATCCCATTTTATATCTCAAAATAAAAAAATGTAATTATTAATACACTTTTCTAAAAAAAAATGGTGATGGACAGAAATAAGCCACTTTTTTTGAAAAATGCCCATATATGCCAATTTTTAGGGGAAAATTGGAACTCCCGTCCAAGATGGCCGTCAAAATGGCAGTCAGAAGTGGAACATTTGACGTTTTTTTTCACTATTATCTTCTAGATCAGTTTCTGCTGTACGGAACTGGTTCAGAATTGTGACTTTATTTTTGTATTATTCATATTAACGGATCATTGGAGCAATGAAATGTGCCATTCATGATGTGCCAGCCCCTTCCGAACCCTGAAAAATTAGATTTTTATAGAACTCGGTATGACATTTCACCAAAAATCACCGTTAGGATTCTAGGATTTTAACAAGAAATGGACAGAACTGTGCAAAATAAGTGTGGCATACAATTACTTATGAATATTTCAACTCAATGGAAACAAAATTGCCACTTGGGGTGAAAATGTCTGCCGAAATGGCGACCAAAACCTCGGAAATGGTAAATATTGGCCCAGCATGCTATGTAATCACTTACACGCTGTGGTCTGTGACTAAAATTTGCTATTCTGTCTTATATACATTAAATTCTAACATTTCTGATGCACATTGGTTATGTGTTTCTAATGTAACCACTGACATTACCAGAAATATTGGATTTTTCTATAACTTGGCATCAAAATCGGCAAAAATTAACTTTTCGTGTTTGGACCATTTATTCAAGTAAATGGAACTATCTGTGGTATCAAAGATGTTTATTGTTTTGACCTGTCTTAAATTTGAACCGCTGATTTGTTATAAAACAAAATATATCAAGATGGCTTCCAAAATGGCAACAACATTTGGTAAAAAATAGCTTTTTTGTTTGTTTTACATTTATCCCGAACATTATTCTCTATTCCCCAGAGGTAGCAAATTGTGACTCATTTGGTTATTAACCATGTTACTTAATCCACTGACTACTATATGTATCATTCTCGTTGTCCCTTCTGAGGCATGATAAATTCTTTTTAAATGATGTACCCTAGTACGGAATTTTGCCAAAAATGTCTTTTAGGATTCTGGCCATATTTTTGAACGGAAATCATATGGGCAGAGGTCTAAACTGAACTGAGTGAAACCATACTATGTGGATACTCTCACCCTTCAACATAAAAACCAACTTAGTATATTAATTGTGTATGTCAAAATGGCAGCCAGGGAGTGAATGTGTGACCATAGATGAGGTGAATAGTTATACAGGAGTTATTATATGGTCACGAATGGAGTGCGAAGGAGTTGCTATATTGTGATATGGTGCTGTGTCCATGGTGAGATGTATATGTATATAAGGGGTGACGGTATGGTCATGTGAGGTAAATAGTTGTACAATGATTGTTTGCATGGTTATTGAAGTGTGTGTGTATACTGATAGTAGCTGCATGGTCATATGTGTGTTGTTTATGAAAACGATGCATATAGAGTAAATGTATGGTCATGTGTGTGATATACGTGCGTACCTTGGGTGACTATTGGCATGGATGGGTGTATGTGTATACATATGTTGGCGGTATGACCATGAAGTGAGTGGTTGTATGCTTATGTGTAATGTATATATGCGTACATGGAATGACTGTGCGGTCATGTTTGTTGAAGTGTATATGCATACCTGGAGTATAGCTGGATGGTCATTGGCGCATTTGGCGGCGTGTGGGTATATATGAAGTGTCCTTGTGGTCATGGTTGTATATTCGATTATGATCTCTGCCGTGACTGTATTGTCATTAGTGAATGTATTGGTATACAGAGAGTAGCTGTATGCTCATGGATGGTGTGTGAGTATATATATCGAGTGGCTGAATTGTCATGGGCGAGGTGTATTTGCAAATCTGGAGTGTACGATGGTCGTGGTATATCCATTGGTGAGGTGTATATGTATACCTGATTTGACTCGATGGTCATGAGTGGGGTGTACATGTATATCTTGAGTGGATATATAGTCATGGGTGCGAAGAAAATGTATACAGGGAGTGACTGTGTTGCCACTGGTGAGGTGCTGCGTGTTGTGTTGCTATATCTAGAAGGTATGTATGGTCAATGATGAGGTGTCGATGTATACCTGGAGTGATTCAATAATAGGCATTGGTGGGGTGTGTATGTACATTGTATATATTTATTGGCTATATGGCCATGGGTATGGCCAATATGTATATAATGAGTGATCGTATGGCCAATGGTGGTGTGAGTTGGTAAACAAGGAGTGGCTGTATGGCCACGAATGTTGTGCATGGGTACCCATACAGCGAGTGGCTGAATTGTCTTAAGTGAGGAGTATATTCAAGCCTGGAATGTGTGAATGGCCACGTGTGTGGGGCATTGGCATATATAAATGGGTTGTATGGCCATTTGGTGAGGTGTATATGTATACCCGGAGTGACTATATGGTTACGGTTGCAGTGTATGTGTATATCTTGAGTGGATATATATCCATTGATGTGGCAAATATATATACAGGGAGTGAGTGTGTGGCCAATGGTGAGGCGAACAGGTATACAAGAAGTGACTGTATGATCACGAATGTGGTGAATATGTATACAGGAAGTGACTATATGGTCATGGTGAAGTGTATGAGTATATCTGGTGTACCTGCACGGTGACACATGTCTGTATAGTCATATGTGTGGTTGTGTGGTCATGGGTGAGATGTATGCATGTGTATAACACGAGTGGCTACATGGTCATTTGTGTGGTGTTTATGTATATATAATATGATTGTATGCAATGTATGGTCATGGTGAGTCGGACCTTTGGTGGCTATCACTTTCCACGATAACTCAAGTATATGTATATGGGACAACCAGAATAGAATATATAGTCGTCATTTGATTAAGTAACATGTTTAATAGCCAAGCGAATCAAGTGAATCAAAATGTGCCAAATTTACAGAAGAGCAGAGAATAATATCCGGGATATATTTGAAAATATCAACTTTTCTACCTAATTTGGTGGACATCTTGCAAGCCAGCTTGAGTATATTTTCCTGAAAACACATCAGTGTGACGCATCTAAGACGGGTCAAAAACAATAAACCCGAATAAAAAATGGTACAAACCTGAAAAGTTATTTTTTGCCGATTTTTGAGAGAAATTTCCAATATTTTTGGTAATGTAATAGTGACACTTATCCTAGATGCATCATAAATGTTAGTATTCAATGAATATACGACAGAACCGCCAATTTTATTCATCATCCGCAACTATTAAGCGATTGCATGCCACGCTGGGACAATACAATTTTCCATATTTGGCCACCATTTTGACCTCCATTTTAGCCAAAGTGACAATTTTGGTTCCATTGAGTTGAAATATTCATGATTAATAGTATGCCTCACTTACTTTGCACAGTTCTGCTAATTTCTTGTTGAAATATGACTAGAATCCCAGTTTCATACTGCGTTCTGTAAAATGGAATTATTGAGGGATCGGAACTCGGAAGCCTTCAAGGGGGCTGGGATCCAACGAATGGCATATTGCATTGCCCCATTGATCAGTTAACATGAACAATACAAAATAAAGTCACATTTCCGAACCAGTTCCATACAGAAGAAACTGATCTTGAAGATATTAGTGAAAAACGTAAAATATTCCACTTCCAGTTGCCAGTTTGACGGCCATCTTGGACGGGGAGTTCCAGTTTCACTCTTAAAACGTGCCATTATATCTCGCAGAGTCATACTTACTGTATATGCCTAATTTTAAATCGCAGATTCCATGGTAAGATTAATTGTGGCATTTAAAAAAATTATATAATCACGAAACGCTCTTTAAATTCGGAAAACCACTAACTTGGCCTAAGTTAAAAGAGGGGAGAAAGTTATATTTCAGCATGGCTCCATATCTAATATCAATTAATATGAATATGTGCAAAATTGAATGCTTTAGTCACGAACAATTCTTTTACTAATTCTACTCCACTATTAGCAAATTACAAGTAAATGTACTCAATCCGATCAGAGGGTCCCCATATCATCAAGATACAACAACATTTCTTCAAAATACGCTTCAGTTATCAGAATCGATTAATTGCAACAAAATAATGCTAACCACTGTCATCTATGGTATAAAATTTCCCAAAACGTGTTATTTATCAACATTTTGTTCAACGAAATATGGCCGTATTACCACTTGTTTTTAGAATTATCCATCTACATCTGCAATTTTGACCGAGACCATTCGTTTGAAGGCGTGTTTCTGGGCCACAAACAATGACAACAATTGAAATAACAAACTTCAAAAATAGATATCTAATCACTCTGAGCTTTGATGGGTAGGTTCCTCGACTCGAATCAAATATTTTGTTTACCCCCGAAGCCAAATAAATAGTAATTTAGGGGTGCTTAATCGGATTGAGTACGGTACCTTTAATGCTGATTCGTCGATTTATTCATTGAAGAATAACATTGGTTTGGCCTCACCGGAAATTAGATTTGACTCAAATGTCCTTGACCTTGACTGTGACCGAACCACGAGCTTTATCCCTGAACATCGAAGAGCGTCTGCAGAGAAGTCCTTGAGAGATAAAGTTGGGTAATATAACATTTATCATGCCTCTTATCTGAAATTTTAACACACAAAACGTTGCACTAACATCCATTGCGTTTGTAATTACTTGATACTAATATTAATGCGTGGTTTTCGCCGATAAAATGCGATGACATCGACACTTGTTTTTTTTTTTTTACACGGACTCGGTGAATGCGGACAGTGCGGTGCACATGCACTCGCCGAGTCGACAGAGATTGCAACTGAAGTTTCCTTGTTGTGATTTGAGGTAAAATATAGGACACTACGATGTCACTACATGTACTCAACTTATATTTTAGGAATTATATGCGGGTTTTATAAATATATACCCTTGAATATGCAGCAGAAGTTTGGGATCCATACCAACAAAAAGACATCAACGCCATAGAAAGAATCAACAAAAGAGGGGTGCGATTCATCGAAAACAACTACCACGCAAGAACAAAAGGGGCCGTAACTGAAATGTTAATGGAACAACTTATGGAGCCGCTACACCAAAGAAGAAACACGATGAGAATGAAGCTGTTCGGCAGAGTAGTGGATGGGCTGGTGCCGGCTATTCGATCAAAAGACATACTAATACCAAAAAAGAAAGGAAGGAAAATAAAGGCGAAAAAGTACCCAGGCTATATAACATCAAACCCTGTCGAAAAGGAGGAGTGTATTAACTCTAACTCCATCGAAAGGATACGAGCCAACACGGCACAATTTAGACACTCGTTCTTTGTTCGAGCTATCGAGGAGTGGAACAGCCTGGAGGATAGCACATGCGAGGAAACAACGGATAAAACAGCATAGTCCTCCCACAGCGCAAATACAGTCGAGAGGCTCCAGCGCTGAAACACATACAGATATTATATATATAAATGCCAATGGTTGGTTGTGAATTGATTGCAAGTGTGGACTCATTCGCAGCACTCCACTCTGTCAGAATTATGCTAATGGTGTCGTTGTCATAACATTTTATACATAGATGCACACATAAATGCACACCAGTCTCGCTTTATATCACGTGACAGGGGTCAATACCGTCATTGTCAAGGGATCTGCGAATCGGGGATTTTGCATCGTATCGAATCTCGATATCGAATCTCCTTCCTGATATCGACATCGAATTGAATCGAATCGGATCCGGGCCCACTCGCTGCAGGTCCCACTCGCCCCAGGCAGTTTTTGGGGCGAGCTGGCCAAGCTTTCAGGGGCGAGTTGGCCCAGGAATTACATTTGGGCCAACGTTGGATGACATATACAAATACGTTGGGCATGCAACCAAGGGCCAACAACGTCAACCAAACCTAATGCCAACCGTGCCGACATTATGACAACGTTGGCCCAACGTAGTCATGCTATCTGGGAAGCAGGTTGTTTACACACTAACCAGTCGACTAATCACACCTCACACTTCAGAGGGTGAGATGGCTTCAGAACGTGTGATAGATAATCACTTTCATATGCCGAAACAACGCCAATCACTTCATCAGCACCCACGACGACAATCACCACATCGACTTCAACGCCAACCCTTCCAGCACTCCCTCCACCATCTTTGGCACTCAACATTATCATTGCAGGAATCCGTCGAATGCATCGAGAGGAGCGGCGGCCAACTGACTGGGGAATTCATTCGTCGTAATTCGTCATATTCATTCCGTCATATTCGTTCGTCAAATTTAGTCATCGTAATTTTTCATATTCATTCAAGTTCATGTTATATATATATAAATGTTCTTATGTTTTTATTCTTGTTGTCAGCGAAATAAATAATTATCAATACTACCAAACTATCCAATCTATCTCCCGACAACCCTTTGTCTTAGAGAGAGAGAGATAGGGGGGAGAAAGAGGGAGAGAGAAAGCAAGCAAAACGACACCAAAGAAAACAAATTAAATAAGACATTATCCCTTGGACCGAGTTGGCTCGGGGCGAGCTGGCCCAGGTCGACTGGGGCGAGCGGGCCCTTGGGCGAGCTGGCCCGTTTCCATCGAATCAGCTATTGATTGAAATTGTTTACCAGTGTTCATTTCGGTGTCTCATGACAAAAAAACTGCAAAATTCACTAGATACTATATAACAATGTTAATCTCCTTGGAACTTGTGTTTTTTTGTTTTATAGGAAAATCATGAAATAGGCAAGTCACTCTCAGTCTCATGTAGGGTTTGGGATATGTTGCATTGAATTTCTATCTAGCTCTGTCATGGTGAACATGACACAAGAAGTGACAGTAAGCCACTTAAAGACAGTTCAATCAACATATAACAAACCCAATGAAATGGAAGTCAGTTGTCTTAACTTGTCTACATTATTTAATAAAGATAATAAAGATTTGACACACATGGACATGGGTACAGCGTTCAGCTACATGTAATTGTTGCAGTCCGATACCAATGGTATAGTTATCTGTTAAACTTTTCACCCCACAATAGATGAAACGCCTACATCACATATGCACAATAGTTGTCTTCATGGAGTGGAGTCCCAGAAAACAGACATAAATTACAAGTGTTAAATGTTATCAAAAAGATTCAACGTATCGAAACTTGGTGCAGCTCGCTCGATTTCCCGGGAAACATAAAGTAGGAAATTTCAAGGAATTCTGCCGGCAATGTCGCAGATAACTGGTATCACAATGACGTCCATTTAAGAACATAGTAGACCGATTGTTCTCAGGTTTCTATTCATTCCAATCTATGTTTTGTCGCGCGGCTGACATTGAATTTTATTCATATAATTTGAAATGGATATCTGAAGTTCTAAACATAAGGTAATCAATTGAGTTCCTCATCTAGCGATCACACGTTGTGTACACAATACTTTATATATAGTGTCG